>JARK01001670.1:134007-153642 GCA_000688135.1 Ancylostoma ceylanicum
TCCGCCGTTGTGATAAGGGTACGCCGGCGTCCAAAGTGGGGGGAGCCGGGTCCGCCGTTGTGATATGGGTACGCCGGCGTCCAAAGTGGGGGGAGCCGGGTCCGCCGTTGTGATAAGGGTACGCCGGCGTCCAAAGTGGGGGGAGCCGGGTCCGCCGTTGTGATAAGGGTACGCCGGCGTCCAAAGTGGGGGAAGCCGGGTCCGCCGTTGTGATAAGGGTACGCCGGCGTCCAAAGTGGGTAAACGCCTGCGAACGGGTCGACAGATGGAGATGCAGTGACTATTACACCACCCATACCATTCTGCCCACATCACCTCCCCTCCTGCGTGTTCTACCCTCATTTGTGTCTGAACACACTGCTCCGTCCTCTTTTATATGCTCATGCTGATTGTTATCAATGGATCACTCACAGCAAACAAAGGATGATAAACCATTTCCCGTGTTCATTCCAGGTTGAATCGGTCAAACATAGCTACAATTAGTTCTTTCACTCGAGAGAACGCCGAGGGACGGGTCCAACGGTAGGATGAGGGTGCGCCGGCGTCAAAATGTGTGGAAACACCTGGAGAAGGTTTGACAGGTGGATTAAGAGTGCGCCGGTGTCGAAAAGTGAGGCCGGCGCCCAGAAGTGAGAAAACGCCGGGAGACGGGTCCAACGGTAGGATAAAGGTGCGCCTGCGTCGAAATGTGCGGAAACTTCTGCGAACCGGTCGACAGATGGGGAAGAGATGAGCCGGTGCAAAATAGCGCGAAAACGCTTTTAATTATGTCGTCGTTTATTCTAATTGTCCTCTGACGCCTAAATTGAACGAGGAAGTACCTAGGGCCCGTCTTAATTATACCACCCATATCATTCTGCCCTCATTACGTCCCCCTCCAGCGTGTTCTACCCTCATTTGAGTCTGAACACACCGCTCCGTCCTCTTTTATATGTCCATGCTGATTGTTATCAATGGATCACTCACAGCAAACAAAGAATGATAAACCAATTGCTGTGTTCATTCCAGGTTGAATCGGTTACATATGGTTATGATTAGCTATTTCACCCGAGAGAATGACTAAATTGCACTGAGAGACGCAAGCAGTTCTCTTTAATCAGTCCATTTTTTATGGTGAGGCATATAGGGAAAACGGAGCGAAATGTGCATGCTCATTATTTTTCTAGGATGGATGCGAGGTGAAGTCATGCGAGCGAAGCGAGCATAAAGAAAAGTCTGGAAGTCCGGCGTCAGCCGGACGGCCAGACTGGTATTGAAATAAAGGACTAATGGTGAACTATGACTAGTTCTAAAGTTTCATCAATTCCACGGAATAACCTTTTCCGGGACGTCCCTACAAGGTAGATGTTTGACTCGATGGGTGTTTTTTGTATAGTCGACATTTCGAATAGCCCGATTCTTCAACTTTTTCGAATGGTTGATATTTCGAGTCTCTCAAAAGTCCATTCACTAAGGTTCGACTCGATTTGGCTTCGTCGAATCAAATTTCTGCTGCGAAGGGAAGAGGGTGAGTGCCTACTCGAGGTTCAAAGTCTTGATGTCATGAGCTCCAACCTACAGGACCCCCAGAGCTGGGATTCATGAAACGCTGACCGAGCGAGCCAACAATGGTTAGCATGATTGGCTATCCTATAGACTATTCAGAGTTACGAGACACAGGACGCAGAAATTGGTTTGCTAGCCTGCTTTCGCCTACTTTTGCGTTGGTGTATGCTGGCCCAGCAATGCGGTATTTTTGCGACTTTTGGCTTCTGAGTTCGAGACTTTTCATATATAAGGTTCAGGCCGTGTAAAGTTTAAATGAGTGGAAGTATAATCACCATTCGACGGCTTACAACACAATTCACACGAGGATTTCACAACAATTTATTGTACGAATTAAATACACGAACAAAACTGTGAATGAAGTGTGATGCGTAGCAGTCGATTTGGAAACAGTATGAAGAAATCCTTGGATTGAATATAGTCGTTGGTTCCGCGAGTACTTGAGGGGTTGGGAGAGGGCGACGAGTGAATCCCGATTCTCGATTCTGGATTCAGCATGAATCCAGAACCTTTTATAGCCGCGAATTCGCGCCAATCACTCGCCTGTTGGCGGGAAGATCATTTGATCTATCCCGCCGCATCCTAGATCGCAACACATCTGATCTCATCCCTGTTACGAATATTCCTTGCTATTGGATAAGATCGCTGCTGCAGGGAACTTATGAAGAAGTCTAATCTTTGGAAAGAAATCTCACTAATTCTAAGTTTACATGCATTTTTCTCACCAAGTAAAGGCTAAAGTGCAAGTCCCTGAGAATCTGAACCACTCCCGTCCTCATTTCTCGCCCTTCGCCTAATTGCGCTCCTGCAATCATAGCTCCGCAACGCGCGGTAATTGAGGCGTGGATCGTCGGATGGTGGACAAAACGGGTGGCCCAGCATTGTCTGGATGGACAACTTCCAGGCGATCGTATCGCAGTTCTTCGAGGTAGTCTCTTTCCAATAGTTTTGACCAGATTCGCATGTCCTTGCATCAATGATATCTGCTCATCCTTGTCTTGTCGATTGTTCAGACAACAAAAGTGTTCGGAATGATGCAAGGAGATGCGTTAGCTCCTTGGATCCACGAAATAAAATTTCTGGTAATTTTGCGTAGACTTGTAAAAGTTATGCCTTTAAGTGGCAAACATCAGTTGTCGCGCGGTGGCCTCTTCCATTCCTTGTCCTGCCACCCCTGCTCACTGTCGGATTGGGTGCGTTTTTATGTAAAACCAGTATTCTGCCCAGTTTACAGTGAAGCGACTGCTCTTGTGTTCAGTGGTCGCTGCAGCAACGGACTTCAAATTGAACACAACCAATGAGACCCTGCAGGTTTTTCTTCCCGACAAAATGGAGAGCCTCTCAGACTTCAAAAAGGTAATTTGAAGTCGCTCTTGCCTATTAGAGATTTCCTCAATAATTTAGACATCAATTTATCCCAAAATGCTGGATTTTCGGATGAACAGAAAAAGAAAAATAAGCAATTAAAAATGCATTGCAGCTGGTTGCTCTGTTTCCTCCACAAGATGCGCAAAGGGACACGTACAGTGTGTTCGGCTCCAAGTTTGCGTCCGTCATTTTCGAGGACGTCGATGGTAACGCCGCCACCCCTCAAGCTATAAAAAGACTGGCAAAACTACATCGATCTATTGTGACGCTCAAGGTGAGTTTATAGTGCTACAGAGCCGTATCGGCTTTAGCCTGGGCCAGGATTCACGGACGCGTAATCGAAGAAAACAGGGTCGACGAACCGACTTTCGCGTCCTGTGTTTCCTAACATTACGCAGTCAATAGTACTTAGGAATGAAAATAGCATCAGATATATTCGAAACTCGAGGATGTGTATCCTCGTGAGGGAAAAGTGGGCGTCACTGAGCTACCGCGATTGGCACATTGACTGAACGGACGAATCACATTAGCGTGCTAACATCCCACTTTCCCTCACGATGATACGCACCCGTTACAAATTCGATTTTGAATAAATTTAAAATTTAGACGCTCGAAAAAGAGCAGGAGATGTACAGTTCGTTAGTTCTGTGGTGGCGTGCCAGCGCACCCCCTTACGCGTGGCGTACTGCTGAGTGTCGATGTCGACAGCAGCACGCCGCGCGTGACGGCGGGCGATGCGGCGGAACGCCACCGTGGAGCTAACAAACTTGTCCTCGAGGAATGATAAGAAGAGGTTTTGTGCTTTCTCCCCGAACATTTAAATGTTTGAGTCGGATTCTAAATTAGTAATTAAAATAATTAGGTTATTCGATTTTTATTCAGTCCTATGAGTAGTCTATAGGATAACCAATGACGCTAACCATCTTTGGTTTCCACGTTCAAGATGTCATGAATCCCAGCCCAGGCCAGCCAGCCATAGTTGATTTGCATTTTTTTAGAATCATTTCATGAATGCCCTAGTGCTATATTTTGGTTCTTTAGTGGGACAAATTAGAACAACTACTGAAAAGAGATCAGTTGAAGAATGTCAACCACGAAAATGTCATTTCGGTAGTTATGGGAGGCTGTCCTCAAATTATCTGGGAGGTCAAAAAGTTTGAAAAAACTAAAAGAGTAAGGCAATTTATTGCGAAGGATTTTCCACGAAGACCAGTCGATGTGGCATTTATATATAATACTTCCTCAATGAAAAGAACGCGCGACTGCCGCGAGGCTGCAAATGCGTGCGGCTCACCTGCGCCGGCGACGCGACTGGGCCTATCCTCATCATATCGACGCACACGCATCAAATACACAAACTTGTATAAATTGTACTAGTGATTTAATTTTTCATCAACTGATAGGTCAACGAATCATTCGAGAATGTCCACGACCCTGGATGCATCACTGAGATTATCCAGGGCTAACGTGTCCATGCCCGTGTTAACGGTGGGTAGATGTGGTGCTAAAATGTCCGCTTCGTCTAATCTCAGTGATGCACACAGCCTCTGGTCAACGATGAACGAACACTGAACCTATTAAAAGAATGATCAGGTAAAATTACGAGCATTCGAGAAGTGTCTGAATTCAACTGATCAAGTATTCGAATATTCAGAGGAAAATTCGCGTACTAAGACTCCCGCTATAGTTTCATGAAGTATTCTTCCCTGTGAAGAAAAAAACTGGAGCCGGATAGAAATGGTCAGACCACTTCAGACAAGCGACAACCTCTCACTTTCAACCGTTTGTCTCCGGCAGTCCGACAACTGCGCACTGCATCCGTTGGCCTATGCGCTCGAGGATGAGGAGCCGGTAGGTGTCAGATCTAGCGAAGATTTACGATGAAATTCCTGAGTTTCACACAGCAGTTCGCGTTTTAGGTGCTCTCCGTGCAGTTCCTTCTTCGTTATCCGATGCTGAAACTTGGTGATTTGGCCATAGACAACGCGCTGGTCTTCGGAGATGTCAAAGTGAACGAGTCGGTGGGTGGCTGGCTGGAAAAGGCGATCTCCGGCATCAGAATCGACTGATTCACTTGTCTGAATGTTCAGAAAAAGGATGAGGATGGCAATGCGCCCGTTGAGACTGCGAGGGCCATTCGTGTGTTCTACATGTTGGAGGCGAGCGAGGATGCAGATAGGTAGGAAGCTTCTGTGAATGCAGAGTCATCCTCATTTTCTGTGTGTGACGTCATCAAGCACAGGGATGGATTTGTTTTCAGGTGGATCCGTTTGTTCCTGAAGCACATGGCAGCATATAGTGAGGAGTCGTCGCGCATCTTCTGGACTTCATCCAGGAGTCTTGCCGACGAGATGGAACGTAACGGCGCGGTTAGCTTTATTGAGCTATGTATCATCGCGAATATTCATCTGGGAATATAATAATGGTGATTAACAGCAATGATTCCAGCTGCTGATCCCATGGATGCCTTGGGCGGCTCTGGCTCTGGTTGTATTTTGCATGGCAGTGTGCTCCTCCAGAGATGTCGTGCGGTGAGGATCACCTTTTTCCGGAATTGGATTTGCTCAGCCAGTTTCCCGAGACTGGTTAACCTCCAGCATTGCAGCTCCCAGCCGTTCATCGGCTTTTTCGCGATGTTCAATGCAGCGATGGCGACCGTTGCGTCGATGGCTCTGCTGCTCTACGTGCGCTATCCGTTCCTTCCTCTCGTCTTCATCATGCCGTTCCTAGTAGTCTGTGAGTGCGAATCTGCGAATTCCATGGATTTTCTCCAAGTCAACGTTTCCTTGTAGCTATTGGCACGGACAACATGTTCTTGATGCTGAAAAGCTGGCGGCTCAGCCCCGAGGCGGACGTTGAACGGAGGTGGGAGTTTTGTGAAAGAGTAGGGTGTTCCTCTATGGCTCAGGATTTCACGAAGACTAAAGTGTTTGGCGGTCCGTGAGATTCGCAATCGCATCCATTCGACTTCATCTGAGCATCGTAGAGGCGTTGAATGCGTATGTGCCCTATACAGTGACTTGCGTAGGGCATCCGATGAACCAAGTCAGTGCTTCACCCTCCCAGACTCCTCTGGTACCAATTTACCGACCCCCGAGGGATGGATGGCTTAGTTGGCCACGGGCGAGATCGAACCACTGACCATGTGAGCTACAGCGGGCTTCTTACCACTGCGTTACGCAAGCCCCTTAAGCATCCATGTTAGGCTGAATTATTTGATAGGCCAATTCCTGTGATGAAGTCAAACTACATAGTTTAGCGAGGTGTGGAAAATGAAAGCTTGTTTGCGAGTTGTTTCCAGCGAATCTTTTTTCGCAACTTGTTCCAGGGGGTTCTGAAAATGTACCTTGCGGTGGGCATAACTATTATACATGCTGTTCATATGGGATAAGGATAATATGGAACCAAACGACACTCCCGTTTACGCGTGTTTGGCTGGAGATGAGTTTCACTGTTTTTCCATGGCGGGACCCACGAAATTCCAGTGACCAGGAGTGCCCTCGCATTCAAACTAGCGGAGTACAGCGCCCCTATTTTTTGAATTTACCTTCGCGAATGCATGAACCTCCCCTGTCCCCACACCTTAAGAAAACCTCCTGCGTTGCACGTCATTACTATAAGCAGTCAGGTACACCATTGCCTCTGTTTGTCACATTGAGCAGCATTCGAGCAGCGATTGACAACGTACAGTGGTTTAAAACGAAGGAGGTAATGCATTATACCTCATCTGAATGAAAGGTTTCTATTATCGATGTTGTGCCCAAAACGGCACAAAGGCAAACAACAGCTCTCAGTACACGCCACGGACAATTAGCTAACGAAGTCTCTATGCTTCTGATGATGACCTTGGTCTTTTTTCGCTTCATCGGCTCAACTAGCTATTTTCCAGGTTCGTCGACGCGCTCACGGAGACGGCAGCGTCGCTGTTTCTGACCTCGCTCACCGATGGCCTCTCGTTCTCAGTCGGCAGTGTTTCCGACTTTTACGCCGTTCGTTAGTGTCTTTCTGGCTCAGCTCACTTCCTCAGTAAGAGCCTTCGTTCCAGGCGTCTTCTGCACTTACTGTGCGATGGCGATTCTGTTCATGTTCATCTTCCAAGTGACGTTCTTCAACGCGGTTATGGTGTTGTGTTGTCGAAGGGAGCTTGCAGGCAGACACTCGTTGCTCTGCTATAAAGTGTCCAAAAAAGGTGCAGTACTAATCAATCAATAAAAAAGAATCAATAAAAATGTTAAAGTGGAAAACGGATTCATTTCGTTCCTACCCATGGATGGACATGATATGAATGAAGGAATTAAAAAGCTGTCGTAGTGTTGTCGCCGAAGCGTGGGCGATTTTGAATTCTTAGGGCATTCCAGAAATCGTTCGGGATGCCGTCACTCTGCACCACTCCACAAATGGCACCTGTGGTGCAGTACTAGCAGAAATCCTTTCAACTACAGGCGCTAAAGTCGTCACAGTCCTGGTGTATCTTGTGTACCTCGCCGCATCCATAAACTACGCTTTGGGTAAGTTCAATCTGTCCTGGAAAGCCCCAGAACGCCCAACGAGCAGTGTTTCAGCACTGCCTCTGGGCCTGGACCTGAAGTTGCTAGCTCCTCTCGGCTCCTACGCGGCAGAGGAGTTGAGGGCACAGGAGCGTCTGTTCTTTGACTACGGCCCGTACTGCTTTGCGGTCGTTCTCCTCCGCAACAGATCACTGACCAATCCTGAGGAGAGAAGAAGGCTGTTGCTGTTGTACAACGCTCTTTCAAGGTTAGACAGAAAGCACACAGTACATTTAAGTTACAGTGGGCATCGGCATGGCGGTGGCCTTTCCGTGGCCTCGAAAAGTACGCGTCGCGACCGCGCCGCTCGAGTAGGAATCCTGTCCGGGACATTAACCAACAGGGTTTTCTAGATAGTTAGTAAGCTTTCTTATTAATTAACATAGGATGTGATGGACAACTATCAATAAAACCCAGATCCGCCACTGCGGTTATGATTCCGTCGTGAGCGACGCGGTCGCGTCGCGTGCTTTTCGAGGCCGCGGAAAGGCCACCGCCATCGACGCCGCCTATAACTGATGTTCTCTTTCAGTTCAAAGTATGCGTCGAAAGCAGAGTTTTGGCTGGAGGATTTCGAGAGCACCCACTCAGGCAGAGCGTTCACGAACACAGCGTTTAATTCAGCGGTTCACACATTATTCGCTGAGAGAACCAAGTTCAGGAACGATATCAGGTAAAAGGACGATGTTGCTTACCGTTCAGTGGAATACACGAGATTCTCCTGCATATATAGGTTCGACCTCAACGGAGACATTGAAGCCACCAAGATGCTCCTGCGGGTCCGTTTGCTTGGCCCCGCACATGATAAGCCGCGCGCCGAGTTCCTCCGGAGCACCATGCGTGACGGAGGTTTCGATGGCTTCGCGTATGATACAAGGTTAGAGGGGAACACTTTCTGGATAATATACTTATCGAGAGATTTCCATGTGCAAAAAGACAGATGTGGACTTTAATTGCAGCTTCTCGACGGGGACATTCCTAGTCCCACCTCCGGATCTAATAAGGACTAGGTTGGTCCTAAAATCTTGCACCAATATTTATTTTTCGATCCAGAATTTCTTGGTCTTGAACCGAAATTCTCCGGTAGTCGAATGTGGTAGAATGTTCCACTGCTTCTCAACTATAGAAATTTCCAGGCCAGCTTCCATCCATGAACAATATATAAGTCATGGTTGTTCGAAAAAGTATAAATTTGGTGCAAGACTTTGGGACCAACCTAATATGAACCACAGAAAACAGGAAAACAAAAGTGTTACATGCCCAAACTACGCCGAGTTTCCCGAAGTGGAGACTGGAAAATAAAAAAGGAGAGGCTTTATGTGAAAAGATTCAAGATAATGGATAAATAGCCTTGATAGGAATATGGTTCCATGTTCAAATGTCTGGGTAACGGGAACCTTTCCACTTAGCCACTCGGTATCCTGTACACTTAGAGCTTTATTAATGTAACGAATTAACGCATTAACACGTAGCTGCTATTTTTCGCCTAACGTAACAAATTAATGGATTAACGAAATTCGAAGTTTATCTAAAGCCCAGTCTCCCTGTACAAGGACTGCATTATGAGCCAGGGTAGGTATAGTATCATCCAGGAGCCGCATGCATTGTTGAGATTACCTAGGGTAAGCGCGTTCACATCACACAAATTTACCCATCGCTAACACGGGCGTCAATACGTATACCCTGGTTAGTTTCAATGATGCATCCAGACCCAGCAAGTTGACCCATGTCTGCACGAGCATCAACACGTTTACTCTGGGTAATCTCAACAAGGCTTTAGCCGTCTGGACAACAAATGGGCTGTCCAACGCGCGCCGTTCCGTCAAATTCTGAAGGTAGTAGCATTCTCAATATCACAAATGGATCATATACGAGTTCATAGACAACGATAGAAAGTATGTGCTGCGTACAACTGATATGTGTTAACCACAAACCAGTAGAATCAAGATCTTCAATGTACAACAGCTTTTTACTCTTATTTCGAGAACATGACGCCCTCACACTTCATGACACCAAAAAACCCTCCCTGAAACCTACGTGCAGGCCGAACATCACATAGAAGACACGCTCAGGTGCGATTCGGCGCATCCCAGTGAAAGAACGGCGCGCGTTGGACAGTCTATTTGTTGTCCAGATTTATTTATTTTATTTATTATATACATCGTGATAAGTCACAATGCAACCCTTCGTGAAGAAGGTCAATCGAGAAAGAGCCTTAAAAAGATTACCGGAGGCTTCAAAGAGTGATAAAATTGCAGATTTCAATTGCGGCATACCTGAGACTATCAATCGTATCGACCCATAAAAGATGGCTTAAACCTCTCAACAATGCATTCAAGTACAGCTTTCAGAGTATTCCAGGAATACCACCGTTTTACCTTCAAAGCCACAGCAAACCAAGCGCCCATTGGTGCATGCTTATATGGTTCCATAAAATCTTCCTTACATGGATACTGGTGCCGAGATGGCTTCAGAGCCAACAGTGCTGAGCTAGGATTCATGAATGCATAACCAAGCGGAACCAGAGTAACAAACCAATTTCTGCATCTCCTACCGTCTCCCGCTACTGCTAGTTCATACGATACCCAGTTCCAGTGGCGGACGCAGAGGGGGGGGCGCCCCTCCCCCGAGAATGGGTCGCCAAATTTTGTTTATTTTTATTATTATTTAAATAATTTTTATTATGTATTTATTATTATATTTAATATTTTTATTAATTTTATTTTCCGCCTGGGTCCCCAAAACAGCGGAGACCCCAATTTTTTTCCCACGCCCCTCCTCCCGCCCACTTTCTGCGTCCGCCACTGCCCAGTTCAGTTAACCATCGTAAGTTTTCTCGGTCATCGTTGCATGAATCCCAGCCCTGATGAGGAGAGCATCTATTGCATTTTACTGGGCATTCCCTGACACTCAAGTTTTTCTTGACGTCTCGATTGGAAAGCAGTGGCATGTATGTAAATTAGAGCTTAATGGAAAGCATCGTATGCAGCCAGCTCGACCATGTCAATACAGAAAGTATTTATATAAGAAGTGAAAAACAAAAGATCGACTCGGAAGCTCGACGATGATTGGCTCGACATTTGTGCCCCGGCCAGAAGATATAAAATAATGGTAATTCACATCGCGATTTTGCGATTTTGAAGAGGCGAGTAGACTGGAACGCTGATCTACTACAGATGTTTATGGGTCTTATATCGATCCATAATCTATAAAGTCGCTAAACAATATCAATGCACGAAGGCACAGTTACAATCGATATCAGATTGGCGATGCGCAATGAATGGATGATTAAAAGATGTTGTGTGCTGCTAGCCTCCAAAGAAATTATGATAGGACCACTCTGTATACGCATATACAGGGCCTTCATTTTGTTCAAAACTAGGCCGACAAACGACGCAAACGTCTCTGAATCATTTCATGTGATTAGCATTTCGAATATTTGGGTTACGCATTCGAATAATGGGGACTTCGAATGTTCGAATAACCGAATATATTCGAAATTTGACTTTATCGAATATTCGAATTTCGAAGATATTCGAAAATTAAAAAAATCGAATATTCGAATTTTCGAATGGTTTATTCAAATGACCGAATAATTATTCGATTCGGTTGCAAGTATAGACGGCAGGTCTATGCTCTGCCATTGGCCGGCGGCTATCGTGGAGCTTGGCCACGTCGTTTTATCCGGGTGTAACGCGCCACACTCAACATTTACCATTTGAAATCAGAAATCATTCCAGGAACCGGAAGCGAAATTAATGAAATCTAGAAATCATGATCAGAATCAGAATCTTTCCAGCTTTCTGCTCGTCGACCAACAGCTCGCCACAGCGTCCGGCGTCATCACCAACGTCATTACGGCAACCGTGACTATGCTGTTCATATGCGTTCTCATGGTGATTTTGGTTCTTTTCAAGTTTTACTTTGGAGCATCTCAGACATAGTCCACCTCTGAATATAGGTTTTCTACAACAACTTTTCTTTGGCGAGACTTATTACGGTGTTACCCCTAATGATAGGTAAATTTTGTGAAAGAAAATACCACAGAAATATTTCCACCGTGCAATATTACCAAATCTCCAATTCCAGAACGATTTTTCCATCGAAGCGACTCGGTCGATCAGTTGATAATTGCCCGATTTCAGGTGCCCCGTCCGGTGTCCGCCACTTGCATTGCGGTCTCCATCCTTTCCATCAATCTAGGAGTGGTAGGAGCACTGTCGTCCGTTGACACCAGGCTCGATATCATCTCCATGATAACAATCGTGATGAGCATAGGATTCTCAGGTATCGGTGCACTTCAATTTCTCGCTCGGCTTGCCAAGAAGGGAACTTTTCTACCCATTCTACTCTACTGGACGTGTTGCCAGTATGCTTGGGCTTTTCTTTCTTTTTCCTGGCCGCGTTGCCAGTATGCTTGGGCTTTTCTTTCTAGCTTCCCTTTCCAAAATTTCTTGGTTTTCGCATAGTTTGAAACTCGAATATTTCCATGAACACCACATATCTGTCCTCTAATGATCTCAACACATCATGTTTTCCACATTTTCAGTGGACTATGTGACGCACACCACGTTCCACTTCATCATCCAGAAGGACAACCGCTTGAAAGTACTAATTTTCCCTGTTTTCCTGCCACTACCCCTTTAAGCGGTCATCTTTTTAGAAGTGCCTCACTGTCATGACGGAACCCATCCTTCAGTCGGCCCTCTCAACCGTTGTCGGGGTGTCGCTGCTGGCATTCGTGCCATCGTACATTGTCAGGACCTTCGTGTGGACAGTGTTTGCCGTGGTCGGCATAGGGCTACTGCACGGCCTGCTGTTCGTTCCCGTGCTGCTCGAGCTGATGGTAGATTACTTTATAGTCGCAGCAAGTGGTGAAGCCCTCCCGAAAATGCCTCATTTCAGGTGCCGCCGACTGAGTACATGCAACCCTACAACGCTGGGACGCACTGAGAGCTGTAGATCACATTGTCGCTATAGATTAAATTGTATATTCAGTATAGAGTTTAAATAATAGCATCAAGTGTACTTACTATGTGCATAGAGCCTTTTTGAAAAAAAAATATGCAAGGTTTTGGAAAAAGTGGAAATATGAAGTGAACGAATGATCAACATTGTCTAGGATATAGTCCTTATGCGCAATCGGTAGGAAGTTTTCGAGCGCGCTGAGTCTGCGGCGCGTCCCGCTTGTAACAGCGGTCCGGCGTCCTCGCTCAGCTGTTCGAGGACGTCGTTCGTCAGGATTAGGCTCACGTAGGCGTTTTTATGCAGTTTTCTTTATTGTTTGGAATATTGTTGTAATGAAGAGGACGGTGACTGACCGATATTGATCGGATGCCCCCCCCCCCCACGTCTCGCTTTTTGCACGTTTTGCCCGCGCATGTCTGAAATCGTTATTTTTCATGTTTTGTGTGTTTTTTATCTGTGTTCGGCCCTGTACAGAGCTGCCTGTCTCAGGTAGCGGCTAAAAACGCTTACCTGAGCCTGATCCTGACGAACGGCGTCCTCGAACGGCTGAGCGAGCACGCCGGACCGGTGTTACAAGCGGGACGCGCCGCGCACGCGCCGCATGCTGTGCGCGCTCCAAAACTTTCTGCCGCTTACGCAAAAGGCTATATACAAGGTGACCCAAAGGACTTTGGCCGGTGGTCAGGACGATTTGTCACCATGGAGTATTTGAACAGCGACGTCTGTTTTTAGCTTTTATTCTAAAATATTTATTGTGTACACTTATAATTCCCAATTGTATTCAATAGTGCCGTCTCATAAGACCTACCTTGTTGGAAAATAAGAACTATTTTCTGAATCATTCTGCTGTCTCGCCACGACATTGTGGCGCCGAACTCCCAGGGGTTCCAACACAGTTTCCTTGCAAAACACACCAAAAATGTACGTAATCTTTATATTTAATTAGATTATGAAGTGAGCAACATCACAGGGTTCAACGGATCGTCATGTTAGGAATGTGCTAGCGAACATAACAACGTGCTGAAAAGTCTAAGACAATGTGGGCGTAACTTTGAGTGAAAGACAAAACATCTACGTGCTAAAGAGCCGTCGTCCGCTCAGCTGCTGCTTAGAACTCGGGGTTGCCGGGAATGTCGAACTTGTTCGTGAACGCTTCCACTCTCTGGAAAAGAGGCTGCTACAAAACCCAATAAAGATTCAGGGAAAAAAATCCTAATAGTATTAGCTTAAGTAGCTTTGACAAGTACTTGGATGCATAATTGAGATTACCCAGGGTAAATATGTTGACGCCCGCGTTGAAGATAAGTAATTTTCTGAAGTTTTTAACAGATTTATCTTAAGTAACCAAGTAGGTGCAAAAATCACTATAGGAAAAGTAGCTCTCTGAGAAATAGCCCCGCTGGGAAGTGCTCTTGATGATCCTACCCTACGCTAGTGCCCTATGGATATCCTGTGCCCTTAAAAAGCGACTTCCCTTTTTCATATACCAGAAGAATCCAGCAAAAGTAACCTGAGCCAGCTCTCCAATGTCCTTGAGGAAGTCCTTGTTGGTCTCCGTGAACGATTTGAAGTCCTTCATGGTTTTTCCAGCTTGTCCTTGATATCGTCGCAGTACTTCCAGACCTGAGCAAAGCATGGTTACCAGCGAATTTTCTTTTCCTTGAGGAATCCAGAAGCTCTCTTTCTTCCCTGCTTGCATATAAAAAACATGACGTCATCTAAGCCAAAGTGATCCACTTCCATCATCAGGATTTTACACATTAGCGACAATGTGCTCAACCGGTTGACACGTGTGTTGCGTGGGACCGCGTGCACAACCGGTTGGGCACGAACGCGTGCTTAAGGGTCTGCCCGTGTCCCATGTGTCAAAAAGTGTGTTGAATTTACATTTGAGCCTCTATACAGGAGGAAATAATGAAGTGGCAACAAACCTTCATGAATAAACTGAGCAACCTGCTCGAAGTCCTTCTCCTTGAATCCACGAGAGGTCAGCGCAGGAGTTCCCAGACGAATACCTCCCGGTCGGAAGGCGGACACATCCCCAGGACAGGTATTCTTGTTGCAGGCGATGTGAGCCATGTCCAGAACGTGCTCCGCCTTGGCGCCTTCGATGCCCTTTGGTCTGAGGTCGACGAGGCACAGGTGGTTGTCGGTGCCACCTGGGTAAAGCCCTGGATTTAATTGTCTGCTCGAGAGAGCGAAAAGTAGTGTGGTACCTGTGGCGAGGGTGTAGCCCAAATCCATGAGCTTCTTCGAAAGCGCTTGCGAATTCGCCAGCACTTGTTTCGAGTAGTTCACAAACTCCTCACTGAGACACTGCTTCAGCGCCACAGCAATACCTGGAAGGGGTTAGACTAATTCCAACTTTAACTATGGATATAATCCAATGGAAAACTGATGGAGACGTCAAGAAGAGGGGAGTGAAGCTAGCAGTCAGGAAAATTCCATTTCTAATTGTTTGGTTTAATTACCCAAGTCAGAGATATTTATTCTTTCTCCTATCCTGATATTCATCGATCCTGCTCCCGCCGGATCCTGATGGATTGGTAGTTTCTCTCCTTTGTTTTATTCCTCTTATTAATTTTAGGGCTTCCGTTCCTTCACTGATGAGTACTAGGAGAAGTCCTACCCTTTTACCCTAACTTCCATACAATGGTAAAGTTCGAACCGGAAGATAGCCCTTCCCTCTTTTTTCTTCCTCTATCTCAAATAGGAAATTATGATTTATCGATTACCTGCAATCGTATGGTTGTGTGGTCCACCCTGCAGTCCTGGGAACACAGCAGAAGAGATCTTCTCCCCAATGTCGTACATGATCTTATCACCCTTCGCATTTGTGGATCGGACACCTAAACCCAAAGTTCAGAAGCAACACCCTGGTGCAACCAGTAACTCTGATCACCTTTTCGGAAGAAAATCAGCGCTCCACGCGGTCCACGGAGCGACTTGTGGGTGGTGGTGGTGACGACGTCAGCGTATTCGAACGGAGACGGGATGAGGCCAGCGGCTACCAGGCCTGAGATGTGTGCCATATCGGCCATCAGGTACGCACCGCACTGAAAACGCCAAACAATTGGGACTTTACCGAGGAAATTACAGTGAGGGTCGATGTCTCTGCATTTTTCGCGGACACGAGAAGCACGCTACGCGGCCGCGCCGCTCGGGCCGGAATTGCCGCCATTGGGCGAATTCAGGGGGTTTTCTTGATAGTTTTTCGTCGAATTTGTTATTGACTATCACTAAAACTAACTAACTATCAAGAAAACCGCATAGTTTGTTGCTGCGGTAAGGATTCCGGCAAGAGCGGCGCGGTCGCGTAGTGTGCTTTCCGAGTACGCAAAAAAACCCACCACCATCGACTCTCACTGTACGTACTCTGGGTAATTTCAACTATTAGGGTGTAAAACTATGGATGCGCGCTCTTTTCTACCTCCTTATTGGAATGGTTACTGGGCATCTATCACAAAGTACTTAGCATTGTGTGGTAGAGCAAACCATGGCGCATCCGAGCAAGTATAAACTAGTGGCTAAGCACCAATTCCCGATTTTTTAAGAAATTTAGAATGTGACCGATCAAATTTATGGTTTTCCATTCGTTAGTTATGCGGTTTTAAACAGGAAAAAACAACAGCGTAATGGCAGAGCACTTTGTGTTGGACGTTTAGAGAGTATTTGCTTTGCTACCAGACAAAATTCGTGCAATAATCGACAAATAAAAAATTCCCGGAACATGGGTAACTGAACCGAAATTTCGGGAGTTGATCGAACTTTCAATTGCCCTCTTCTCCTAACCTAGGGTGGGAAGCCATCTGTATGGTCGCCGTGTAGCATAGACCTGCCACTATCAGATGATCACTTGTTCTTGTTAAAGGGGCTTTCCTTGGCACAGGAAAATTTCAAAAACTGCGCCAGGGTCAGAATATGGATAAGTTGCTATATTGCCTCGTGACGCGGCGGATTCTTCTAACGAGGCACTCGTTCTTTGCAACGCATATCATGGTAAAAATAGGAAAGCAGTAATAATAAAATGAAAATAATTAGAATAGTTGAGAACAAATTTGTCCATCGATTCTCTTCATTTGTTTTCTTTCATCAAATAAGTCGGTGAGTACTCGTGTATTTCACATGGCGCCAATAAACTTTGAGGTCAAGAAATTCTGGATCCCACCTTATCGGCGATTTTTCGGAAACGAGCATAGTCCAAGTGGCGAGCATAACATGAAACTCCTGAAAACATTATTTCTCCGCATGATCAGCGTGAGCCCCGTCCTGAAGGCGTTACCTGCAATCAGAACCTTCGGCCGAAACAGCATCGCGTTCTCTTCCATACGGTCGTAGTCAATCAGACCAGTCTTGGGGTCCACCTAGAAATGACTACGCTTACCCTGGGTAATCATAATGATGACTGGAAACCCGGAACCACAGAAAATTTCAGAGCCTGAAGTATTACTGAGATTACCCGGGGTAAACATGTTGATGCCCGAGCTAGCATTGGGTGAATGTGGGGTGCCGATTTTTTACCCTGGGTAAACTCAACGATGCCTGAAGCCTCGGAATCACGGAAAATTTCAGAGCTTGACGCAATACTGAGATTACCCAGGGTGAACATGTCCAAGCTAACTTTGGGTAAATGTGGAGGGTGATGTTGGCACTTTCACCCTGGGTAATCTCAATAATGCCTGAAGCCTCGGAACTAGAGAAAATTCCAGAGTCTGAAGCATTGCTGATTCTGAGATTACCAGGGTAAACGTGTTGATGCCGGAGCTAACGTTGGGTAAATGTGGGGTGATAACATGTTTACCCTGGGTAATTTCAAAGAAGCCCGCAGCCCCAGAACTACAGAAAATTTCAGGGACTGAAGCTTCCCTGAGATTACCCAGGGTAAACGTGTTGATATCCGACCTGATTTTGGCTAAATGTGGGGTGTTGACATGTTTACCCCAGGTAATCTCAAAGATGCCTGCAGCCCCAGAACTACAGAAAATTTCAGAGCCTAGAGCATTACTGAGATTATCCAAGGAAAGCATGTTGATGTCCGAGCTAACTTTGGGTAAATGTGAAGGTGTTAGCACGCTTGCCCTGGGTAATCTGAATGATGTGTGCAGCCCTAGAAGTATAGAAAAACAGTAAGAAGATGTTACCTTGTATGGCATGGACTGGAAGAACATTGAGGTGGCGGAAACCTTCCTGGCAGGAGTGAAGAAGCTGAACGAGTCAACGATAAACAATAATAATCCTAACCCAAAAGTGATACCAGAAACTCACCCATGAGAGAGGTGACCACCATCGGGAAGGTCAAGTCCCATGATCCTTCCATTCGGCTCCACCAAAGCGGTATAAACAGCGAAGTTGGCTGGAGCTCCGGACAGCGACTGCACGTTCACGCCCCAAAGCTCAGGATCCAAGCCAAACACCTAAACAAAACCAGGTTTTAATGCGAATCATAGCGGAGACTGCAACAAACCTCCAGGGCTCTCTTCTGGCAGAGCAGCTCCATCTTGTCGATGAACTCGTTTCCACCATAGTACCTGGAAAAGTGGAAAGAAATTAACACGTTAGAATCTACGACAACAGTTCGACCGGTCTTACAGGGGCCGCATGCATAATTGAGATTACCCAGGGTAAACGTGTCAGCATCACACAAAATTTACACATCGTTAGCAAGGGTGGCAACGTGTTTACCTTGGGTAATCTCAATGATGCATCCATACCCAGAAGTACCGGGCTCATCCCACAAATTTTTATCGGTTCTGATCAAGGCCATACTGGATTTTTCCAAAATTAAAGTTGCAGTTTACTTCACTCCGACGTGATGGGCTATAAATCCCCGAATTGGCACGCTGCAATGGAGGACACTCCAGGGTCTGCATGCATCATTCAGATAACCCAGGGTAAACGTATAGAAGTCTATGTTGATGACTGGCAATTTTGTGCGACGTTGACAGGTTTATCCTGGGTAATCTCAATGATGCATGCGGCCTCAGAGGACCGCATCCGCTAGCTCCGCCACTCCATATGGCTAAGCTGATGTAGAGGCCGCATGCATCATTGCGATTACCCAGGGTAAACGTGTTAATACTACTTAAAATCACCTGAAACTACGTGTTGTTCACACGGGTGTCAACGCATTTATCCTGGGTAATCTCAGTGATGCATTCATGCTCAGAATTGGCTCCAAATAAATCTACCTCATCTGAAATTTTGAAACTTTGGAAAATGGAAACCACTGCACCGCTTTTATACATGCTGACATCGCTACGAGCTTAGGATGATATGGTACTGAACTTGGGTGATTCTACGACATCACTGGCTTAAGGCTGCGTTTATACTTCATTGCGACGCGACCGTAGCACACATGCAAAGTATTCAAAAGCGGATGGCCTCGTGTAGGAGCACGAGTGCGCAGTGGTCGCAATTGGTGACTTTCCTCAAAAAAAAAAAAAAGAAAATACAGGGTGGGCTAAATTCGCTTTGTGCTGTAGTTTACTAAACGTTTGTTGTTCTTCGTTCCTCCTTTAAGGTGTTTCGGTCTACAGTTTTGCTACTCGTCGTATCGCTCATGTTGTGGCCCTCGCAGTGACGCCATCGTCGGTGAAGTATGAACACAACTATAAGCTTCAAGGATCAAATTTTCCTAAAAACTTGCTTTATCAGAACTCTTTTACTCTGTGTCAGCAACTTTGTGGATTTTCTCTTTTCAAGTCTTTGCATGTCTGAATATGTAGAGAGTGCAAAACCTTGTTGGTCAAAAGCATTGTTACAGGGAACATCGGTCACGACTGTGACTCCCGGGGACTGGCGCGCTGCACCTCCTATGCGGCGCGGGCGAGGCAACACCCGACATTCGTCATCGTCATCGCAATCGTTATTAACGTTCCCTACAGGCAACATTGTAAACGCTCAGCATGGAGGCAATGAGCCAACCAATTAAATGCTTGGTCACTGATTTAATTACGAGAAGAATGCTAACATAGCACGTCTGGGGGCAATATTCCAAGCGAAAGCATAAATTCCCCTCAATCCTCCGTGAATTAACACAACGACATTTCCCTAGACATATAGAAGGGTCGTAAACCCTTTGAGTTCCTTTTTAGGGAAGCACCTGAGCGGAGCCAAGATAGGGCTACCTACGTGGCGACAACGGTTTTGGTGCCAATCGATCGATTGCTGATGACAGCTCCAACGCTCCCCCCCCCCCCCCCCCCCC
>JARK01001670.1:154659-179573 GCA_000688135.1 Ancylostoma ceylanicum
CCCCCCCCCCCTTTTTTTTGGGCGGTGGAGGGGTGGGGTGGGGTGGAACTGAAGAAACGTTGAGAAAAAGGAGGAGGAGGACCACGAATATGAGACCAAAAAGCTGTTTTGGTTCGGTGGTGCGGGAAGTTGACAAAGCAACTGATAAAGCCTAGTTTCGACTGAGTGCAGTAGGCCATCGAGCCAACCTTTCGGAGACTTGGCGGCATGGAATTCAAGACAGCAAAGAAATGAAAAGAAGGTCTCGACTATGTTTCATCGTCATCTGATCACCGTGGCCTGACAGGCAACTGAGTGCTGTCCATTTTTCAGACATTCACTTGGGAGTCCCACCTGACAAAACGCTTTCTTATCACTTTCGGGACAAAATCAGATGCACCGGCGGAGGACATTATTTTGGTTTTATTGCGGGATTAACCGGAGAATGGCGCGGGTTTGTTCTTGCCCACGTGTTAACCCTTACCAAATGAGGGGTATATAAGGGCCTCACTTTGCGGGTAGGCTTCAGTCTACTCTCCGCTTCGGCGGAGAGTGGAGTCCTACGGGACTCATCTGGCCTGCTAGTTTTGGCCTGCGGCCGGTTAAGACCGTGACCCAGTGTGAAAACCAGGCGAGATGCGTTGTTGGGGGTCGCGCACGGCCGTGACGGGGGTGCGAAATCCGCTAGTAGCGACAGGCGTCGGCCCACGGACTGCATACGCTTTGCGGATTTCACCGTGCACTATTGTTTTCTTTCGTTTTTCAGTTTCGGGACAAAACCGGGTATCCCGCACCATGATACTGGTATCATTTTTGGGACAAAATCCGGTCTCTCGCCGCAGCTTGCGGGACAAAAGCGGGATGTTGCGGGACAAAAACTAGCTGTTTCCAATGACTCCTGCACACCCTCGGGCGGGAGTCATTATTTTGTCAGGCGGGACTCCCGAGCGAATGTCTGAGTTCGTCTTTAACCAAGAATCACTAAAGTAGCAAGGAGCAACATCAGAAAAAGTGAAATGTTGGCATTTTGGTCTCCAATAAGGAACAGTTTATTGATTTGAGTTGACCGACACAGGGAGGACAGAGCGATCGTGGATGAACGCAACGTTGTTGCTTTGAAGTACTTGTTGATGCATGCTTTCATGCTTTTCCACAATGCTTCGTGATATCGACATTATTGCCATAGCAAAGGCAATATGGACAAAGAATGTTGGAGCGATTCTCCTGCTTTTCTTTGAAGCAACACTCAGTTGTGAAAGTGTAAAAAAATAAATTTCTCCTAGGAGAGTTTAGCAGGAGAATTCAGCTTTGATCTAACTGTTAGATGATAAATAAGGTATGAAAACGACGCACATTTTGAATCATGTTTGGCTCTTTTTCCCCAAGTTCACAAAGGCAAAACGGCCTGACGCTAAGCACACGGCTGGTAAGTGTCAGTAGACGTACTCAGACATTCGCCGAATTGGAGCCTCATGTCACTAAGGCTGGGATTGCTAAAATGGGCGGGGCTTGGGGGACATTAGAATTGCTGTTCGTCCGCTACTCGGTCGCTATAGGATTGATATTGACTTTTTCTATAGGGGCCTAACAGCAATCCAACAGTGACCGAATAGCAGCCGAACAGCAATTGAAAAGGCACTCCAATCCCGCCCATTTTAGCAGTCCGACCCTCAATGACATGAGGCTTCAATTCGCCGGGTGTATGCCAGGAAGAACGATAGCTGGCAGTAGTTGGCTGCAGTGAACCCCGTGTGTAAATATCTCATGTAACTGTAGCCCCTCCCCTAGTTACGCGACGAGATTTACAAGCATTACAGTTATATGAGAGTTAGTTATCTTCCTTGCCTGAAGATGGTTATGACCTAGGCGAATAAAATCCAGCAGGGTGAAAGCAGAGAAAGCTCAATTTTTATTGAAATATGACAGATAATTACGGCGAGCCGTTAAATTTTTACCCTAAATCCCGAAATTCAACATTCAGACTTGCCTGAACCAAATAAAACCTTAATGCCTTTGAACAAAGTAGACTACTATGCGTCCGATGCAAGGTGGGCGTGGCAACATTTGCATGGGATGCGCGGTGCAGCTGCCAGCTGTCACAACCTATCGTTCTTCCTGACCGCCACCCCAATTCGCCGAATGTCTGAGTAGCAATAGTTATGAGATGAGGATCTCCCAAGCAGTCTAATATTCTCGCGGTCATCCTGATTGAGTTTTGATTCCTTTGCTGATGCCACTTCGCAACCGCTAAGCAACACAGCAGCGGTGCGTTTTCGAGTTTTGTTCCAGGAAAGTGCTGGTTCCGACAAGTTTTGACCCGTACCACGCCTATTCAAACAAGTCACGGCACATGTCTTACATGTTGAAACATGTTGCAAAGGAGTGAATTGCTGGAAAATCCTGCAGAAAGCAAAGATTAAGCAAGAATAGTTAATGAAAAAAATGGAGACGGAATAGAGAAGAGCCCACTGTAGAAAAAATTCATCACTGATCAGAAAAGAATTAGGTTATCGATACATGGTCACAGGAAACTTCAATAACTGGGACACATGTGCGCGTACCTCATCACCTGTTTAGACAGGACAGAATAGTGAGCAGGGCTAGAATTCATGAACGCATAACCAAGCAAAGGAAGGCTCGCAAACCAATTTTCACATCCTGCGTCTCCTAACATCATGTTGTCTATAGGATAACCAAACACCATCGCTATAACCATCGCTGGTTTGCATGATTAGTGTTTCATGAATCGCAGCCCAGGATAAATGAAACTTTGGTAGCAACTTAAGTCCGGGCCATGGGTGGCCTACAGGGTCATGTACATGGGATGGTTTGCTGTTTCAGAAGCAGCGCGCTCAATTTTGAGAGAAAATTCGGTGGCAATGCATACATCGTTACGTTTCATTGGCTCTGAGATTGTTTAATTTTTTTGAACAAATCATGCTTTGCTGAGCCATGTACGGGTGGCCCGGTAAAGTTCTGGATGACCATTCAATGCTAGTTTTCGGCAAAGCAGATATCATTGTTTTAAAATGCTTCGTCATGAGTAATGCCGTTGTTCACGCATCCTTTTTATGATGTTCTCTGAAGTAGGAATTCTAACCAAGGAGATACACCTACCTCTCCCCCATGAACAGGTGTCCCTCGCCCCCCATTTACGTGTCTGAATCGTCATCCAACGAAGCCGTCGATACGCCGTCTTAGACTACAGGATGGGATTTCTCAGCAAAAAAAAAGGCACCAGTCTCACCAGCGGATTTTGGGGAATTTTGGAACGAACCCTCAAGACCGGGAAATCATGGTAATTCTTCGAACAATCCTTGGCTCTCCGATATTAGTGGTTACAATGGTGGACCATTAAGTAAAGCGGGATCCCCTACCAGAAGGTTAAAAGAAACAAGAAAAGTAAGCCAGCAAATGACATCACAAATAAACACAAACAAGTCTCAAATGTCAACGAGATTCGTCGTGTAAAGGAATGGAAAATCACACCTCCACCTGTGTTGAGTTTCACATGGACCCAGTATCCTGAAGCATTGCCAAATGTGCACTATATAGTGCCAGATGTTTATTTTATTTATTCATTTATTTATTTCTGCACTCTCAAGATGCGCTCGAATAACGAGAAATTAGCTACAAACTCACTAATGCATGGTATGTACAGCAAAGGCGTTTCTAGGAGCCGTAGACAAACAAGGGTAATTCTTTTTGATGTCAGCATAATAGGGTTGTGGAGGCTAGCATCTTAACTTTTTTACCATTGTACTATTGTGTCAGGAAGACGAACCTGTTAAAGTTTTCTCTATGGATTCTAGTAGAGAAGAGCCTAGAAATTCTAATTCATAGAAAAAAATTACGAAATTTTTGTGTTCACGTTATTATCAAAAGATGAAGTCCTAAACACTGGGCAAAAACCACTGAAAACAAAGATGCCGATGCACTAGTTTCAACAAAGATCGACAGACACGTACGAGAGATTGGAAATGTATGTGTGCAGCTGCGACACAGATCACTATTTCTAGGCCACGACCGTTCGACAGCGCAAAGATCTCCAACCGGCGATGATTTTGCTTAGCGTCTACAGCGGAATCACCGACTAACTACTTATTTACCGTCTACTACATTTCAAAGCTGCATTTTCAGAGACCGGGTTTAGATTACCCATGGTAAACATACTAACGTACCCAAATTTAGCTTTCGCCTGGCACTCACCAACGTGTTAACCTATACATGATGTTGTCTATACTTAGCTGCTACTCAAAGGTAATTGTTTCCATGAATATGTTATGTTTATATGTTTACCCATTTCTAAAATGATGCATCCAGACGCAGGACAACTTCACTGCCTGGTAACAGAAAGTACGTGGAATTCTTGTTAATCAAGGAAAAACGGACAACATTCTGATCAAAACCTCAACCAATAGTTAGATTTGGATTACACAGTGATGAGGTAACGGAGTGTAAACGTTCACTATCGTGAAAAGATTCGAGGAAGGAGATCGAAAATTTCGAATGCAGGAAAATTTCATAGTCTTACTATAAAGTATTACTACGAAATCGAAGCGATTGCTTTTCCAGAATACTTTCCAGAATGATCTAACAAAAAAAACGAGTCAAAGGCAGACTAAAGCCGCAAAAGAACTCATTGGGGGTAGGATCACGGGCAAACTTCCCATGGCTAATCGATGCAGGATGATCTTCTGTCGATATATGTATTGGTAGAGAAGAGCTGCAGCGGAAGGAAGTCAAAGTACATTATCCAGAATTTTTCCTGCTGCATCGATTGGCGGTCCTGGTATAAGTTCGTCTGAGATGGTGCCATAGACAAAAAATGGCGTTAGCAGATAAGAACCGGCAGCGACGAGGCGTCCTTCAGTGCTACGGTCAAACCCCGCTGTGCTGTCTCAGCTCGTTCCCGTTTAGTTCCAGGACAGAAGTTACCCATAAAATTGGTCTTATCACTAATGGAAGACCAAAGTCACAGAGCAGAGAACGCAAAAAAAGAGATGGTTACATGGACGTAATTCGCTGACGACCTTGTGGGAATCCATGAACCTGAGCGCCCAAAGCTGATCCTCAAAGCAGCAAGTCATCCCTTCGCAGTTGGAAGTTACAGGGCTTTCTCATGCGATAACGATATATTTAACCCATTGACGACCGCGCGCGTTTTCGCGTGTCTGGCGCGTGGGACCAACGCCTTTTCAACAGCGCGGTGGGCGCATGATTTCATGCAATCACAATAAGTATACTAAATCTTAAATAGACAGCTCTTAAGAATTAGTCTGGAATATAGTTCTGGAAGGATTTTGCTATCATTTGAAGAAAAATTAAAGCACCCAATCTCACTTCGCCTCCCGTAAGGCTGTAGGAAGATCTTTTAAGAGGTTTTCAGCATTATAAGGAAATTTGCAGAAGGAAAACTTTTTGCTATGCCCCCATTCCAACGCAGTAAGGAGAGTAGGATGTATTTAAGTGATCCTGAGTGGAAAATTCCATATCTGCCCTAGTTTTTTTACCTTTCACTGCCCAGGAAATGTGACTCACTTCACCTCATTTTCAAAAACTGCATCTTTTACAAGCTTTTATTTCAACAAGAAGAGAGTATTTTTCAAAATATTGCTTATAAACACTGCCTAGACGTAATGCATGAATTTCGTGTGGAGATACAGCAAAGTGATGCGAAAATGAGGCCTAGCAGTTGAAAACAAGAGCGCGGCTCACCGGTGAGCCACACGGTCCCACGCGACCGAAAAAGTGCGGCTCACCGGTGAGCCACGCGGTCGTCAATGGGTTAACCTCAATATGTGCTCTGACGAGAAAAGATCTAGCACAAACAATCTCAGTAAACCTCTAGACGGCGAGAAAGATCGGAAACATGAATTCCAGAGGTTTTACAAAAGCCTGCCCATATTCTCCTGGAGAACACTGAACCCATACTTTCTAACCAGTCGAAGACAGACCCACAGCAGTAGCTGCCCACTCTGAAGCAGAAGTATGTCACGAAATTGACAAATGAGGAAATGAGGAGTTTTTACGACAGCAGTGCACTGATAAACTGTCACCTGTCAAAAGGGTCTTATTTAATACTAAGCGCTCAAGATTTCTATATCTCTAAACTTCACAGAGCCACAACGTCTTTGACCACTGCAATGCTTTACCGACTACAGAAATGACCACCCATTTAAATTTCCATATACCTGAGTATGAATGCATCACTGATATTACCCATGGTGAACATGTTGACCCCCGTGTCAATGATGGGTAATTTTGTTTGATGTCAACACGTTTACCGTGGGTAATTTCAATGATGCGTGCAGCCTCTGGCTGCTTTCCGTAGGCCTTGCCCCACGTGTGTGCATTTAATCTATAGATGCTGCAATAGGAGCATACATATTTCATGAGCAATTAGACCACAAGGTCAAGGCTTGTTTTGTCGCACCAAAAGCTGCGTTTCTTCCCCCATCAGCTGTTATTCGAGGCGAAGATCTAGTTTGCAAGTCATAAACTTTGAATGGCAAGTAGATCTGGATACCTCATCCAGTTTTCATAGAAGACGGTTAGGCCTTTAAGGGGCAATTGCGATGGAAAGTACAAAGAACGATTATGTGCGCAGTTTTCACTGACACTGGCATCTTCGTCGACGCCAGATGGCATCTGAACTCACGCCGAACAACAAAGAGGTTTCTTTGCAAGAGTTATGGGAACTGCCTTGCAAACTGCTATCGACTGAGATTTCAGCTTGCTGAAAATCTGCTGAGGCTCAGCACAAAAAGCGCATGTTTTTCACTTGGAATGAGATTCTGAAGGAGTCGTTGTAGATACTAATCTGTAGAACTCTTCCGTTAGTCTTTCAGGAGTCAGATTAAAGATCTTCAGTAACTTCAAAAACAGTTCCCTCAAAAGAGCAAGGATGTAAAGTCGGGAACAGCGCGAAGGAACGTGTGGAAAACATACAGGGTAAGAGAAACTGACACGAAGACAAGAACAAGGGAAGGATGAGAGCCATAACCATTATTTAGGAGTAATCCATGCGACTGATGAAGTAATATGATTCTTCCATTTCTCGGAACTGGAAATTATCACGGACAAAATACACCAAAAAGGGCGTGAACTTCTCGAATTCGACAACAAACCATTCCATCAAATCAAAGCAGAAAAAGCAAGCATTCGGCTGAAAAAGGCGCGTCATTGCGGACGCTCGTCGGTCGCAGCAGCATCGATCGTCCGGCGAACGACTGTCTGAAACGCGGTCGCCGCATGGTCAACGGCTTCATCGAGGGCGATTCCGTTCCCACACAGTCCGCCCCGATGAGCGAGCGATTCACAGACGAGAAGCTAGGAGTCAAGGACAAGTGAACAACTGGTCACGTACCTTCAGTGGATGTGCTGTTGGCCGACAGACGACTGCTATGGCCCTGTGCATGATCTGAAAGAGCAAATTCCAAAGTCTACGGTTCGGTTCGGATCATCGGGGTCAGTGGAGCGAGTCAATATCGGATACAACTATGGATCGCATGGTTCTAACCAGAAGAATCTTTTATTGTAGGTTTCTGAAGGCAAAGGAAAAGGTATGGGTGAGGAGGGAGGTCAGGGAGGAAAACATTTGCACTTTTAACTATTTCTGCCTCAGAGTAGTGTATGATTGCAGCTTCAAAAAGTTGAGAGAGAAAAAAAAAAAAGAGAGAGAGAGAGAGAGAGAGAGAGGGGGGGGGAAGGGGAGAGGAGAGAGAGTCATGCGGAAATATGGGGGGCCTATCCACATTTGTTTTTAAACCCCTTTGTTTGCTCAAAATTATTTTCTGTATGAAAAACATCTGGCTAAATTGTGATTGGATAGTGAAGTTTTCACGAGCCGCTGAAGGTCGACAACATTTTTTTTCACCACACAGCTCTACCGCAAAAGCTAAATCTATGGCAGCGAACCCGTGTTTTCAATTCTTACCTAGGCTTAGAAGGGAACTTATTGTTAGCTGCTCAAGTACATGCCCTCAGCACTTCATGGTTTAGAAAACTTTCATGTTTTCATAGCAGAATTCAATTCGGATACATACGTGATTCCGTGCAACTAATATCTCGCCATTTCTGAGCTTCGTACATTCCCCCACATACGTACAGTCCTTCTCAGAAAGATAGACTGATTGCGCGTTTGCACCATCGCGGCGGGGCCTGAACGAGGGATGCAGAGAGAGCATGCTTCAAGTGAGAGGATCGTAGGTCCCACCGCGATGGTGCAGTCGCAACACTAAGAAACCGCACGCGCAATCCGTCTATCTTTTTGGGAAGGACTGTACATTCTAAATTTTTCTCATGTTGCCCTGTTCATTTTTGTCCACATATTCATACATTGAGCACACCGTGACAAGGATATAATTTTCAACTATCATTATGGTTGAAATCAAGGAAATTTTAACAAGAATTGTGTCGACGTACATAGAATACTAGTTTCTAAAAAGTATAGCAATAATTCTGGATGTATTAGGTTAGCAGAAAAATTGCCCGACATTTTTTTTTGGAAAAGTCCTTTCTCTCAAACAAATGAAGGGACAAGGACGTGACCAGCAAAATATTCAAACAAATCATTGGAATAATTTCTTGATCGGTACTAGTGCCCTCATTTCGTACCTAATTTGTACTGAAATTTGTACTTTGAATCTGTATTAGTAGAATAATGGGACTGGCACATGTATTGCTAAGTATTTGCACCATGAATTCCACCCATTCTAAATCTACTTCCGAATTTCACTACCCTTTTCGGTAAAAAGGCCTCAGCTTTCGATAAAAATTGAACCAGCGAACCTGAGCTGGGAAAACGTAAACCTGGTTGTCCTGTCCTGGCCATCCCCTCCCAAGCGGTTTCAGTGGCACAATCAATGATTTCTTGGAGAACTTCGCCGCCAAGCTAATGTACTTTGAGTAGAAGCTTTCTAATAAGATCCTTCAGAAATTTACTGCAAAAGACCGTCTAGAACGTCGCCCCGGTTTAGTAGATATTCCTGTTCATCCTTAGGACCATGTCTCTTTTTACACACGTTCCTATATATTACATTTTGTTTCCTTTTCTACATCTAATTCAGTACTTTCTATAACTGACATGTTGTTGCGGATTTCTAGCTCTAGGGTTCAGACAGAAAAAAGAAAAGATTTTCCAGCGATTTCCTCTCTTATTTTATCGCATTCCAATTTTCGTTCCATGTTTATGTTTTAGTTTGTTCTTACCTACATTCTTATTTCGCTGCGCACCTCGAGCGTATTAATAAATAAACAAATAAATAAATAAATATAGAAAGATAAACTGTGAATACATAGCCCTAGTGGGAATGCTGTTGGCGATTAGAGTACTGAAGCTAAGACGGGGGTCTTCATTCAGCTTATCCCCTCAAATAATTTTCCTACGTTTCTCTTTCGTAGATGTCCTGCATAATTTCCAGAAGCACTGTCTATCTATGTTTGGATAATCCGTCAACTATCCCATTATCTGAAAGGGAAGTGCACGAACTTAAGCTGCAATTTCGAAACTTGACATATATGGTAGGAAGGCTTGTCCCAAACGATGTTACGGAGTATACTTGAATCCCGCTAAATGGTTAATACAAGCTCAAAATTCCATGTCGATGGTTTCCTACCGCACTAACATTCATCGCCACCGACTCATGGCGGTGCAGCTGGATGGCCGAGTGGATAGTGAGGCAGACTCGTAGGCAGAGCCTCGATGGTTTGGATCCCGTCCTCATGTTTCGTTTTGCAAACTTCCATTTCTAAACTTTAACGGAATTCTGAGCTATTCAGGAGGTAAATAATTAGTTCTTTCACAGTCTTGCCCACGAATTCGATGACCAAAGTTGAGCTGCGAGTTTCGTTGTTTCCACAGTCTGTGTCCCAGTCGACGTCCATTTTCTCGTTATTGTCCTCTTCAAGATCTTCCTCGCCCTGTATCGCCAAGTCACAGTAAGCGGCATCGAGAAGAACCCTCTCAAAGGCCCCACCATCTTGCGCTTTTGGCGAGTTGCGTTGGTGACATCATCCTAACCAAATTTGACCAGCAAAAGCGCATCCACGTGAGCAGTCGAATATTTCAAGCGGTTAAAGAATGAGAAAGTGACCGATTAGATTATATCGTATGTCAAAATATTTTTATTTTTTTTTTTTATTTCAAAGCGGACTAATGTCACGCGTACAAAACAAGTAATACAAATCAGTACGCAGTAAGCACATCTGAAAGATTGCTGAGGTTACAATGTAAGATGTGTTGGTATTCGAATAATACGTGAACATAGAAGCATCTACTGCAGTGCCCTCAGCCGATGGTCAGGGTACAGTTTAAATCTGGTAACAGACATGTTTAGTACACCATCTCTTAGCAATGGAGTGAATAATCCGATAGTTCTGTGCGAGAAAAATTTTGATCTGATTTGACTTTTAGCTACTGATTCGGGAAGTCTTAAGCCGCCACTTCTGCTAGTTGTTCTGGGAGCAAACATGAAGAATTCGGCAGCGTCAATGTCAATCGTGCCAGTTAAAATTTTATACATCATTACTAAGTCATTTTTCGTCCTCCTACTTCTGAGCGTTGGCAACTCTAGTTGTTTCGACCTTTCTGTCGAATTTGGTATTGAGGAATAGTCTATCCCAGAAAGTTGTTCTGTGCACTTCCCAATAGATCGATATTTTATGTTGTATTATCTTATATTATATTAGGGTGTAAAACTATAAATGCGCTCACACTTTTCCATCTCTGTCGAAGCATTATTGGGGGCGTATGCTCAGTAGTTTAGAGTGTCTTGAAGAGCAATTCTTTGCGTATTCAGTGCTACGCAACTCGTCTGGAAAATCTCAAATTTTGATTTTTAAAAAAATTTAAGAGGCTGCCAACTGGAGTTGCGGAGTTGTGGTGGAAACCGTCATCAAACGAATTCTTCCATGTACTTCCTTGAATAACAAGTTTCTGGAACCAAATTCAATACCTATTAAGAGAGGGGCATATTGCGAAAGCACTCGCAAAAAACCGCTGCGGGGCAACAGAAGAGAGCAATGCCGTAAGTCTCCAAACATTCCTACCCACGTACTGAAGAAGAGGTTGTCTTCACAGTAAAATATGAAATCAGTGGTCCAATGGGGGAGGCTGAATTTCATACAGACAGTTACGGAAGACCTCTACTTTTAACAATTGGGCCACGTAGGCCAGCCACTTCACCGACATCTGCTCAAACCAACGTCTACTAAAAATTCTCCACAACCAAGTCCATCCAAAAGCGACGAAAAATGCCCAGCAAAAAACTGAAGAAATAAGATGGGAAGTCCTGTCTCAGGCGCCATGTAGCTAAGACTCGCCAGTATCTGACCACAACTTATTTCTGTCTAGGAAGCATTCCTCACAAAGAAAAATGCAGAAACCGCGAAAAAAGTGGGGGTTCGGGTAAGCGCCTGTTCTGATTCACAGCGCACTGACTTCTTCAAGGAGGAACCTCATATCCTGCATGGAGGACGTTGAAGGGTAGTGGAGATTAACTATGCATACAATTTTGATTGGGGAGCTCTGCTGTAATTTCTTGGAATAAATTTCGTTCCACGCGAAAACGCGCATCCATAGTTTTACACCCTAATATTATCTTATATTATTATATCTTATATTTTGTCTTACCACCGACATCGCATAAATACTCAGAATAAAACATTTATCTACTATCTTCAAAGAAGCGCTCGTAATTGTTGTTCATTTACTTTCTGAACAGCTCCGAATTCCGTTAAAGGTTAGAAATGGAAGTTTGCAAAACAAAACATGAGGACGAGACCAAACCGTCGAGCCTCTGCCTACGAGTCTGCCTCACTATCCACCCGGCCATCCAGCTGCACCGTGTGTGAGTGAAGGCGGTGAATGTCAGTGCGGTAGGAAATCATCGACGTGGAATTTTGAGCTTGTATCAACCATTTAGCAGAATTCAAGTATACCCCGCCACATCGTTTGGGACAAGCCTTCCTACCATATATGTCTCGTTTCGAAATTGCAGCTTAAGTTCGCGCACTTCTCCTGTGAGCATAAAAGAGCAATAGGTCGAATTTGAAACAGACAGATATCATAGGCAACGCTAAGATTAGCCGGGGGTATTAGCGGAAGAAAATCTCAACGGCCAGAGGTGTAAACAAGGAAAGTCCTCTAGGATATTCATCGTAATTCCCCTTTTGGTGCAAAAGATCAATGAAAAAAAAAACAAGGATTTTAGGACTAATCCCCAGAAAACTTTCCATTGGGCACAAAGCAGAAAATCGTGGAATGGCTGGACGAATAAAACAAGAATTCGGGAAGCTCTTCCTCCTAATGTTCTCCAAACTGAGGTCCATGTAATGATAAATGGGGAAGAAGAATCGCTAATACTCGTGAAGAAACAACTGCAAACGAGGAATGGCAAAACTGCTGACCAAAAAAGGACGTCGATCGATAATCCTGATTATAACAGAAAACATAGAGAGGGAATTGCCAAAAGCAACTGATAACATAGCAGCGAAACGAGTTTTCGCTGATAAACGTCTCGCCAAGGTGAGCTGCACGCAATCCTTACGAACAGCAGAAATGAGTTTTAAGTGGCTGTCGTTTCACTATCCTCATATTATCACAGTATATCTAATGGACTTCATTGATTCAGGATACTAATTATCCCAAAATTTCAGACAAAATTCACTCAGGAAGAAATTGAGGAAAATTCAAAGGAGGAAGAAAATGGATTCAGCTATCTAAGTTTTTCAAACATTTCTCTCATAATATTTGAGAGCTAAGTCTCGCAAATCCTGAAACTTCTCGATGTCTTTGCTACCTCGAGAGGATAGAGTCGTACCTGAAAATCCTCGTGGCCACGCGGAAGCCAGCTTATTTTGGTTAAAAAAACTGGATTACAGAAAATTATCAAGAAAAGAGTCACTAAACCACCTTACGTAGTGGATTCGACATCATCGAAGGTAGTGCACGAAATGGCATTTATCGGGTTACCGGACTGAGTAGGACTAACAGTACGAACGTGCAAAAATTTCCACCAAAAATTTTGGCTTGCTTGGAGGTATGGTTGTAGACGAAAATGAATAACAGGAGGCCTAGCCGGTTAAGGTGCTGATATCTTCCCAGTTTTGATTAGTCGAAGGTTTGCGCTTTCAGCCCATGTGTTTCCTTTGTCCACGTTTGTCCCCCTTCATGGTTCGATTAAGTCGATAGGAACACGTAAAAACCATTTACGAGTGAGACTGAGTACAAAAGTAGAAGGATGGTCGAAGACTATGCTGAGAGTGCATAACCATACAGGTCGACAATAGCTGGGCCACACATGCAGGGGCGCGAGAAGACATGTGGGTCGGAACCCTTTCAAAATGTCCACAGGGTGGTCTGCCGGAAAACAGCGAACAGGGTTTTTAAGCTTTGGACTAAGATTCACAAGAAAGGCGATTCAGTGGTTTTTTATCTGTCGTCGACAATGGCGACCGACCGTCGCCGTAGTCGTCGACCGTACCAACCACGACGAACGTAAGTTTTATGTTTTTAGGTTGTTTTTTACGAATTTATTTCCGAAGTAAATGTTGTCCTATGTTTGTGGGTGTCTTCATTTGTTTCTCAAGTGTATGCTGTATGGGTTTGTAAAGGATTTCGGTTCTGACTTCAGCTCCCTTTTTCTCTGTGAGTTTCCTTCTCGCATTTTCGTTGATATTTTGAGCTTCATTTTAGGTAGGGCCTGTAATAGGCAACGGAACATCCGGCTAAAGCAGGTCTTCTTCGAGGAAGTTAAAATTTTGCGGAGTTGTGGTCTCACTCCTTGTTTTAGCGCTCTCGTTGAGTTTTTATTTAATATGTTCAGGTTTTTTAATGCGTGTTTTTTGTTTGATAGATCATCTCTGCCCTAGCCATGAGCTTGTTTTTTTTTTCTGTTTGCTCTGCTGTGCCTCTAGGGTTAACCGGTGAAACAATGTCGATGAACACTCTCAGCTAGAACCTAAACAGCTGCACAAAATGCAGTGTTTTGCCCATACACTCAGCAGAACAAATACAAAACACTCCCACAGCCTCAACAATAAGTTGAGAAGGATCCATCAAACAAGAACAAAATGAAGCAAAGCATGAAAGACAAAAAAATCCAAAAGTATCAGCCAAGACTCAATGAGAGCTCTAATGACAGGTAATAAATATAGTTCTGCAAATTCACAACTTCCTCTCCCAACACCTGCTTCGCCCATTATCCAGAAGTACTTTGCTCCAGTCGTTCTTCCTTGCCGACTGCAGGGTCTATCTGGAATGAAAACCCTAAAATTAGCGAAAATGTGGGAAAAAAACAAGAAGATTTACAGGAAACCAGAAATCACAACCCAGTACCACTGCAAACAATACATCAAACTATCAAAAGACAAATGAATACATTCACTAACACGGAACAGTGGTAAAATACACAGGAGGCATTTGAGAAATGCAAAAAGCTAAGTTTGCCACCGCTGTGGCAAACTTAGCTCGTCGGTGGGAATCGACGACAGCGGCGACCGAAACAGCTATACTCCTCGAGGAGTATTGCAGCAGCCATAGTACCAAGTATGACGACACTCCCGGAGGCGACGCTTGATACACATTTAATTTATACCAACAAGTATGCAATGAACACTCATAAATGGTTTTTTGGAGGCTGCACGGCTAGATGGCGTCATGTCGGCATGGCATGAGAAGTCGTGTCGGGCTGATGGAGTCGTTTGGTGTCGTTAGATTCGCGGCTGGCTTGCGGCGGCTTTTGGACATGGTTTCGAGCTGCACAGCAACTGGTTGTGGTCCCGTTCACAAGCGCCGCATCTCATCCGGCAGTGCCCGTGCTCAGGCTTGAGTCACTTCAAGCATAGCCTGAGCACCATGGACTGATCCGTCTTTGCAACGGATTCAGAAAAACTGCGAACGGCAGTTCGAGAAGTGATTATCTCGGTTATCCTCAATCGAGCAATACACGCAATTTGATTTGGGGGCAGTTCTTTCCTCAAGCAAATCGGTGTTGCCGGTTAAGGTGCGGTTGTCGCGCTCTAAGCGCTCCATCCAGAAGTTCATCATTGTAAGCTGCAACGGGATCCTCTGTTGAAGGACGATCCGCTGGTCGGTGGCGTCAAGGCAGATGTTGTCGAGCTCGTCCATGGCTTCGCGGAGGTCTGGCGACGTGACGCTCCGATCGGACATGATGATGCTGACTTGGAATAACGGCTCGATAATTTTTGCCGGTTATATACTAAATTTGCTGAGCTCCGCCCCTACTCTTGTCTGGAGTATGCCTCAATTTCAGCCGGGGATGTAACTTGCATGATGATGGTACTTGTATGTGCACGTGTGGTATCTTATGGATGGCTTCGAGTTATGGGTTTATGGATGCTTTCTAAAATACATCATTTTATACAGTAAGAAATTCTATTATTGTATCATTGGTTGCTGTTGCCCATTTGCGAAGCTTGGCTAAAGGCGTTGTGTAAATTCCACCTAACCTGAGGACATGAGGGTGTCTAGTGGTTCTTCCGGTTTCTACACTCGATTCCGAGTGATCACTTAGAGTAGGATGCAAATGTGTGGGAGAGAGAAAGTGGATTTTAGAGATTTATTATGCAAGCAAGTAATAAACAGTCTTGACGTGAAGGAGCATTATTTACAAATCAACGGGATATTTACACAAGATTTCTAATGGGACATGGCATTATTCACTGCCAGGTGCATACCCCCCGGATATTTGTCATGTCTGCGCCAGGACTTGAGGGTAAACGCGTTTCGCGGACATGATAGGCTAGAGTCTACTTGATCAAAGAGCAATAGATACATTCAAACATCCATATCGATCAAAAAATGGATATGGATATGGGTCAGAACAATACATATAGTACAGTTGCTTAATGGCGTTCGGCCTGTGGATGGTGTGGGGTTGTTGGCGTTCGACTCGTGGTTGACGTACTTCTCGGCGGCAATAGGGTGCAATAGTAGGAAGTCGATGTGGCAGAGGAAGGGAGGGGGGGGGGTAGTGCCCGATGTGGTGCGGAATACAGAATAGTAGCAGTAAACAAGTGGCTAAGAACTTCGGACGTTTTGTGGAGACTGTGGCTTTCTGTGACGGTACAGCAGTGCATTGTGGTCAGGACCACAATTAGTGTACCTGACCTCACAGCTGTCCTTATGGCCTCAGGCACAATTGCAGTTTAGTTGCCTAAGCAGTCCGGGATAGCCGGAAATCAAGCACATATCGCATTGTGATGATCGTTGTCATAGACATCGCAGAATGCACAGTTGGATTTTGGATCAAGACGCTCCAAATTCGTCTCCAGCGCGGCATCTGCGGCATCATAGCTGACATCAGTGATGCGGCTATCGATGGCATCTGGACGTGGCAGCATATTGTGAAGGAGCGCGGCTACGTCGCATGGTGTGGCAGTGTAGAAGTGCCGGGGTAGATTCAGTGAAGAACTCGGTGCTAGGACCGAGCAAACGTGCCAAAAATATACCGGTGACGAAGGGACGACCGCACACAGTACGTTTTGAGGCAGAAAGCTTTATTGTTATCAAGCTACAAACATTGCGACGCCCCACTAAGGGACGTTACGCAATCGCGATGAGCCCTGGGCTAAAGTGAGGGCCAGGCCTCGCCCACCATTAGGATCATCGACAGGTCGATGATAATGCCGGCGGGCTTACAATACAATTGCAACAACATCACAGTAGATCTATCAGAGTTGACGACGTTGCATCTTGCCATGGTATACGTTGTTGTTGAGCTCATGACGTTGTCGGCGGGGCGGTTCGTCTTGGCGGTTGTCGGCAGCGGTGCGGCTTGTCGGCGGTTCGGCTTTTAGTGAATAGTGGGAGATGGCAGACGAGATGAAGGGGTGACGAATGTAGGGAGTGCGGGTGGACGAATCGGTGCAGGTGATTGAATACCAGACGGCTTGCGAGTAGGCGATCATCAGAATATCGGCCGCTTTTGGGGAGGCACTTGGGGTCTTCTGTGATGGCAAAGCAGTACATTGTGGGCTTGGCCACAATTGCCGCACTTTACATCACATTCGTCCCTGCGCAACCCTTTCAGGCAGTGGAGGCGCAGCCCCAGTCTCGTAGCTTGTGCAGTGCGTGAGACTGGGCCTGGATAGCGTGAGCATCGACCACTGTGATGAGAATCGCGATTCTCATCCACTAGACTATTAGTGGGTGCGAGAGACGATGGGTGGAAACCCTACTGAACAGATCTTTTCGGTGGTTCAGTTTAATGCGGAAATATACGAGTTCAATGAGAGAGCAAACGATATGAGGATTAATGGGTTTATTTGCCAAAAGCGTAACAGCCGCGCTACGACCAACCTGACATGGCACAGTAGCTCAGGTGAGGGGCAGGCCCCGCCCACCATTGGGATCATCGACAGGTCGATGATATGGTGGCGAAATAATCTAATAGCACAAATCAAGGGCCATGGAAACTTTTTCGCTGAATTAATTCATAATTAAAAATAATTTTTATTTATTTATTTATACACTAGTAAGGTGCGCCAATCCAACAGGCACTAATCCAACAGCATAACTATACAACTTGAAACAAATAATAGACTGCATTGACCATTACGCATTCCCATGCGAATTTGAAGTGTATTGTAATGTCTACAAAATCTAGAAATATCTCTTCGAATATGTCTTTTGAAGGAAACTTCTTTGTCTAGAACAGTAAGTTTTTGTATTAGATTGGGCAATAAGTTCGTGCTTGCTTTTCATCTTCATTTCTTTCTGAAAATTGAACTTTGCTAGATTGCGCATCATGAACTATTACATTTTGTAGCTTTTGGGTTACAGTTTACAGATATTCTAACCGATTTCCTCGTTTTCCGCCACAACCCCTTTTCCATCACATGGAGTGTGGAGCTCCAAGTCGACAAAATGAAAACCTCCAACAATTCCTACTGTTTGACTTCAATCGTGGACAGAATCCAGCTCGAAAGGCAGCGAACATCAACGACATCCAGTAAGAAGCTGTTACTGTTGAAAGGACGGCGCATAAGCGACATGTCCGCCTCAGAGAAGTGAATTCTAGCTTGGAGAATAGCAATCCTTCCTGAACATGGAGTATGAGTAACAATGAGACGTTTATCCGCTAGGTTTTGCTCTAGATGTAAAGAACAACCTCTACGAATATTGAATCTTAGCAACATCTAAGTTCAGCTGATTCACTCTGTGAAAAAAAAGACATGAGAGGGCTCAGTACCAGGTGACCGTTCAAATTCGAGGATGCCGTCTCCTCCGGACCCACTTTTTTTGTTTCCTTGGGGATTTTCCAGAGTTTCATTCAAAAGTTGCAGCTGAGGGGTCACAAATTGAGTTGTCTCAAACAATATGACTTTCTTAAAGATTGAACCAGAAAGTTGCTCTGTCTCTGGTGGCATATGAGCACCTTAACGATTAATAAAGTGACCTATCTGAACTCTTTTTTTACGAAATTAAACTTTGAAAAAGCTGCCGTGAATATATAGGGGTCGCGCCCTTCCAGCAGGTTTTTTTTTTCTCGTAGTTCTTTCTTTGTAGCAGCTCGTTTGTCTGGCGTCTATCAAGTTGGAAGTTATCGAAAAAATCCTCAACAGTAGTGAAATCTACTCCTCTCAAACCACTGCTGCTGCTCTTCATTCTCTCGATCATTGCAATTTCATAATCCGTCAAGTATATAGTTGGAGGCAGAGGAATAGGTAAAATCTTCACAATCCTTGCCCACACCTTAACAATTTCTTGAAAATATAAGGTCAAAAAGTGCTTCCATCACAAATATTTCGCTTGCAAGACATCAAAATCGCGGATGGACGAGAAAGAAGCACGAGCTTGCTGACAGCAGTATCCCAGCATGTCTCGGTAGTGCCTTGAGAAGGTTCTATTTTTGCTCGAAATGGTGAAGCCTCCCAGAGATCTGACGATCTCACTAAGCTGCATTTAGCCATGACCATAAAAATAAGCCATTTACCTCAGATAAAACTTTTCATGGAACTAAACAATTTTCAACAATTTTTATTTAGAATGGAAGTGCTTCCCTTTTCTTAATGGAAGGAATTGTGTTCTTCTCGGAATTTTCCTAGAGAATTGCCCATTTCCTTGTTCATCCGGTGTGTTTCAAACATTTACCCCCGAAAAATAAGCCGTTTTCACTATGTTTTCCACCACGGATTGAAACTAGGTCCGAGGCATTTGAGAGCTGAAGCTTGAAATTCATCGATATGTGGGCAAGCTACGCTCCTGAGCTTTGATAAACAGCAAGCCATCCAAGGTGGATGGCTGAACAAGCACATGATTATTTAGCGGGGTCTATCCTCCAGGTACCTCATAGCCAGTGGGTACATATCCTCAGGTAATGGGAGCCTCTTTATCCTCGACCTGTCGAGCAGGGATACTGAGAACACCTTAGATTCCCAACAGTCTGCCCGATTATGCCTTATTAGTGCCCTGAGGGTAGTTCGTCTTGGCAGGAACGTGATATCACATCAGGTCACAGGTGCGAGGTTGTACTATGTGTGATGCACGGAATGCACGAATTGCACGTACATACATCTATGCCTGCACGTTCGCTCGTGCAGTGGTCCGAGGTCAACAATGAGTCAGCCTACACATGCAGCTGTGCTCTGGATCTCCCAAGGCATCTTTGACAAAGCTTAACACTAGTAAATAGAAGATGCAGATGCATATGTACAGTGGGTATCGACGGCGGTGGCCCCTCTGTTGCCTCAAAATGCACGCGACGCGACCGCTCCGCTCGAGCGGGAATCCCATCCAGGACAACAAACTATGGGGTGTTCCTCATGCTTAGTTTTATTATTAGTGAACATCAAACGTGATGAACAACTACTGAGAAAAACCAGATTCGCCACTGCGGAGACGATTCCATCGTGAGTGGCGCGGTCGCGCCGCGTGCTTTTCGAGGCCATGGATGGGCCACCGCCACCGACGCTCACTATATGAGATGTTCGCTTGGAAAAAAATGAAACAAAAGTTTTTTCACTCCACAAACAGAAAGATATCCTAACTTTCAGAGGGTTAATTCCAGGGTAAGTTCTAGAAAATCCGGCCAAAAGCTGAGAAAAATGTCAGTCAGGCTCTGTTATTTAGGTGACAATGGCTCATAGGTAAGCATGACATGCCAGATTATCAGGGAGAATGCGAAGCCACCAAAAAGAACATGTATGCCTAACATTCCTTTCAACATTTCTTTTACCCAACCGTTTCACCAAATGTCTGTGGCCGGCAGGCGGGCGAAGGCACCACCATCGTGTACTTTGGACTATGACGTCCTTGTGGCCGTTCGACCCTTCCCAGTGCGTCACACTGTTTCTGGATTTTTGCCCTGTTCCTGAGACCTCCTGTCAAGTTCCTTCCTCAATTTGCAGTACCGCTTGCACTGCGACTTGTTTGTTTTGATACACATCTAGCGGGACGCTCAGGGTCGTTGTTTACCCACAGACTATCGACTTTTTGTCGTTGTTTACTTCTGTTTGCAGTGGCCGAAATGTTCCCTATATCCTTAAATTTTAAAAAGCAGACCTTTTAAGAGAATAATTATTTTTAGTGAATAGCTATTGTTAAACTCTCTCGAAAGTTGAGTCCATAGTCCTCGATCTCCCCGCTCTCGAGGGTAAAATTCAATGAAGTAAAAATTTTTCGTTCAAGATGAGGATTTCTGTCACCCAGTTGGTGAGGTGGTCGCTTCCTGTGAGGAATGTGGTGAATGGAAGGTGGACAACAACGCATTACACCATCAAGGTTCGAATTTTGTGAAATTTCTGATTGAAATGTAGCATATACCCTCATTTAAAGAGTTTCAAAGCACTTAAGTAGCTCAAGGCCGAAAGGTTCGAAGTGCTTCCTAGCCCAAGCTCCAAAATTGAGCAACACTGTCCAAACAGACAGAAATGTAGGAGCAAAGGCATACAATGGCGGTCAGTCACCCTTGCATCACGGAATACACTCAGACATTCGCTCGGGAGTCCCGCCTGACAAAAAGCTTTCTTATCACTTTCGGGACAAAATCAGGAGCTCCGGCGNGGGTGAACATTTTTTTAATGATTTCCATTGTCGCGATTACCTTTTTGACCTACGCAATCGAGGGTGGGCGGAGCTTGTCTGCGTGCTAGTATTTGAGGCCGATCAGCGGTGATCGGCAGTTATCCGTTTGAGCCGACGGAAAGTGGTCGGTTTGAGCCGACGGAAAGTGGTCGGCTCTGAATCCTCTCAATCCGAAATCCACAGGAGTCGTCGGTAAGGGGCTGCCTCACAATCCGTAGCTTTCCCGCATCTACCATGGTCCAGACCCAGCAAAATTATCCGTAGTATCCGTAGAATCCGGAGTCCAAAAGTCCCGCTAAGCCACCACCTCGGGTAACGCCAGTGTGTCCTAAGCCCGTGTATGTACTCTATTTGCAAAATAAACTCCAACCCCCGTGTTTCTGCACTGCGACTGCCGATCCCCGTCATATATTTTGCTTTCTGAGCCATGGAGAATGCAGTTAGAGTGAAACATACATAAGGACCGTCTACCACGAATGACGTAATTCTTGCCAGACGAGCACCATAACTGAATACGTCAACGTAGATAACGAATGATGCGACAATGCCCTCACTGCTAATGGTGCAATAACAATTGACGTCCCCTGTATAACGATTCAGTAGCACTGTTATATCGTTGAAATAATTGAAACGTATACATGTTCTGATGCAGAAACATTGGTTTTTGATGCACATGACGACATGAATGGTTGAAGTTGCTGCCTCTGACTCAGACATTCGCTCGGGAGTCCCGCCTGACAAAAAGTTTTCTTATCATTTTCGGGACAAAATCAGGAGCTCCTTCGGGAGACATCATTTTGGTTTCGTTGCGGGATTAACCCGGAAATGGTGCGGGTTTGTTATTGCCAAGTGGTAACCCTTATCAAATGAGGGGAATATAAGGGCCTCACTCTGCAGGTAGGCTTCAGTTTACTCTCCGCTTCGGCGGAGAGGAGTCCTACGGGACTCGTCTGGCCTGCTGAGGCCCGGCTAAGACCGTGGCCCAGTGTGAAAACCAGGCGAGATGCGTGGGAGGCCGTCGCGCTCGGCCTTGACGCGGATGCGAAATCCGCTAGTGACGGCCGGCGTCGGCCCATGGACCGCAAACGCGTTGCGGATTTCACCGTGCATTTTTGTTTCCTTTCGTTTTTTCAGTTTCGGGACAAAATCCGGTCCCTCGCATCATGACGCTGGTATCATTTTCGGGACAAAATCCGGTCTCCCGCCGGAGCTTGCGGGACAAAATCGGAATGTTGCGGGACAAAAAGTCGAAGGTTTTGATGACTCCCGCTCACCCTCGAGCGGGTATCATCATTTTGTAGTGCGGAACTCTTGAGCAAATGTCTGAGGAGCAATGAGACAAAGAGTGGAAATGATTTGCCATAGAATTAATAAATGAATTAAGCGACTACTATGATTTATTGCTAGACAACTGTCATTGAAGTCAGTTCTCGGTTTCTGTTACCTAACTGCACTGCAACCGAGAGTGGGTCGCCGAGATTGGAGATTACTTCACAAAATATATAAAAACTTTGTGTTAGTATATTTTTAATTTTTAATTCTTACTGTTATTTTTTAAAATAAAATTTCATTGATTATTTTCCATTATAATTAACCAGTCTTCCAGACTTCTCCTTATGCTCGCTTTGCTCGCATGACTTCAACCTGCATCCATCCTAGTAGACTTATGGTCATGCCAATTTTTCTCCGTTTCCACGAAAGCGGACTGATCAAAGAGAATTGCTCGCGTCTCTCAGAGCAATTTTATCATTCTTCCGAGTCAAATAGCTAATTGTAGCTATATTTGACCGGTCACACCTGGAATTAACACGGGAAATGGTTTATCAATCCTTGTTTTTTTGTGAGTGATCCGTTGATAATAAGCTTAAACATATAAAAGGGGACGGTGCGGTGTGCACAGACGCAAATGAGGGTAGAACACGCAGGAAGGGACGATGTGGGCAGAATGAAATGGGTGGTATAGTAGTCACTGCTGAGAGCTGGAATTTGGTTCTCTGCCATCTTATCCAGAGGGCCATCGAGACAAAGATAGACCTGATTAGGAGCATTTTCTCGCTAATCTGCACCGGCGCACTTCTTCTCCATCTGTCCACCCGCTAGAAAACGTTTACCGACTTTTAAGCAGCGACACATGCTTGACCGCCGTTGGGCCCGTCTCCAGGAGTTTCCCCACTTTGGCGCCGGCGCCCTTATCACAGCGACGAGCCCGACTCCCCTACTTTGGGCGCTGGCGTACGCTTATCACAGCGGCGGGCCCGACTCCCCCACTTTGGGCGCTGGCGTACGCTTATCACAGCGGCGGTCCCGTCTCCCCCCACTTTGGGCGCCGGCGTACGTTTATCACAGCCCGGCCCCGTCCNATGTGAAGCATGTGTCTTCCCCCTCCCGACAGGTGCGATCGTGTTAGAACATGTTAGAAGCCGTTCATGTCCAGCAACCAGTAAAGGGAACGAAGCGAAGCCATTTTGCGCTCCGTCCGGAACTGTCACCAATTTTCTGTTCCTGCCTGCTATAGAGTCTCGCAAAGAATAAAAACCATCAGAATGACATGATCTGATAGGTGTGCGCTAGGAGCGCAGCCCGAATTCACGCTGTTAACAGCGTAATACATCGAGTACAAAGCATTTCCTCGCGGCTGCTGCCATCCTCGCCTCAATTGCTGCTCTCGTTCAGCATTTTCTGCTACAATGGCGAAAGTTTCAGCAGCAGTTAAGAGGAGAATGGCAGCGACTGAGGAGAAATGCTGGGTGGCAATGCTTTCAATCAGGCGTTCGTAGAGATGTGCAAACTAGTGCTGCTGTAAAGAAGATCTCTACGCAGCAAGTGAACACGCATTTTGTTTGAAAATATTGTTGTTTCGTTACTGAAGGTGGTAAAGACCTGGTCTATTTGTGGGGAGGACATAGGGAAACATCCCAATTTTGCCTTTTTATGTGCAACTAAGTCGTTGTTCCTTTGCGATAGCTTCATAATCCAGAATATTATTTTCCCAACTTTCAGGACAGATCGAAAGATCCACGATGGAAGGACATCGACATGTCGAGGGAAAGCGACCAATACGACGTTGTGATCGTGGGTGGCGGACCTAGTGGTATGTCTGCCGCGATACGACTCAAACAGCTCGCAGAAAAAGATGGGAAAGGTGCGTTGTCGTTTTGTTTTCTCTTTTCTCACCTTTGCTCTTATTGTTATTAATTCGTTTACATCTTATTTCGAATACCTTTCTCATTGGTTTTGCCCAAGTTTCATTTAAAAAAATTTGCCTGCAGATATCCGAGTTTGTGTCGTGGAAAAGGCTCCCGAGATTGGTGCTCATATACTTTCTGGAGCTGTCATTGAAACAAAGGCTCTCGACGAGCTGCTACCTAACTGGAAGGAATTGGGCGCGCCAGTTTACGAGAAAGTTACAGTATGTTTTTTTTCTGTAGTAAAGGCAATCGAGAGCTACGGTGGGAGTCGATGGAAGTGCGTTTTTTGCGGACTCGATTTGTAGGCGACGCGACCGCGCCGCTCGCCGTGGAATTCCCGCCGTAGCAGCAGTTCATAGAGTTTTCTTGATAGTTTTTTATCCTGTTTGATGTCAAGTATAAAAAAAAAGAACTAACCAGCCACCTTGAAAACCCCATAATTTGGTACCGCGCATAGGTGGAATACCCTGGGTATCGTACTCCACCTACCATCACTTTTTGCCGAGATAAGGAGGGACCATCACTTGGGGAGGGAGAGGGTAGGGGGAGTAGGGAGAGAGTAGGGGGGGGGCGAAGCCTTATCTTCGTACTCAACTCGCAATTCTGCGCCGATAGATATACAGAAGTGCCAGGTTCCACATCTGCCAAATCTAGAAATGAGGGACGGAATTTTCAGGAAAACAGGTGTTGGGTGC
>JARK01001670.1:179997-199895 GCA_000688135.1 Ancylostoma ceylanicum
GCGCAACCCTGCCGTGCACCTAATTTTGTGGATTTTCCCACGTCAACAGTGAGCTACTCAGGGGACCTGTGCCAAATATTCACATATATTCAAACTTTGCAAATGCTACTGATTACCAAACATGTCGCAGCACGGCGAAGCGCTTCGGAATTTTCCAGAAAGCTCTAGGAGAAAACGAAAAATTGTGGAGTACATTTCTGTGCTTATTTTCCCGACGCCTTACCAGTTTTGAATATTTTGACACAGTTCTCTGTCTCCTCTAACTTACCACAGGTGAGCTTCGGCTCAGCTCTGATGCCCCCCGGTTGACGCCTACTGGGGCTGACCACCTTCACTTTTCGACCCCGATTTCTACGGATAACCATCACTTTGGAAGAACTATTTGCAAGACTATTCCACCTATGGTACCGCGACGAAGATTCTAGCGTGAGTGATGCTGTCGCGCCGCGTGCTTCTGCGAAAAATGCATTTCTATCTATGCCCACTGCATGGGTATGCCTTAGACCCTGTTTATGCCGCCCCATCCTTCCGTTTATCTGAGATCGTGCACAGATGGTGGCCAATACACAAGTTTTACGCTTCTTTTCCCTTTCCTCTCCCAGTCACAGTCATAACCATTTGCTCCCAATAAATCCCACGCGATCGCAGAGGGATGGAGGGGCGGTTGCAGGCGACATAAATTGGCCTATAATTGGAAGAAAAGTTTGTGGTTTAGTCTGAATCAGTGGCACTGCTCACGGAAAATGGACGAATTCCCATTCCAATGTTTCCGGGGATGCCGTTATACAACCATGGTGATTTCTATTCTTTTTTCTTGTAAATACACAGGTACAGTGAAGGCCAGTCATTCATTCTTGCATCACAGAATGCTGCTTATCTGCTCTGCCGCGCTGCAGCACTTATCCTTGACGCAGCGCGGCAAAGCATATGGGCGGCATCCTGTGATGCAAGAGTGGTTGACCGGCACTGTATTCTAAGCACTCAGTCATGCAATCTAAGCTATTTTGAGGTAACTATATTGTTCGCCTTGGTCATGTTGTACGATGGCTTGGAGAACAGGCAGAGCAAGCTGGCGTTGAAGTATGGCCAGGAGTAGCTGCTGCTGAGGTTAGCTTTGATATATTTTGCATATCTGCAATTGTATGAGGCTGTTTATTCAGGTGCTGTACAATGAAGATGGAAGTGTAAAAGGAATAGCAACGAACGATGTGGGAATAGCCAAGGATGGCTCTCCGAAGGTTAAAAATTATTAATAGCTCAAATCATGAGTTCAGCTTAAACCTATTATCTTTCAAGGAAAGCTTTGCAAGAGGTATGGAGCTGCATGGGAAGTGTACTATTTTTGCAGAAGGATGTCGAGGTCACCTCACAAAACAGGTAAGATTCGCATGTAACGAAATTCTCGACGATTTTATGGATTTCTCCCATAGTAGTGTCACATTAGCGTTGCTTCAGGAGCATGCCTTCACTGCTCAGGAAAATAAAGCTACTACATTTTTTTTTTCAGATTTTGAGCAAGTTCAATCTGAGCAATCATCCGATGTCGTTTGGCATTGGCTTGAAGGAAATGTGGCAGCTAGACCCAGCAAAACACAAACCAGGATACGTCGAGCATACTCTGGGATGGCCTCTGGTTAGTTTATTGCGTATTTTCATGCTTTGAATTCTGTTTCTAACCGTTTCCATTTCTCACTTAGGAAAGGGATCAGTACGGTGGTTCGTTCATCTATCACATCACCGATGAGGGACTTCCGCTCGCAGCTGTCGGTTTTGTAGTGGCTCTGGATTACAAGAACACTAACATCAACCCTTACAAGGTATGTTCGTGACTTTTTTACATTGGTATTATACTCTAGTTCATCCGCCAGGCAAAAATTTTGGAGTTGTTATAGTTGTCATAGTGACTTCATTGAGGATAACAACACAAGAGGACAGAAACTTAATGACAGTCCGGGGGGACATCTGCTCCGACCATACCTGGACAGCTACACGGTAAATATGCAACAAAAGTGGAATAGGTAGCGAAGTAAATTACGTGTAAATCTTTTCGTAAGAAAATTAGAGTACAACTTGTGGAATTAAGTGTGGAATTAATGCGTATTTGTTACCTATTAATCAGGCCCTGTTGAACAGGGAGTCAAAGTCACTCAAATGGTTCACCTCCACTAAAATTGCCATTTGATTGGGTTTGATTCACAGATCAGACGCTTATTATAGGACGGGAGCAGATTCACATTCGAAAATACAAAAACTTTCATGTACATGGCCCTAAATAAGGTCGGAGCAAATGTCCCCCCGGACTGTCATTAAGTTTCTGTCACAAGAGGAGTTGTGAGGGAGGGGGTGGAGGGGAGTGGGTACATCTCACTGATGCACGGAAGGGTAGATTTCGTTCTTCGCAGAACACGACCACTATGAGCAGGTACAAGCCAGTCCACCAATCGCGCAGAGTATTATATTCCTCCCTCGCATTTTGAGGTCCTGAATTTTCGTTTGAAGCTGAATATGATAGTTCTCTAGTAGTTTAGTTGCTATACTCGCAAGACTATAGTATACTTTCCAGGAATTCCAACGTTGGAAAACGCATCCGTCTATTCGCAAGCACCTAGAAGGCGGCAAAAGAATTGGGTATGGTGCAAGAGCGTTAAACGAAGGAGGTTACCAAACGATACCGAAATTGGTCTTCCCAGGTTTGTATGAGATATTCTGGTGTTTATTTAAAGTGTTTTATTTTCCCCTGAGGAGATACTTCCATGCATCACTGTCAGTTTCAGTAGTAGTACTTCTAATTTACTGCCATTTTCCCCATAATACGCATGTGATATTGAATGCGGGCAGTTGATCCTACCCTTTGGGTATAAATCACAGCTAAGATGGTGCAAACAACTATAGGAAATCTAAGGGGGCATGTGTGGAACGTTGATGAATTCCGCTTGGAATAATAACTATAGTCAACTCCAAATGTCCGTAGACAAGAGTTGGGGCCGCGGCGCGGGTCTCTCGCTGTCTGCTGCGCGGATTCAGCGTGGCATGCAGGGCAGAGACGTGGAGGAAAACCGCGCCGCGGTCCCAACTCTTGTCTGCGGACATTTGGAGTTGACTATAACTTTGCAAGATTTTGTATTAATGTTCTGAACTGATATACAAAAAGTGTGATCCTAGGTAAGGGTGATATTTGTATCGTGACGTGTGGATAAGTGGCCCTGGCATGTTTAAGGACAGGCCTTATCTGACCAGGGCTTTCAGAAATGCTGTTCGATGTTGACTAAAACCACATAGATCTTCCATAGCGTTCCTTTAAACAATTGTTTCAGGTGGTTGTCTCATTGGATGCACTGCCAGCCTTCTAAATGTGGCGAAACTGAAAGGAACACATACTGGCATGAAAAGTGGAATGGTTGCTGCCGAATCTATTTACCCTCTCCTCAACGAGGAAGCAAAAAGTTCGTTCGTGCACGTCTTCTTTTATGAAGTTGAAAATGCCCACTGAACGATTGAAAGGGCTAATTAATTTGCAAAATTAGACATCACGGTACTTTCAATTTTCAAAGATTAAGTACCAGTTCGAGTAAGTACTGTGAAGAAGTCAGTTTCCGCTCATTAGGGGCCGGATCGGTGGGGACATGGTCAGATAGAGTTGCCACTCTTCAATGGCTTTTGCACCACCCCACTCATACGTACTTTGTTCCAGCTGTTACTCCCACCTCTTACCAGAAGGCGATGGAAGAAAGCTACGTTTTCAAGGAGATGAAAGCTACGCGAAACATTCGACCTTCGTTCAACACTTCCCTTGGTATGCTCATGCTAACAATAAGTATCACCAGGCAAACGTTACATTTCACCTTACCAGTTAGAGCATAACTACCAACATAATGTAATCGCTATTAACTTGATCGCATATCAGGATGGATCGGTGGAATGCTGTACTCTGGATTGTTTTATGTGCTTGGAAGAGGCAAAGAACCATGGACACTACATCATGGAAAGCCTGACCACGAGAAACTGATGAAAAAAGACGAGTGCAAGGTGAGAACATCCGCGATATCAATACCACTGATATTAGCCTCTAATTTTTTCAGCCAATCGAGTACCCAAAACCGGACAACGAAATTACATTCGATTTACTTACATCAGTGGCTCTCACCGGCACAAATCACGAAGAAAACCAACCAGCTCATCTTACCTTGAAAGACGACAGCGTTCCAGAAAAGATAAACCTTCCGTTATATGATGGACCCGAACAACGGTTTTGCCCTGCTGGTAGGTTTTAAAACTCGATTCACTCAATTTTAAAGTTTATTGAACGGACAGGCAACAGTATTAAGAAAGAACGAAATATTTTAACAATGTGATAGCTTTTAGTTCTGGATACAAGTGGAACCGCTTCATGACTATCGGAAGCTTCAGCAACGATAGCACCTTTCCGCTGGCCTGCCGCGCTGCATCACTTGCACGGCGAGGGAGCCTGACTGGGCGTTGTGGCAGCGGCAACACCGTAAGCCATAGCGCCCACCGCGCCGCATGAGTGGTGCAGGGCGACAGACCAACGGAGAGTTGCATTCGTGATTGACGCTCCCCGAATATGCTCGATTTGGCTTCTTTTCTCAACTGGTTGCACACATTTCATGAGTTTTCACTCGAAATTTGGGGAATGCTTCTATGAGCTCTAATTTAGTAAAATTTGAGAGGTAATATCTAATGTGGAAAATACCATTATCGCACTTTTGTTGCCCCACGTAGATTTCGTTGGAGTTTTATCGCACTTTTGTTGCCCCACGTAGATTTTGTTGGAGTTCCTTTTAACAGAACTATTAGCCACTCGAACTTAACGAGCTAAAATCATGAAAAGGTACGGTACACATAAAAGAAATGTTGGAAATACGAAGCTTCTGCTTTCCTTAATTTACCTGTCTAGGTGTCTACGAATACGTCCCACGCGAGGATAACCCATCAGAAATGCGACTGCAAATCAACGCACAAAACTGTATCCACTGTAAGACATGTGACGCCAAGGATCCAACCCAAAACATCAATTGGGTGACTCCAGAAGGAGGAGAAGGTCCAAAGTACTCAGGAATGTGAGCTGTCTCCTAGTCGTTTTTCTTTTTCAAACCGGTCAATTGTGAGCATCTTTTTACCCACTGATACCTTTAATATTGGTCTTGTGCAGAACCTCATTTGTATCCTAACTTTCATTACTTAATTAATGCCTTCGATACTTGAATGAACAGTAGCGAGTCTCACATCACTTTCTCATGTTTGAAATTTGCCTTATTTAGGAGATAAATTATTTATTTTCTTGAGCCTTCGCTGTTTCAAGGCTTGGACTACTTGAAAGTGGATTTCTCACGACGTGCTATCCTTGTGTCTTAAATATAGTGAAAAGATGTTCCGAGAACGTGCTCAGTGCCATAATATCTCCCCATTAAGCAAGAAGCAACATTTCGCTACTTGCTCGATTGCATCGTCACTGGACAACTGGTTTTTCACCGAATCCCTCCCTAAATATTCTACGGAATTGCACATATGTTTGATTTCAATGACGTTTCCGTAACAGTTTGAAAGAATCACTTCTTAATTAGTATAAAGCGAAGAAATTTATGGTACATAGGAAAGCTATATTTCAATTCAATATCCTCACCGAGTAATGAAAATATCCGAGATCACATTTGGCCAAAATTCCCTAGTAAATGCCGAAACAAATCAACAATATAGCAACATGTAAGAGAAAAGAATGATATAATAACTTAAACCCTTCTCAAGACTGAGGTTGACTAGACGTATCGGGCTTGTCATCTCGATGAGATCCTCGGAACCAAGTCGAAATGCCTTTGACCTGGGGTGAAGGGCTTTTTGAGCAAATTAAGACAAATTAACGATGGTGATATAGTAGTTTTCTTACTTTGGATTCATCAGTAAGGTCCTCTGTAGCTTCTTCTGCATTTGTTGGACTACTCTTTAGCCAGCTTGATAAACTCTGCCGAACTTTATTCCCCGTTTCACCTAGAAATACAATCTAGATTTACTGGCAAGGCTGTTCTAACTCAGTTTTCGCACTAATATTCTGTCGAGGATATAATGTTAGGTTGGTAAATAATGATAAACCGGCTTTTTTTCCCTTTCGGAAAACTTTTTGTGGATCTTCCAACTCTCTCAAAGATGTTGCGATAGCAGAGTGATATCAGAGTATTCCCACATTTCTACGACACTGGATTTCTTTCTTTTTTTTTTTTTTTGTTCATTCGTAGAAGAAATATTGCAGTCAGCGCTTCTCGGTTCATACTTTTTTAATATCAGGGAATCGTAGAGCTAAAGTAGATGCGGCGAACCCTTTTCATAAATGGAAAATTTAGAAATATTTTCGCACGAAAAAATGCACAGGTTTTCATAAAAAATGAGTAAAAACGTCGGATAGTTATGCACCAACTCAGCGATACGCTTGTTCGAAAAGCCGGTGAAAGATAATTAGGTCACCCTTTGTATAGTGACTAAAAGAAATTACCGATATTTTTCCCAGTAGACGTGATAGCGCTCAGAGCCTTTCGTGCACCTTCCGATCCGCCTACCGAGTGTTCAACTCGTAACAAAACATCGTACACTCCCAGCTGTCCGGCGAATGCATGTCTGATATAAACTAGTATAAGCACAGCTTAACCGGAGTCACATGGTTAAAAATTCAATCATCTAAATCTTCGAAACTGCATGCGAAATAGCACAATTTATGTAAGCACACATAGTTAAATAGGAGAGTACATACCCAGGCACTACTCCGCTGAGGTCTTCATGTGGTCCAGCCATCCAAATGCGGTAATTCCTGAAACATTTCGAATGATGTGTTAGGAATGCCACTACTAAACAAAAATCGCACACCTTGTTTTCCTCCAACTGTGAACAAATGCGGTACCATAGTCAGCAATGGCTACATTTAGATCTGACCGGGCACTCGCAGCCATTGACAGTAGGTATTCGCGCATTTGTAACCGCAGCCATTCGTCGCTGCCTTCGAATACTGTAAAATAAACATTGTCATAGCCATGCTTATAAGATGTTACAATAACATTACCCACATGCGCTAGATTTTCTGTTATCTTCGATATTTTTCATGATATAGTCTCCGAATCGGAGGTCAGCAGAGGTGAGATTGAGCTCTCGCTTGAGGTTTGCATCCAACAGTGCGATCTGCCCACAGCTCTGCTCGTCAATCTAAACGCTTGACAAGTCAGATATGTAACGAAGGTACAATTTAATGGCTATAATGGAAGAGACCGACACACACGTGACCTCCTCCCCCCCCTCCCTCAGCCGATCGAAAGCCGCCCTTTCTCCCTTCCCGCGTAGAACCTCAGCCCTTCCCCGAAACCACCCCATCTAGGTAGAAAGTACGACCCCCCAGCTTCTGCATATACATCCCTAGCTGTGGCGGACGCAGAAAGTGAGCGGGAAGGGGTGGGGCGTAGGAAAAAAATTCAGGTCTCCGCCGTTTTGGGGACCCAGACGGAAAATAAGATTAACAAAAGTATTAATTTTAACAATAAATAATCAATATTTAAAAAAATAATAATAAAAATGAACTAATACAAGATTTTTATTTGTATTGTAAAGTAATTTCAAAAAGGGGCGCCCCTCCCCTTGCGTCCGCCACTGATTCCTACCCCTCCCACACCGAACCTTCGTTTTTCCGTATGGAACCCTTCTTCCCTTCCCCGGTTAAAAACTTATCGTCACATGTTTGATCATGTCCAAATGATTACAAATGAAATAGATAACAGGATGTAAAGACAAAGACTCACTGTGATGATAGCGTCCAGCAAATCCTTCTTCGTTACGAAAAGAGCATTTGTAGCACCAATGGCATAAGCTCGCACAACTTTTGAACGGATCATATCCAAATACGAGATCGAGAGATATGGATGAAAGAGGTAGCCCTAGGTGATCTATTTCGGGAATAATTATTAACCACGTGATTACTTTCGCAATAAGAAGTAACATTCAATGTAAAATCAGAAAAAATCAGCGTTGACAACACACCTTAGTGAAAATGCTTAGCGGAAATCCAAAGGTGTCCTTCACCAGATTAGGCTCGCCTTCGAGTACAGCATTCGATGGTGGTATTACAACCTCTCCGCCTTCATTACTGCCAGCAGCACTAGCAGCTCCTGTATCTAATTACTTAATGAATCCATGACACTTCACATGCATGTTCGAAGCACTATTTTCTGAATCCTTCGAAAGACTTACCTGAACTGCCATTAGAAGTTTCATCTTCGCTTTGGGAATGCGAGTCGGTCGCCTCCGTTAGCTGACTCGGAGCAGCACAGAACTTCAATCCTTCTTCCAGTACTTCTATAACAAAGCCATCAGGTTGTACTGTAGGTTTTCGTGCTTATAAGGACTTCCGAAAGAGCGAACTGAATTATCCCCATCCTATTTCCTATCAATTCATCTACTATTCATTTTGAAAAGCATGATGATTTTGCGATATTGTAGTATATAGAGCAGGCAATTTCCCGTTTTGTTACAAAAAAAATTGAGATATGGTACATGTCTCCAGAGGAAGAAGATCAGAGAGATATTAGAGCGGAAAGACGCGGCAAAATCTGCGGTATTTGGAGATGTAGGAGGCACAAAAAATCCACCATCACCACTTTTGATAGAAACCTTGGAGAATGAACTCGTTCATAAAGACAAAATCATGACGTCACATTACTATGTCGGACAACAGTGAAAGTAAGAGTAACTGAAGGAAGTTGGAGTAAAGAAATAATGTATTACTGGGATAAAGTGACACCAGCGCAACCATAGTTGCTCCTAGTAGTTGGACCGGAGAAATGTTGAATACAACCTGAAAATAACTAATAGTATTGACCTGTAGAGGAACAAAATTTCAGGCCAAAACTGGGTCAATTCAACATGCACCACCTGCACTGAGCGTCGATGGAAGTGCGTTTTTCGTTGACTCAAAAAGAAAGCGGAACGACTATGCCATTCGCGTTGAAATCGCCGCCGTAATAGCAGACCATAAGACTTTATTGTTAGTTGATTTTAGATAGGATTCCGAAAAGATCCTGATTTACTATTACGGCGGCGACTTGTGCACGAGCGGCGCGGTTGCGCAGCGTCCTTCCGCAAGAAACGCACTACCATCGACACTGTATTTGTTATGATAAATGTGACAAATCTATTTAACCGAACCTTCTTTTCAAGCAAGAGCAGCTTAAAGAGGACTAGGACCCGATGTCGAAAGCAGAGAAATAACTCCTGAACCGAAATATCTGGAAGAGTATCTATATGTCAGACGAAGCATTACACTCCAAAAATTATGTAACCTATGCTTGCCGCCTGTTCGTCGATGACATCGCTGTCAAACATTTCACACAAATTCGTGTACATCTGCGAGAGCACTTCAACCTAGGCAAAGGAACAAAATAGGCTGCTCATGTCCAAAGAAAAAGAAATTGTGACACACTTTGGCAAAATCTCGTTCGGCAAAGTATGCACGCGTTATGACCTCCAATTTCGCCCTCAAAGCTCCGAACAGAGGCACCCTTGACAACACGCACACGCTCTTCTGTACAGTGCTCCTCGTAACATCATCGGTTTTCGACACCAGCTCCTTCAAAAACTCAGAATAAAGCTTATAACCGAAAAAAAAGAGAAAACTTGGAAGAACTGGGGAACAAATATGTTTGCACTATGATTCCATTAATGCAAAATAAAGTGATCTAAATTTAAACCTCAGCAGCAATCTGTCGATAACAGGAGATGCCAAAGATAGCTTCGCCAGAACGCTCTCTTGAAGGTAAAATGAAGAAGATGGTATCTGAACATAAAATGAACTGAGCCATACGTACAAAACAGTTAGCTTCAAATGGAAGTTAACTATAATGACATACCGCTATCGGAGTTGTGAGCGCCATCTGGCAAGGCCAACGATGGTAGGTTTACCCACTCTTCTGGCAATCCTCCCTCTCCATCTCCGTCAAGTTTGGGATACGAATACTCAACCTAAATCGCAATCATTAGGAAATGAATGCTACTGCTTAAGGAAAGTTCTAGAGGTAGATAGCCAGGGACATAAAAGGGAAATAGTAGAAGAAACCTCTGTTCAACTCAAGTTGAACCAAAATGAGCCCTTGCAAGATAAATGCAAGAAAATACCTATATATAGAAATGGGACCCAAATGGTTTGAAGCTTTATCTAACAGTGTGCCGCAAAATTTCTACCATTTTTTGCCCTAAGAGATGAAGAATACAAACATACACAACAATAAGCTTTGCCATGTCCGTAATCTTGAGCCAGTGCTTGGTATGTAGTCAAAGTCACTCGGTCACTACATCCTCTAAAAACGCTGTCTCAGCTCAGAAACTTTTCCGAGCTTTTTTATACTGATTACAATGATGCACATGAATCCTTTCAAAAGTACAAAAAGCTGCTTTTTAAGCCCCTTGTTTTATGGAGAAGTTGAGATGCTCATTGAGACAGCTGCCACAAAAATCATACGTATTTACCATTTCTGCGTTTCGTGAAGATTCTTTTCGTGTGAGAATCTCGAAAACGAGCCTGAGTTGAGACGCACCCACTAGGATGATGACGATGAAGCATGAGCTCCTGCAACTGCGTGTCAAGAAGTAACTGGGCCCAAGAGCATAAATGGTATGCCTACCGTAGCGTCTTGCTAGGTAAGATTTCAAACCAGATTGCTGTCATTTCGACAAACAAGGTTTTTTTATTCAATTTCTACATCACAACACAGCGAATTATATTAAACTGCATTGGCGCAGTTCAGAGCATCGCTTAATCCTTTAAATAAATTCTCAGATATTCTTCTTTTGAGTTTCTCACGTTGTCAATCTATCTTCCTAGAGGTCTTGTGCCGCAAATCCTCATCCCTGTCTCAGACGTACATACCGACAACGTCAAAAACTTCGTCATTCACAGGCGCACAGAAACCTACCCTTCGTTAGATTTAGGAGATCCACAGCAGAAGTGGGCACACAACCCAAACTAGACCACTGCAGGGTTGCGATCGTCCTCTCGTTTCTCTACTGGAAGTGTTACAGGGAAACGGGATGAAGAGATGATCGATCGCTCACCGGAACAGTACAAGGAAGACTGCTGCACCTCCTTGTGAACCAAAAATCTCTATACAAATAAGTTGCAAATTCATGCTTCACTCATTTGATCTGGGAATGGAGCACCACCATGTGGGGAGCTGGAGCGTTCATATCGTTGCTAGCGGCTAGCGACGCCACCTACACACTAACGCGATCAGCCGTTTTGAATACCAAATTATTCCACCGCTCAAACACTGGTTCGCTCGAATAGTATTCGAATAATTTGCAGACCACTACGAATAAATTCGTGCCCATAGAAAGTCACATACTAAAGAATAGACGGGAGCCAAAAAAATGTAGTTCATTCGATTCCCAATACCTCAGCCATATCCGGGCTCGAAACCAAGTATTTGCACGAATTAACTGTACTGCCGAGAAATTCATATTCTATGTAACAGTAAAATCTGTTGAAAAGCTCCAGATTTCAACCTTCTGAACAAGCCAAATATCGAATAATCCCCTCTCGTAATTGCTCCATTGTTGTCACACTTTGTTCATCTTAAGTTTGATCGTCTGCTTCTAAGTGGTGTTTACGAATGGTGAAGATTCCAGGAGCTAAGACAGAAGTGCACATGATCCGCTCACTGCACACCGTCATGTGTAAAGAAAAACTTCTACTGAGTTGCTATAGAAACAAAATAATATCGAATATGCTGTGAGTAACAGATGACAAAGTGCTATGCTGACAGGGGCAGGCGGAGCGCTAAATATCTGAGCTGTTCAGCTTCAGCAGATCAGTAAACTGAAGAAAGGATTAGTGCTCTCAGTCATCCTTGTATTACAAAACACTGCCCGCCTGCAGAGTTGTGCCGCATCACCTATGCATTGTTATAAGTGGCGCGACATAGCTCAGCAGATGAGCGGTGCTGTGTGATGCAAGGATTATTGAGAGCGACTGTTCCTCGATACCGAAGAGCCCTCAAAGGATTGAAAAGGCGTGGTTAGTGGAGTTGCAGGACTCTGAAGGAGAACAATATCTGAGATGACACACCTGGCAACCCTTCTTGTGATGAAATCCGACGACTATGACATGTAAAATTTGCTGCATTTACCGCCTAAACATTAAATACCGATCATGAACCAGTTTAGCCTTTCTCGCAATGTAAATACGATCCGCTCTGGAGCGTTCCGAGTAATGAATTGTACACATACAAACCGGCACTGGATTTATTCAACATGAAGCAATCTTATGTTAAACGAATAAATACACAATGTACAGTTGAGCTGACCGACTGAAGACCATTTCAAAAAATGAGCCCTCACGAACTTTTACGATCAGACATTACAAACGATAGAAATGAATAACAATGAAAATAACATAACTTTTTAAAGTTGAAAAGTAGCGTACATATTAAAGTGGTTGACAGGAGATCTACATAGATCCGCAGAGAAGAGACAGAAACATAAGTAATGGAAGAGTTAAGGACGAGAACTAGGTTAGTCAAGAAAAGAAACAATTGGATACTATCTTTCGTTGAAGTAGAACTACAAGATACGAATAATAGGAAAGATCTCCGATGATATTCTGGACCATATGTTTATGCTACACTGAATCAGAACGTAGAAGATTTGCTCACCTTCTGAGATGTTGTAAAGTATGAATACCCGAAATGAGTACGAGCAGTGAGATGTAGCAAATACGGTGAACATTTCTACTGCGCTACCTTTGGCAAAAATCAACTAAGGCCATTTTTTGCCTTATATTAACAATCCGTACACATTTACTATCGTATTAGCAAACGCGCTGAAAGCAAAACGTTATGCACACCGTCGATACTTAACTTTAAACATGAACCCAAGTAATACGGGAATCAACGAATGAGAAACTCACGCCCTTAGGAAGTCGTAAAATCAATGCAACGAGCGAGCACGCATTTTGTTCCCTATCAACACGTAGAAAACCTCAATTACAATTAGCACACCTAGCAGAATACAACGAACAATTCAGTCATAAGAGTACCAGCGACACCGCGGTCATGAAAGCGTCGTAAGTAAAACAGGTGATGCACAGGAAATTACTGGAACATAGCCGTAGATCGAATATGAAACCTAGGAGTTAACCAGCCATGGATTGCGAGCAACAGTTTCGGGTGTTCGGTCTCCGTAGTCATACAGAAGCTCCTCGGCTTCATCGATGTCACGTTTGGCAACAAGTATAAGGTGAAGCTCGCCATCGAATTCCACCACCTTAAGAAGACAGAAAATATGGTGGACAATTGAATAACCCATCAGGGATGGGATTTGTGGAACAATAACTATGCAAACCAACGATGGTTGGCATGATTGGTCATCCTACAGAATACATAATGACAGGAAGCGCTGGACATGAAGCTTGGTTTGGTGATCTGATTTCGGTTGGGCATGCGTTCATGAATCCTAGCACACATTTCTCTTCATATTTGGAGCGCACAACAACAAAATTTGATATTGAAAGTGAAAAAGGAATTGGACAAACAACCGAGAAAGTTATGAATGCAGTTCTCTATTTATGGAACTGCCACTACGCCCACAAGAGCAACAGAATTTTTGCGCAAAATTGTGAATTGGGTCTCAAACTGTTGGCAGTGCTCCTAAAAGCAAGCACTACACAGCTAACTAATTCACACCTATGGGGCTTCGTGGAGAAGCAGCAAAAAAAATTACTTTTCCGTATTTTGCCAACAATTTCTGTCTTTGACAGAACTGAAAAGCTATCGGGAGCCGTGGGAATGTCAAAAAATCTCATTCCGTTTTCCTCGCTTTCATGTGTCATCACCGTTAATATGTTACTTGGCAGATGCGAGAAGTAGTAGCGTTAAACTCATATGAGTACTTGTTAAGTTGTCGCCATACTCCAAGTGGAGTATAGCACCTGGCGTCGCCATCGCTAGCAACTGTGCTAATGGCGTTGTCACCGCCAGTAACGGCGACACAGTGTGCTATAGTCCACATAGAACATGGCGAAAACCTTACTTCATTATTAGCCTCAACCCAATGGTAAACCTTGTTTGCATCCAAAAATACACAAAAAAAAAGAAAATGGGAAAACTTGACCTTCGAAAATTACAAAAAAAAAAAGATTGCCAATAAAAGGGGATGAATGAAAAAAAAAACAAAAAACATACATGGACGCTTATGAAATATGTAAATACTGTCAGCTTCCAATAGCAGAATTCCTCACCTTAGTACGCAGATTCGGACGAAGAGCGCTGTGATTTATAAGTCGACCCTTGAATTCCGACTCCTTTGTAGCATCCACACACCACCTTTTGCTTTTGTATTTGAAAAAATACATGTATGAACCAATTGATGGGTCTTTTGCATACTCTTCTTCTCGAATCTTCGCTGAGTTGTAGTCCATCATATCACCTAAAATCACTTCATCAGAAACAGAAAATGCCATCACTTGTCTACAGCAAAGCGGTACAAAAGCATAGAATCGAGTGAGAAAGTACTTACCTTTATACTCCACAACAAATTCGTTTTTGATGAATGACTTGGCAGCTCGAATACCACGACCTTTCTTTTCGTCTATATAGATTTCAAGCAAAGCTTCATTTGTGAGGTTATGTATGGCATCCCGTAAAGCGTACTTTTCTTCTTCCTGGAAAAATGTGCGTGAAAAAGAAAACTATTACTACTTACTTACTATGTAGCTACTTGAAGAAATTGTATAATATGGTGGTGACTGCGACACCAAAGATAGTTAGACAGCGTCGAAGTAAAAGATGGTGCGCGCGGCTCCATAGAGTTGCAGGACGAACAATGCGGAGGGTTCCCACATGAAACGTGCCTCTACCTTATCGTTCCTCTGGGTTCCGCTCCGCTTTTCAAGCCACAAAGCTATAAAGCCGCTCGCACCATCCCTCACTTAATTTGACAAGGATTGCACGAGCACAACGTTTTTTTTTTGTTGCAAAAACGATAAATTAAAAACTGACAGAAAACCTCTCATGTGAAAGCATAATACGAGAATTAAACCAAACCTCGAGTTGTTTCCCGGTTTTTCGAGAACTTCTACGAACAGGGAAGAAATCGGTGATCTTGTGATTTGAAACATCTTGCACGCCTCTTCTCCTGAAGAGAAACTCATCATCGTACTAGAGTTGTCCGCTTCTAATGATTTTGGCTGACAGTATTAAATTCTGAAACTATTCCAAATGCAGTGGAAAGGAGGATTGTTTAAAAAAACCCAAATGCAAGTTTAAATTGAAAAAAGAACTTTCCAGTTTGCGGGAGATTATACCGAGCTTGTGATTTTTTCAAGTCACTAAATAAGCATAGTAACGACATGCTAAGGTTCGTGCTTATTCTCATAAGAGAAAATAGATAAACATGGTGCTATGGGATTACCAGAAATTAATTATTCCTTTAGAAAAATTGTATGTACAGTACGTGTAGAAAAATAAGTTGTCGGATGGTGCGTCGGGCACGACTCAAAGGATGCGCTGACAGCATGCTCAATGTGGGAGTGCCGAGAAGGTCTCGCCACACTTCTCCGGCGCAGAACCCGACAATAATATGTGCGATAGGGATGAGAATGTACTTCCAGAGGTGAACGGGGCCAGAACCGATCCACCTTTAGAAAGTGAAGGGTGTCGACCAAGGGTCAAACGGGAAGGTAGTGATGTGTTGTAAGGAATATGGAAGATGACATGATTTCATTCATAACTTAGCAGTTCTTCAGAGGTGCGAAAAATTCACTGCATAAATTGTTCACTACGGGTTAATGAATCTTTGCGCTTGTGAAAAACTGCTAATTGAAAGACATTACCGAAATGATCACGAGACTTCACTATGTGGACCTGATGTTGCTCAATAAAATGGATCCAAACCTCCTACACAGTACCCTCCAGCTGCCAGAAGGCTTCATTTGGACTGCACAGAGAAATGAGAACATCTGTCTGATTTGCGAATTACAGTGCCTCTGGGTTCCTTCAATCAATCCAGAGGCACTGTAATTCAACAAAATTGATTTGGAAGCGAGTTTAGGGTTCGGAGGTGAAGGCTTGAAAACTAGTATCATTTTCGCATCAATTTCACATTGTGAGACAGACCGTGCAGTGAGCGTCGCTGGGTAACTGAGAAATTTGCAAATTTCAGGGCGCTCAGCAGGTCGACTGTGTTACACTGCCGCTATAGACCTCGAGGACTGTAGCACCCTGTGTCGCCGTCGCCGGCGACTGTGAGGCCGATGCGCATCGATTGTGTTCGGCGGCCGCTGTTGTTGGCAACGGCGAGGAGTATAGCGGCTACCTTACGTGTTTGATCCGCAACCTTGCGTTATTGTTACAGCTAATTGCAGCGATATTTACCTTTTTTGTCGTAAAGCGACCAAATACGGTGAAAAAACCTCTACGACTAGCTATTACTGCAGCACAAGGAAGCGATTGCAGCTCATGCTCAAGAACGCAAAATCGCCAGCTCCATCGAAGCTCACCGTGCTTTTCTATTCAGAAACACAAGTTTACTGGCAACGAAAAAGGGTGTAGCTAGTTGAACTTTGGTGAAATGTGGTTTAGGATCGAATACAAGAAGCAATAGCATTGGGATCATGTTGGAAAATATATCTATCCAAAATGTGAAATCAATAGAAACTAACGGATTATTTCTTCGGATTTGCGTGCCCGGACAAGTTTTTGAGTCCGAATTTGGTTGCGTTTCCTTCTCGATGTGAAGATCATCTTGTATTGCCAATGGAACCAGCGAATTTCTCTTCCTTCTTCGACCTCTTTTCTGAGCGATTACGTTCCCAAGCATTTCTAGCTGAAAGTACACTTCCTCCGCTTATTAGAAATTGGAGCATTCAGCGAATAATCAGCAAAGTGACAGAGAAAGGAAATAATTATTCTCCTCCACAGCAGTCAATCTCAGTTGAGATGGTATACAAGCATAAGGTAAAAGATAAAACAAAGCCGAGATGCAGAAAAAGAACGCATTAGTTCCGGAAAGGTGTCCCTATGTCGAGAAAGAACGTAAGTGAAAGACGAATATTGGGTGTGCTGAAGGAAACAAGCAGCGCTTTATCCTTCCCACCCCTGGTCCTTCTGGCAAACTCCTTCGCCTGCATCTGGACCACCCAGTACAGGTAATTCAGAAAAGAGTCGGTGTTGGTGTATTCTTACGTGGAAAGCACAACAGTGAATTTGACAAATCGTGCACATTCTACCCTGTTAGTCGCAGTAATATTTAACTGCCTAACATGTTAAAACAATCCCGGAAGTGATGTGGGATTACGTGGAACCCATGCGTTCGAGCAATGGGAGACCGACTCCGAGTTGAATAGCCTGTAAGTGTATACACAATGCCGTTTCGGCATGCACCATTGAGGTTTCTCAGGGTAAATGTGTCGAAACCCAGCGAGTTTACCCACTGCTGACATAGGCGTTGATACATTTACCCTGAATAATCTCACTGATGCATGCCTACCCACTAAAATAGAGAATTTATGCACTCATACATATAGGTTAAACTATCTGTTATGAGTGTTGGATGGCATGCACACCGAAACAGGAATATATAATCAATTATATTAATGCTCGTTTACGTATGTCAGTACAACATATCTATGGATTAGCCCACCCGATTGCACCCGTGTCAGTTGGTTCTTGGTCCTTCTAATGCAGAAGTGCGGGCCACTCTATCATTTTGGAAAAAATTACTCAGCCAAAATGAATAAAAGCGATTCTAAACATGTTAAAATAAGGAAATCTCTATTAAAAAATCTTCAACCAAATCCAAAGTTGACGCCACAGGCGCAAACCTCCACATAACATGTCCCAGTACCTCTTGAAATCTCTCTAATATTCGTAAAAATCATCAGAAAACGGCTTTTTATTCAATCAAGAGATCCAAGCAGTTGGACGTCCGGAATTCAGGAATAAAGCTATTATGAATTAACTTAAAATTCAAATAGATGAAAATATATGAGCATTTAAAAGATAATAATGATAGAAATCTGGAAATAAAAATGCGAAGCTATTAGAAGAAAGCTAATATAAGACCCTAACTATTTTATAGAACAAAATTGACCCCCTCCACATCTGCCTATTGAGGTGTTGCCGACCAGTCGTGTGCTTCAATCCTGCGGATGTTATGAAAACCCGAAGTTAAGGGATCGTAGACCTACTTAAAATACATCAAAAATTCAAGGAACTAACAAGACGGCGAAAAATAAGAGTTCGTAGTGATGCAAAGTGTACTTAAACGTTAAACCAGGAGTTATTATATATGAGAAGCTGTAGTGAAACGATGTGGGAAAAAGAACGCGACAATGTGACAGCCACAGCATGTTTGAATTTGGCGCGCTGTGCTCAGCGACAGCGTGAGCTACTTCGTCAACAGCGGTTCACACTGTCGAGGATTTTCGTTGGAAAAAGTTGAGAAAGAAGGGGCTGATCAAGTCCACTCACTCACTTCACATTCGTATCACTGAATTTTAGGAAAAAGAACGTTGCGGATCTGTGCAAAGCTCGACAGAAGAGCGTCAAGTTTTACTCAAGCTGGGAAAAGCTTGCCAATGCTTACGTAGGTCAACTGATTATAACGGAAAATATGGAAACCTAGGAAGAAAATATCCAGCGCTCGGGAGATGATAGTTATCAAAGAATTTACTTGAGGAAAAAAAAAACAAACACCACAAGGTAATAACAGTAAAATTTACCTTTGCACTGGAAGCGTTGTGTGACGTTTGCACATTTATATACAGGAGTGATCGCTCTAGATTACCATAGATTACTGTACTACTCCGTGATCTATATAAAGGGTGTGCTTGTTGACATCTCTTCGCACAAGAAATATCTTCGATGTTTACCAAAATCGCTCACTCTCTCCAGGAAGCTTATCCCTTTGGATCAGATGCTTCATTCGCCACACTTCGAAGAAGCTTCCTCAATTCTTCAACAGAGCCGTCCAAATAGGAGCAACTTCTTACAAATCAATCTAGGATTTCTTACGGGTTCAAGAGGGAGCGTGTTGGTCATGGGTGCTTCAGATGGACATAATGTAGCGTCATGCAAACTTCAGCAGCTGGGATTACCTTCTAAAGTGCTAGAAAAGGATCCTATGCTTGTAGTCGGTAATGAATATATAGTGAACTCCAAACGGCCGTAGACAAGGTGCTAGACCGCGGTGCGGTGTTCTTGGGCAGAAATACAGGTCTCTGCCCGAAGAACACAGCGCCTCGGTCCCACCGCTAGTCTACGGCCGTTTGGAATTCACTGTAAGTGTTACATGCTTAGGTGTCTCCGACTCTCATGGATGCCCCGCCCTAACTCTCCACAAAATAAATGTTACTTGAAACCTGCGTTTCCGGCCCATCCAAAAATATGATACCAATGGTCATAGCGTTTTACATATTCCGAATGCGTAGAAAGCCCGAACAACAAGCATTAAGTCTCAAATTTTCAAAGTCAATCTAGACTGAGTCTCAATAAAGCTGCCGAATCTACAGAATTGAGCGTGTGACCGCTCCGCAAGCTGGAATCGCTATCTTGCGCTGCCGTACCGTAGTAGCTGGTCGTAGCCACGGTTCGGGTTTGTTCGTCGTGTCTTGGTTTTATTTCGAAAAAAAAAAAAACACTGAACATTGCTATAATCAGCCATTACGGCAGCAGAAGATGGTCATACTAGCGCTCGGCGCAGTCGCGCTACTGCGCACGCTCAAGCCCGCGAATTCGTCAACTCCATCGGCGCTCACCGTAGCTTTCCAGTTGGGTAAATCATATAAAACAGAATGGAATGCGCCAGTGATACTAGCGTCAATCGGATGTCCTCCTCCTTCCCCCCCCCCCCCCCTACCCACC
>JARK01001670.1:200245-224476 GCA_000688135.1 Ancylostoma ceylanicum
ATCCAACTGGGAATGGATATGGAAAACCCGCGGGAAAGTCTGGAGCCGTATGCATACCTGTCCCCGAGCATCCCCACCGGGGACGGGGATGAGATGAGACTAGACGAATGCGTAAAATCATCGCTCCAACGCAAATAAGTGGGCGAGTTTCTTCAAGAGGGCATCCCTGGAGATGTGCATACGAGTTTCCGCCGACCATCCCCGGCCGGGGATAGGGGATAGTTCCCAGGCGAGGATGGTCGGGGATCGGGGATGGCCAGGCAGAGGTATGCATACGGCTCCTGAGGTGCAGTGAAAGCGCAGCCTACTTTCTCATTTCTGCATGAAGACAGGCATTACAGAAATGGACCCCACCATTTAGTTCTATCACAATGAATCGAAAGTTACACATAGTTGTGTTCCAAGCGCAGAAGTGTTTGATCTGCCCGAAACAGGAAAAAAATCGAAATGAAAGTGCTGTAAGCCTGTCGCACAGCCCTTTTTTACCATCGAACTTTTTCGTGCTATGAAAAAAAGAGGCGCGATAACAACCACCTGACAACGTCGAACATCGTCAATTTGTAAAATCTATGAAATGATGAGACTAAGTGGGAGTCCGCATCGTTCGAACTCCGAGATCCATCATCTCGTGATCACCTCTGATGACCTTCGTTCATCGATCCATAACAGCGAGAGGGAATACCAAGAATGTAATGCACGAAAACAGGTCAAAGACTTTCATTTCACATGTGAAGGACAACCGCACTTGTTCCAAGGCAGCAATATTCCAGCCGCCCTGGCACTTATGGATTTCATGGGGACGTAATGCCGGCTTCCAAGGGGGTGCAGGAGAGATGACGGTGTGGGAGATGAACTGTGGAGAACAGCGATCGATCGAGTTCGAGGTTCCAGCGGGATTCGCACTTGCAGCGAGTGCACACGAGGTGGCCTCGCGGCAGCGACTGGGCGGCGCTTGCGTTTTAGTGCGCGCCGTGCGCTGGTCGGTCGGCGATTGTGCGGCCAGACGGCTGGCAGCTACTCCGACCTCACCCTCCGTGAGGCCACACACGTTTTCTTGCTCAAGGCCCTCGTGGACTAACGAGATCCCCACTGCCCCGTCACTTTAACGAAAATGAATGAGGGGAATGAGGAGGAGTGGGCGGCGCCCGCCCAACTGCCTCCTCTCCAACTCATTCTGTTTTCCTTTTTTTTCCTGCGTTTTCATTCCTACTTCTCATCATATTCTATCCGTGTCGTTTTAAAAATGTTGTTTCTATTTAGTGAAACGCTACCGGAGCAGGTTTTAACATGGAAAGCTTAAAGATCAAGGCCAATTCACCGCAGACAGAGATCTCTTTGTTGCGTAATATCGACATCATGTTTTGATGACAAATACTTCAGTTGTCTGACGAAATTCTTGCACTTTTTCAAGCATTCACCAGTGAATTATGAAATGAGCAAGTTCTGTTTCCTTGGAGATTTCACTTCAAACTGTTCTGTAGAAGCAGTAGTTAGTTGGTAAAAATTTCGAGAAACCAGAGCTTTTTTTTTGTTAAAAAGTTTGTATCAGCTATTAATGTTTGAAGATTTAATGACTATTTTAGTTCAGTCAGTCGGAATTGAGTGAGAGGTGTGCAAAATCTGATTGCGATTTGAGTTAGCATGGTATTGAAAGTAGGGAAAAGTACGTTACTGAATAGATCTTCTAGTTGCTATAATTGGAGTATTTTTCACATCTCTTTTGATATTTAGTTCATTGCTAAGTAATGTCACGTTGTCAACGTTGGTTAAACGTTTCCAAAAAAAAAAAAAAAAACCAGGGAGGTAAAGGAGAAATTAATACAACGTTTTTTTTTCTCTTCTAGTGCTAATCCTGCTTTCAAAATGGTTATTTGCTGGTGTTATTTATCTGACATTGTGGTAATTTGGTTAGGATCAGTGATTCTGCAAAAGGTACCAGAAACATAGAGGTTTCTAGTGAGTTTTACTGGGAAAAATAGGGAGAAATGATATTGTAACCGTCACCTTTTTTTCAAATTTGCGCACCTGTGCTAAACTTCTTTCGCTTTTGAGACGGGTTAAATTTTTACTCGATGCTCTGTCTATGAGCATGTGCCAGGAGCGAAAAGGCGTTTATTGCACCTGATTTTCACTTTTTTGAAAAATTTGCTTACCAAACCTAAAATGCCCAACTACACGGTGGGTATATGCCGGTCTGAGGAAAGGTAGGAAAGAGAGGAAAAGAAGGAAAAGAAAAAGAAATATGGAGAGATGATTTTTGTTAGGAAGGAACATTGTAGACACGGTGAGCGTCCTTCCACAATGTGAGGGTGAGCGTTAGAGGTTAACTTGTTCACTGACATGAACGAACAAGTAATAAACTTGTCTAAAAGTGATGAGTCACGTTAGAACCTGTATAAGCTCAGAATTCGGCGACTCGGTAGTTTCTTCTGGCCTTATCGTTGACTGGGGGTTGTTTCTACCCGACTCGAGAACCTGATGGTGAAATGCTACCCTTTTTGGGGTGAATTAACTTCGTTGAGGGGTCTACTTACTGTCCAAGTTGATTCCGGAAGCAGCATGGCTGAGAAATTCACCAGGTAGTGTACTTATTGAATTGAATGTGCTCAGGCACTCGCACCGGCCGAGGGCCGGCCGAATTCTAGTGACCGGCCGGGCGGCTCCCCAAATCCGGCCGAGCGGCGGGCGANTCAATGCATAGTTTCATTCCCCGTTTTTGGTCCGGGACTGCGTCCCGGACCCATCTTATCCTTTTCGCCATAGGTGAAGGTTCCCCATCTGGGCCCAATCAAAAGTGATGGTGGCCTGAGACACGTCTCAGGCTATCGGACGTATGGGGAGGGGTGAGGGTATCAAGTAAAAGATTTCTCGACAACACTTGTTAGAACTACTCGAAATATCAAAGTTGAACTGCCGAGGATCATCGCACTGATAATACCGTGCTGCTCTACTAGCTTAGACTCAGCAATGGATTGGTGTTCGAAATGGAGGAGTGGTGGATGTAAGTGAACTCGAGTACCCACAGCCCCTGGCGCACTCACTGCCAGCTCGAGCACTGCGAAACAACTGCCAGCTTCGGTGGAACCTTCTGCTGCGCATACAGTCGGCTTATGTGAATCCACCAAAGTTGTATTTAGTACTATGAGTATGCGATACATACATGGAAATGGTTTCCGGCATGCAAATACGGAAACGGCTATTCAAATCGCTTGATGGTTGAGCACAGTTCAGTAATTTTACATTTCCAATTCCTTCATCAATTTAGTAGGGGAGGCGAACAAGTGTTCACGATTTTCGTAACTTAATCTGGCTTTCCCCTTTCGTCAATAGAATAGCGGTGCTTAGTTCACATCACAAAAGAACCTCTGAAGAATTTCGAATCCAACCACGGAGATGGTTCAAACCCAGAGAATTTCTTGAAGTCCGTCTATAAGTGCGTAGCTCAAATAGATAAGAATCATTTCCCGTTTAATTCACACCATTCTTCCCTGAACGAAACGATATGCGACATGACTAACGGTATACGCAGCCCTAGGCTCCACGGCACACTAGCTAGCAGAAATTGCCAGTCGACAGCAGCGGTGGTGCCCAAGTTCCCCCTCCCAGCGTCCCCAGTAACTTTCGAATAAGGTCAACAGATGTACAGTGAACTCCAAACGGTCGCAGACAAGGGGTGGGACGCGACGCGGGCACTCTGGCTGTCTGCTGCACCGAGGCAGTGGGCTTGCTGGGCAGAGAGACGGAGGAAAACCAATACGTCGTGATTTCTCGCTGCTTTGAGAGGTGCAGCAGACAACCAGAGTGCCCGCACCGCGGTCCCGACGCATGTCTACGACCGCTTGGAGTTTACTATATGTATGTGTCTTCGTGTCTTCCAGAGAGTACAGGGTCGGCCGAAAATACGGTAACAAAAAATGGCAGCTAGAAAATGAATTTCGTTGGGATTTGGAGCATAGTCATATTATTTATGTTCTGTGCCTCAGACTGACTAAAAAACCAGATAATCTCCAGAAACCTTCGCTAGGAGTCAGACCCAGAGACATTCAGTGAAGTCGCGAATGGTTGGAGTCAAATTGATCCTTCGTTTTTCGAAGTGTTCTTGCAAAAACTCCGCAGCACTGTGCTAGTAAAACGTCTCGAAACACTCTCCCAGTTGAGTTTGGCTTCAAAGCAGAACACGCTTTCCAAAAGAAAAACACGTGCTGTTACCTTATTTTCGGCCCACCCTGTAGGCCAAGCTTCCTCAAACATGGCAGCTCGGCCGAACGGTGAACCTTGCGGTCGTCGAGGGGTTGGAGATTTATTGGGAAGGAAAGATTTTAGTGGAACTGATGGATGAAAAAGAATTCCAAAAAAAAGGTAATAAAACCGGTTCAATTCAAAATCATACGATCCATGCCTTCTACTGTACGAAAATAAGCATTATAAAAATACAAGGTGACAATAAAGTCTTCGGCCGAAAGTTGCACAAGAATTTTTACAAGAACATCGTGATAATAATTAGTGGTAGTACTGTTCATTTTATCGGATATATCCTTGTTAATCTGTGGAAAATTCTCGACACAGTGCGACAGTCTTTAGGGAAATAACAGCCCCAGAAATTTAACTAATGCGAATATGTTGTTACCCACCTCCTGTCATTTCCCGAGTAACCTGATAAAAAGTTTAAGTTTGATGGGCCTTTTTTTTCAATTTGTGCATGAAAACTATCAGGGGGCTCAGATACGTCTAAAGAAGAACATTTACCATGCTTTCTGAGCTGCAATTTTCGTTCAGAAAAATTTTGAAAGAAAATCCATACCCAAGATAGCTACATCCCACTTCATCGAGTGGTACAAACCTCTCATAGAAAGGAGCAGTGATGTGAACATGGCCTAAATAGTGTTTAACATTGTACTCTACATCCCTTCAGAGCTACAAGTTTCTGCGGCTAAGATCACGGCGGTGAGGGTGTCCTTTCCAAAATATGGAGAGGTCGTCCGCAGCAGGGCCGCGACATGAGCTTTGCCTGCTTTCTGGTATTTCATCCCCTTCACCATGCTATCCTGAGATTCTAGAGGCCAATGTTCTGCTAAGGTAAAAAAACACGACTGTCTCCCTAAGCTCCTCATTTGAGCGAAACCTAGGAGGGAAAACACGAATCCGATACGAAAAGTTTTGCCGCTGCTGCACCAACAAGAAGAGGGCCTTTGAGGTTTAGACAGTATTTGTCTCTTTTGACAGTACCTCTGCTAAATCATCCGTTGCTCCTCGTTGCTTTTCATACAGAGATTCCGCAGCATTTCAATGCCGGCCAAAGACTTATGGGACTTATGGACTTCTAACACTACGCTTTACGCACCCCACTCTCACATATATGCTCGCAAAAATCAAACTACGAATGCAGTAGAAAGCTGAGAGCTGAACAAATGAAGTAATTTCGGAGCTTGGTAGAAATGGAAGGAAGAGAAATACAGCAGAGTTTGTTTCGAGGAAACTGCTATGACATCTTGAATCAAATCCACAGAAAGTGCGTATCAATGGAATGTCGTTGGCGCCGTGGCGTCTAGTTCCCGTAGAAAAAAGGAGCGTGGCCAATGATGCCGTATGGATATACAGGTGCTACACTGCTTCTGACACCCACTCAGACTTACCAAGAAACGTAGGATCGTTTGAATCACTCCTGTCATAACCGCAAGGTAACGCTGAGGACCATTTCAAACAAATTTTCTATTAAAGTCGGGGAAAGGATAACTTTAATGGGTGAAACTTTTGGGATAGTCACTTTACATGCCGATCACGAACTTAACACCCACATCTAGTACTGTTCATTTTTTGTACAGTTTTGGAAGGTGTACATACAGCAGAAACTATAATTCTCGAAATCTTTCAGTGTTTCCTGTCATCCCTTAAAATTTTCGAGAAGGACCTTCAATTGACAATTCTATTCCAAATTGCCCGTAGTACTAATTCATTGCTGATGGTGAGCAGGAACGGCCGAAAAGTGTTCGTAAGCTTGCTAGAGGATGTTAACACTGCCGCTATACATAGTCCTCGAGGACTGTAGCACCCTCCGTCCCCGTCGCTGGCGACTGTGAGGCCGATGCGCATCGATTGTCGGCGACGGCGACGCAGGGTGCTATAGTCCTCGAGGAGTATAGCGGCTACCTAACAAATCATCGCCAGTCCACAAGCAAGTCAAAACTTTGACACAAAAAGTCACGCCGGATCACTCATCACGATCTCAGCGCGGGGATTTAACGTAGATAATAATCGCAAGCACAGCGAGGGAAGAAGAATCGATGAACATGTAGCAATTACGGCGTGCTGAAAGCATTTACCCACCTCTATTATGCTACGTTGAGCGAGTAAATAATGTCAGATCCAACATCGCCGGATGCACATGACGTGTAACATACCGCTACCTCAGAGCTGAAATTACCTACTAAACAATCCATAATAACAATGCAGTAAGCGAAGCTATCACACGAAATCATGAAAACACGCAGAAACACTCCAGAAAATTCGAACTCCGGTACCAAGACACGGGCGCGGGGCTGATTGTGATTGGGTCAGTGATTTGTCAGTGGAGCACAAAACATGCAACTTTGCACGTTGGGGTTATTTTTGATGCTGATTACAATTATCAGCACTACAAGTGACTTCGTAAGTCACTCTAGTATGTTTCGTTTCAAAACTGTGAAAATATCGGCATAGCGTGATATTCCTGTGTGCTCCAACTCAGCATGTGGGATTCATTTGCAGAATTTTAGCCACACTACATACTCAATCTTGTTTTAACGGAATTGGTTCTACATGTGTCTAGTAAATTGATCATTCAGCTATGCAAATTTTCATTTTTCCCCTACTTGACAGGTACTTCGATTTTTTAGTGATCTTCATTCATTCCAGTTCTCTACACTACAATGAAAATGAGTGACATTGGTCAGTACTCATCAAGTCATTCAAAACGCTAGATGTGGATAGGTGTGTTTGAAAAGAGAGCAAAGGCGCCGGATGCAAAGGAAACAATACGGGTGAAGAAGTGGGGTGCGTGGGCGCGCAAGGAGCTAGAAACGGAACCACAGCCATGTGAGGATGTGCACGCATCCAGTAGTGGGGAAGGCGTCATCCGACGGAAAGAGGTCCACAAATAGTTGCCCAATAACTTATGCACTCACTCTGTGTATTTCACCAACACTGTGAATGAGCTTCCTACTCTATGCTTAGACGATAACTTCCGCATCACCCATTTAGCTCACCAAACTTGTGGATCGCTCCTCTCCCCCAGGTTCAGGCAAAAGCCTAGACAATAGTTTGAACACACATCCATGTATCTTACGAACCACCCTCATGAACCTGTTTGAATAGATTTGGTGCATACTTGAATGATTTACTAAATATGTATAAAACCAATTCCGGTGAAACAATATTAAACAGAAGTGTAGCTAAAATGTAGTGCAGCTAAAGTACAGTAGATGAATTAGAAGAGTTAGAGCGCTCAAGAATATAACGCTAGGCCGATATTTTTACAGTTTTTGAACGAAACATACCAAAGTGACTTACGGAGTCACTTGTAGTGCTGATAATTGTAATCAGAATCAAAAATAACCCCAACGTGCAAAGTTGCATGTTTTGTGCTCCACTGACAAATCACTGACCCAATCACAATCAGCCCCGCGCCCGTGTCTTGGTACCGGAGTTCAGAAAATTCCCACATTTAAACCACAACACTTACTTTATAAATGCCGCTAAGACAGAGCAAAGAATGAGGTGATGGTGAACAGCTTGGCCATGTTTGTTGACTGCGCTACGAAACTGCGATTGAACGCATTGCGAAACGGAGAACGAGCCGAAATTTGAACCTGTTCCTTGTTGCAGACGTCCAGATATTGCAGTCGGCGTAGCTACACGCCAACTTACACAAGTGACGCGCGTTCCCCTGACCGCTTCACGAAGATAGAGGCATTTGTTCTAGAAAAATAGAGGGGTAGAACGCGCACTGGAATTGAATCCAATGAGGAGGGATGCATGGGGAACGGGTCCGTGAATCATTGAGTTCCTAGACCTCCTCTCGCTTGTCCAACACGGGTACACCTGGCCACCAGGGTTTATTCCATCAAACGATGTTCACAAGAACTATTTAACTCAAACTAACAATTTCGGCGTGTAAGTATGTAACTAACATTAATAGTATGTCAAACCTTGCTCACATGAAAATGTGTTAGTATATGATAGCGCTTTGATGCCCAATACAACAACAATTCTTAAGACGCCTTCTGGAAAAAATGGAGGGTAGAACTATTCTACCTCAGGCACTCGCACCGGCCGAGGGCCGGCCGAATTCTAGTGACCGGCCGGGCGGCTCCCCAAATCCGGCCGAGCGGCGGGCGATTTTGAGAAACCGGCTGAGCGGCGCGCCTAAATTTAAATTTCGGCCCAAGTACCGGCTGAGCGGCGCGCTGATAATTCCTGTTATTGAAGGCACTAGTAGTTACGGGAAGGGACAGCTGAAGAGTGCTATGTACAGTTACGCCAATGGGTGCAAACCACACAGCGCAACGAGTCTAGTGGTGCCTGCGGAGCACCCTGGTACCGGAAAGTGAGGACTAGCTTTTTCGCTCCGCGACGTCGCGTCGCGAGTGCAAACGCCAACTGCCACATCGCGACCACTGTTTGTGCATGCTTCCACTCGGGACCCATCGCATTTGAACAGTTTACTTGGACGCGACGGTCGCGTCGCGCCGAAGTATAAACACTCCTGACTTTTTTCTTGAAAAACGACGCGATAAGCCGGATTCGCGTAGCACCTGCTAGCAGACGCGACGCGATGATTTCGTCGATGTCGGAGCCTGAAGTAGGCTGTTGTTTCTTTGATTTTCTTGCTGCTTTGGCCTAAAACTTACGGGACTAGACGACTTATCATGAGAACGCATAAACGTAGACGCTTACGCCAAATCGAGCTACGTGTGTAATTCTGCGTGCACGCAAATTTGCGAACTTTGGCAACCTCGCGACTTGGTGTCGCGAAAAAGTGTAAACACTCCTTATGGGAAAGCAGCGCTGAGAGGACCATCCGCCATCCGATATTCTCACATGGACGTGTGCTAGCGTTAGCATAGGAATCAAGACTCAAGGACTCATTGTAAACCCTTACATGCTCATAGTGAGCTCGTCACACTCGCACACCTCAAGGTGAACCCCAAACCAGGCACGCTAGGTTTCCACAAGCTCAGCATGTGGCCCAGCATACCGGTAATATGATGAGCTCATAGAAAATGAAGCTATTACTAGAGCGGTAGAGTCCTGGCATAAGACCATGGATGGCCGAGTGGGTTACGCAGTGGACTACAAGTCAGTGAAGAAAGGTGGTGAGGTAGGTTCGGATCCCGGCAAGTAAAACGACGTGGAACCAAAGGCAGAATTGTTTTATTTTCTTGCATGGGTGGTTTTTGTTCTCGTACAGGTACTTTGGCTGGGAGCGAACTCCGAATCCACGTGGACCTAACAGAGCTAACGTGAATTGAAACCTTACGGCCGAGCGGCGGGCGATCTCCGGCCGAGCGGTGCATCCAAAAACGGCCGGGCCGGTTTTCCGGTGGCCGCTCGGCCGGTATTCGCAGGCCGCTCGGCCGGCGCGAGTGCCTGAGTGGTTAAGGTTCGAAAAACAGCTTTGTTGTTGCCTTAGTGTTATCAATAGTCGTAATTCGTTAATTTACTGCCTTTTAGCGATTTAACTGTCTTTCATCTTTTCAATTTTCGCAATGTTTTCTTTGTTTTTCCTTTAAATTTTCCATGTTTCTTTCTTGAGGAGGCTGACTAGGCCATAAAAATGTGATTCGTTCAAATAACATGAAACGAATCACATTTTCTCCTTGCTTTCTGTTAATTTTGACCTTATTTTCCTTTTTGTCTCTAATGTTTTGACTTAGTAATGTATGCTGAGCAACCGAGTAATGTTTACATTGAATGTGTTGATTATTTTCTTTCCTCACCTTTGCCAACTAATTCATTTTTATCTTCAGCATTGTTATCGTCTTCCACCTTTGTTTTTGTGTTCAAAGTGTGACGGACACTCTGTTTCAGCGTGTCACAGCGCTAACCTTATATGTGATGTTTCAGCTTAATTTTCACCTTTGAATAACACAGAAGACTAAATGGATGATCTTCTTTCTGTTGCACTAAGCGAGGCTGGACTAGAAGAGTTCCTTACTCCTGCACCATCGTCGTCGAATTCCATAGCACCGTCAGAAGCGGAGTGAGTGATTATGTTTGTGCATTTCAACTTCATTTCAATTGTCATACCTTGTTGTCTAAATTTTTCGTGTCTATGTTATCGTTATAATTCACTTCCATCTCTTTTTTTTTTCTCAAAATTTATCTATCTCAATTCAAACATCATCTAGAGATGTATAAAAATGAGTTATGCGAATTTCTGAAGCGGAACGCTAACCTTCGTTCTTAATGCTTCCTGTGGGAGCTTCTGATTGTTCACGTCGTATCTTTAACCGCTGTTTCTGCTGTGCCCAGCTCATTGGGTAATGCGCGGTTATTTTAGTTTCATTTACCGAGATGGTGAACTTTTGATACACCACCGTAAAACATTGTGGAGGTATATAATCTTATATATGTCGACATATATGGCTAGCACTGAAATATTTTCATTCCTTGTGACCATCCGATTTTGTGCATGGAGTGTTTCATCGGTAACCCGCGGAAACAAAATTTCATTTATTTGTAGTTTTAGCTTGCGTAGCGGGGTTAAGAAAATGTTTAAGAGAGGTATCTCTCTATTTAAAAAAAAAACTATATCTCTTCATGAGAAAGAACGATATACATTTTGAAGCACGCCGTCTAGCAGTGGGATTTCTCCATCCCCTTCTATGTCTTCTCCGATCACTAATATGGAGCCTGCCTCTACTCCGCAATCCACTTCACCTCAAGGAGATCAAGCTGAGGAAGCTCCACAATTGGAAGCATATTCTGAACCTGCTCCAAACTCTGCTGATGATCATGGTATGACTTTTTATTTTATTTTTTATTTTACTCTGGTCATCAACAACGACTTTATCTCTTTTTTTTTGTGGAAAGACTTTATTAACATTTGAGCAGTACGAATAATGTATGACATAACTCTTTGCAAAGAAAACGTTTTTCAGTGGGGACATCACCTTCAACGTCAAATTTCCAACAAATCCGGACGCCTGGTGTCGGCGTAGTAAGGAAGTTATCCGCGCCTTGTAATATAGTTTACAGACAAGCTAATACACCTACCAAACCAGGAACAGTGAGAACTACGAAACAAGTCAGGTAATGTTCTTTGTCAGTTAAGCATTTTTGCGACTGCGTCTCAACTTGTGCATGAAGGATTTCGTATCCTGCCGATTCTGGGACACCTCAGCTGTATAGACAAACTGTTCATACGCCAGAAGGACCTAGAACACAAGTTCTGCGGCCATTCATTAATGTAAGTTAATTAGTTGCTCAGCCATTTAAATTATCAGTTTCCCGTTGATTTATCTGGAAACTCGTCGTCGCTGTTGTTCTCTAGCAACAATAATGAAATCTCGAATCTCATTGCTTGGTCTTTCACGTCAATGGAAATTTTCAACACCCCGGATGTTAATCTCCTTGTTCTTTGTTCTCTAAACCTGGGCATTCCGTGAAATAGTTTTATAGTGTGTTCAGCCTGAGCAGGTTGTTAGTGGATATACAGTCCTTCCGAAACGATGGGTCCGATGAGGCGGTCGGTAGATCAAGAGGCGGCACGGTGGACTCGGCAGCACAGACCAATTTGATAAGCATTTGTCGTTGCATTTGGTGCCATTTTTTAAATATTTACAATCCTTATTTTACTACCCTCACTACCATAACTTTTCTATTCATTAAGTTTCTTCATTAGTTTTATTCCAAACAGCCAAGTCGACCCGCGCCGTAGCCGCGTTGCCTCAAGATTTCTCGCCGGCCTCACCAGACCCGTCATTTCGGAAGGACTGTATATTTATGTCTATTCCACCTGACGTTTCAACGTAACTGTCGTCTTCGGAGGCCTAAAAGTGGCTCACAGTTCTTTTCTGCGTTCCAGACCGCCAAGCGCCTACACTAGCAGAGTGGGAGGAGGAGTTTGGCGATCTGGAACGCAGAGAAAAGAACTGTGAGCCACTTTCAGGCCTCCGAAGACGACGATTACGTCGGAACGTCAGGAAAAATAGAAATCCCTCCCATATAATAAATATATATCCACTAACAAGCTGGTCAGGCTGAACACAGTATAAAAACCCCGGATGTTGTTATATTTTTGTTTACATCTTGCTTATTCGTCACAACCTACGCTGAGAAGGGTAAGACTAAACCCAGAGCCGAGTAAAGTTCGACACAGCCGAATCTTATGCCACTTCTAATCACCATCTGTTTCCGTATCATCACTCTAATTGTAAAAAACGAAGAAAGAATTTCCAAATCGGTTAATAAAAAAGTAAAATAAATAAAAAGTAGTACAATCATGAAGCTGCCTTGAACCTTACTTTAGGACTACTTAGTAAAAACGTCTAATTCCAGGAGCGCGGTCAAACAGTCTATCGGGCGGTTCGTACGATACCTGCTTCCGTGAGAGGTGTCGGTGTTAGGAATAGGACGATTGTTCGGAGTGTTAATGACAACACAGGATTGGCTACAGGAACCTACCAAGAAGCTTTCCCTTCAGAATCTCTAAAAGAGCCGCAACGGGTTATTGTTTTCCGCCAGAATACTCCTACAGGTTATTTCCTTTTTATTCCATGAACTTTGTTATTTGTTATTTTCTCTACAGAAGCTTCAGGTTCTGCGACTATTTTAAATTGCTAATTTTTTGAAGGGCTATATTCTTAGGCGTGCTTTCTTATTTCTTGAACACACTCTGTTCTAGGAACTGTAGTGGTACGTAAGCCAATACCACCGGGTATGGCTCTGCCACGTACACTAAACGTAGCCAACAATGGCGGAGTTGTAAGAAGATTCATCACTCGACAAGCAGTCGGTCGTCCCATAGGATCCCCTGATGCTTCGTACGTTACTTCTTTTCTTATTTTTGACATTCTGCATGTTTGAAGTCCTTAATGCCGAAATAGTTTGACGCTTACGATACAAACTAGACAAGCTCGAAAATCTGGATGTAGTATACAAATTCTGTTGTGCCCGTGATAACTACAGCATAATATTGGGTTATGATGTTGCTCAAGCCATATTTGGAAATGTCTTTTTTTGTATTCATTTCCACTTCTTTTCCTCAAAAATTTTGCTCTGGAACTGGACATTTGATGCGCCGCTTGCAATGAGCTGCCAGTGAACCTTTGTTCCGGGTCTTTCGCGAGAACTGTTTGCTTACTGAAGGCTAGGACCACTCCGAGGCAAAAGACCACCTTGATGCGTCGACTCCACTGCGGGAAACTTACATCATTCGGGAGAAAATCATAGACGAAATTAGTTTTTTTTTTCAAGTAGTATTGAGCTTTGTTATATCAGATAATCAAAATGGGGCAGCAGACTACTTGTTTTTATTTATTTGTTGTATTTGTGCCTTTTGTTGTGCTAGTGTGGCAACGCATCGTTGAATTCATATTTACTGAACATTGCTCCCGAGGGCGTCTTCCCTTTTACGAAAGCGTTACCACTCCTTCCGACATAGTTTAACTGAGATTTCGAAGTTTTACACGGGTGTTGACTCTGATAACGTAGCAATTCCGAGAAATATTTATCATTTGTGGGTGCAAATTGTGGCGTAAATTTCACATAACAGTCCAGTAATTCGATATACTCCGAATTTTTCGCAGTAATTTTGTCTTTGTATTTCTGAAATAGTGTTGTTGTTGTGTGAACGACCTGTGCTCATTCAGACCTCGTGGAGCGACAACTTCTGCTCGAGGTCATGTTCAGTATAGAGCTGCCGGCCAATATTTTGCAACAACTCCAACCACAACATCTCAAGTTTCGCCAGTAACTCGTAGAGGGAACACAATATATCGGAGCACTCGTGGAACACCTGTAGCAGTTCCTGGCGCGAGGGTGACGAGTGTAAGAGGTTTGTGCTATCCATCTTCTAATAATCCACAATTCGTCGGAACTCTCTCTTTTACTCTACGTTCACTTTACTTTTTTACGTTTACTCTCTCTTTTGCCATACTCTCTGTCCTTTTTGATCCAGACAGGGGCAAATCGTAGAGGTGGTAAAGAAATCTCTCGGTATGAATCCTGGTAATGCGCAAATTTTTTGTGGTATCATGTGTAGTGCCACTCTCACTGTATGTCGCTAGCCACGTAGTTGTTTTGTATTCTTTTTAATTTATGAAGTTCTAGGCTATGCTGCAGTACCTGTCCGGCCGGCTATGCACTACTCAGCATCCTCTCCAGACCTCACGACATGGTCCTCTCACTCACAGCTATCTCCTTCCACCAATGTTCGTATAGCTGAGACTGACTCTGAGTCAACTATCATGGCAAGTTTTTTTTTTAATTTGATCATTATTATGGCACAGTTTTCTCCTTTATTTCGTGTAACTCTCCCTGAAAAACCACTGCTTTCACTCACGATCTCTTTTCACTGCAAGAATTGTCTTTGGTCTATGTCTTACACAGCACCTATTTCTGTGTGGTTTTCGATGTTCTCCCCATGTGCTATAGGCACCCTTACCCTACCTAGTTTTGAACAGCTTGTTTCCTACTCTCCAATATACATACAAGCTACTTCATTCCATCCTGAAAAGAAAAAAAATTGTTGGTCATGGCAACTGGAAAGCAGTTTGCAGTTCCTGTTAATCAGCAGTTGATGATGGTGCAGCTCGCTGCATATACGCTAGCTGATTTTTTGGACAAATATTTTGAAGATTTATTGCTTGTCAATTTGCCTGTTAGTACGCTCAAGATTTTTGCTTTTCAGTCTAATAACGAAATGCCAGATGTTGTATTCGAGCATCACGATACATCTACGCACAATTTAACAGGTTACACTCAGCAGGTAATTCTAACCGTTAAGTATGTATGGAATATTTGAATTTTATTTACATTCTATCACCTTTTTTCATGAGATCCTTTTATGATGTTGGGTTTTGAAAATTATGCCTGTTTCAGCTAAACCCAGCTCAACGTAGACCACCTCCAAAGATCGGCGAGAATGGTCGCCGTCAGCATCCTGCTATTGTCGGGTCCGCTTCTGCTACTCTTCTTCATCATAGGGCTATCGGACAAGCTGCAAGGAGACTACCAGCTGCTGGAGCTGAAGTCGCTGCATCAGTTGGTGCCTTTGAGCACCTTGATGTGAAAAGGATCTTATCTAGCAGCTCTCCAACAGTGCCTAACGCCAAAGTGAGTAAGAACCGTTACAACTCTTCTTATGTGTCAAGTACATGCCCGGACTATGAGTTATTGCAGGCTTCTATACCAGCGCCTACAGCTCCACCACCAAAGTACTATACAAAGTCGCAAAAAGCAAAGGATGAAATGCGACTTGCTCACCAATCAGCAGCGGAGAAGCGTTCAGAGATCGACGAAGATGTTGGTGGACCCTCCCTTTTTGTGTTCCTGTCTTTGTCTTACTTTTTTAATTAGACGATCTGTGTTTAGGAAGAGAATCTCGGTTATGCGGAGACCTACGCTGACTATGTACCAGCGAAACTTCGTTCCGGAGTTGCGCATCCTGATTGTGTGGTGGAAACTGCGTCTTTAAGTAGTGTAGCACCTCCTGACGTGAAATATCAGATTAGCATACCTGAATATGTGAGGTTTCTTCTTCTCGTATCTGTTTTACTCCTTAATGTTATCTATTCAAGCTTATCGATAATGGTTCTATATCTGCGCTGCAATTGGAAGCGGTTATTTACGCATGCCAAATGCATCAACAACGACTTCCTAGCGGTGAACGAACAGGATATTTAATAGGTTGTTTTCTATGCACCAGTTTCTTCTTTACTATCAGATTTTAGAGAAGCTAAATTAGTTGTTCTTGTTGACATTAACGATTTGCAGGTGATGGTGCGGGTGTGGGAAAAGGGCGAACTGTAGCAGCAATAATATTTGAAAATTATCTCCTCGGTAGAAAGCGTTCCATATGGTTATCTGTGTCGTCTGACCTGAAATTCGATGCTGAACGAGATTTACGAGATATTGGTGCTGGAAACATAATGGTACTTTTCATATGTTCTCTTATGATCTACCACATTTTATTCAATCTTTCAGCGTTTTTAGGTTTATGCTCTTAATAAGTTGAAATACGCGAAGATCTCAGGGAAGGAAAACGGCAATATAAAGAAGGGTGTAATTTTTGCTACTTATTCTTCTTTGATTGGTGAATGTCGTGGAGCGAGAGCAAAGTATCGGAGTCGATTAAAGCAGCTGATACAGTGGTTTGGTGTGGTTAGTTTTTGTTTCACATTTGTGACAGTTGAATTCGAGAAGAAGATTGTTAGTGTTTGATGAATTTAGGATTATGATGGAGTGATCATCCTTGATGAATGCCATCGGGCAAAAAACCTTGTGCCGACCACTGGAGCGAAACCAACAAAAACCGGCCGAATGGTTCTGGAGCTACAGAAAGCACTGCCTAATGCTCGTGTGGTTTACGCTTCGGCCACTGGAGCCACAGGTTTGTCACCTTATTACGATTCTTTTGTCTCTCCCTGGCTCAAATTTGGATTTGGCTTCTGCGATACAATATTTTTCTCCATTTTTAGAGCCCCGTAATATGGCGTATATGACTAGGCTAGGCTTGTGGGGTCAAGGTCAGGCGTTCCCTGAATTCATCAATTTCATCAATGCTGTGGAACGAAGAGGTGTTGGTGCTATGGAAATTGTCGCGATGGATATGAAGGTTGGTTACTCGCTTATTCATTATCACGTTCATTTGTCTCCCTACACAAAGATGCAAGCAATTATGCAATTGTTACATCATCCCGTCTTTTCGTTTTGTGGCGAACGCTGTCGTCGTTTGTGTACTGGTATAGCAGGTCTCGGGCGCGTGTGGCGGCGCAGTAGTAAGAGGCTCGCTGCGCACGCACACGGTCGATGGTTCGATCGCGCCCGTGGCCAACCAAGCCATCCATCCCTCCGGGGTCGGTAAATTGGAACCAGAGGAGTCTGGGAGGATGAAGCACTGACTTGGTTCATCGGATGCCCCCCGCAAGTCACTGTGTAGGGCACATACGCATTCAACGCCTCAGATGATGTCGAATGCGTGGTGCATCCCATGTGACGGGATCGTCAATGCCGACCACTTTATCCTTTATCCTATTATAGCAGGTCTCAGTATTATAAGTGGACGAGTTCAACAGGAAAATCTCTCAAATTTCCGCTTATCATTAGGTATCACGGAAGGAGATTTGCTTCTAGAAACATCCTGTTTATCCCGAGTATTTGTCGGAATGCTCGAAAATTTTGCGTTTTCTTTCAAATTGCGCCTTTTCTCCGTTCTTTTTCTTTTCACCTGTGATGACCAGAAAAGAACCCTTTTACCACTTTGTAAAGAGTCTCTTCGCATGTTTCCTAATTCTTTTCGATTCACCTTTTTTTTTAAACGAGGGAGTCCCGTTTTTTTTTCTTTTCATAGCTTTTTTTGGTAAGAATCATACCACTATTTCAATTAATTCATTACTTAGTTACTTTTATTTTGTTGCTTAGCTAGCTAATAAATTCGTGTTACGCAGCTCTATTGAATTACGTAGCAGCCAACTCTGTACTATGCGCTGTTATTCTCGCCAGCACTCACTATGCGGTTTCTTCAAATGCCGATGACATTCACTGTTGTACTGCGCTTCCAGGGCAAAATGTTACGCTTCAGTCGTGATTGCGCGGTGTTTATATTGATGATTCACCCTTGATAGAACTATACTCGTTATGTTTTTATGCAGTACAGCATCTGTTTCATTATACCTGCATCTATGGACATAAATGATACGGAAGAGTTACTTGACACAGTTCCCATTTCTTTGATAAAAATTCGAATTTTCTAGCAACGTGGTCTCTACCTTGCTCGTCAGCTTTCATTCCGGGGTGTATCTTTCACAGTCCAAGAGGTCCCTCTGTCCGATGAATTTGTGAAAGTCTACGATGATTCGGTGAAGCTGTGGTTGGAATGCCGCCGACAATTTCAGGTTAGTGGACTATTCACTAGTATGAACTGCCGTTGTTGACTCACTGCGCCTTCAGAATGTTCTCAGTGCGATGACTGGTGAGGAGCGTTCTTCATGCAAGCAGCTATGGGGCCAGTTTTGGGCATGCCATCAACGATTTTTCAAATATCTCTGCATAGCAGCAAAGGTAGTTTCTCATCTTCTTTTACATATGCTGATTCATAATTCCATCGGTTTTTTTCCAAAGTTTATCATCGTACTCTTTTTGTTTTGTTATTCATAGCTTGCACTCAGCATTAGTCACCTGTAATATTCATGTTTTGATGGCGTGATGGCTTCTTAGGTGCAGTTCGCAGCTTTCATCAGTTTAAAAAATGCTAGAACCGCTTGAGCAGCTAAAAAAACAAATAAACCCGTAAAATAATGTTATGCCCCTTCTTTTCGTGACGAGTAAAGATATGTAGAGCGAAACGAATTTTGTAACTGCACATATCTGGTGCGAATGAACGGTAAACGTGATCTATGTGGTCAGAAAACCGTAACGGAGTTGGATCCACGAAATATCATGAGCGCAAATAATCCCGGAATCATTGAGGATTTCAGTTTCTACTCAGCACGGTATTTTACTTCCGCTGTAAAACTTTGGAGTTGTGGTGAAAAATTTGAAAATTGATTTGAATCTTCGACAATCGACTTGAACTTACCACATTGAATGACCGTGTTTTGACTCTTACTGTATTATGGTTTTTCAAGGTGGATGCCTGTGTACAGATGGCTCGTGATGCAATCAAGGCGAATAAATGCGTCGTGATAGGCTTGCAGTCCACAGGAGAAGCTCGAACCTTAGAAACTCTCGAAGAGATGGGTGGCGAGCTGACTGAATTTGTCTCCACTGCGAAGTTTGTTGAATACCATTCCTTTGCTTCCAATAGAATAACATCATCCAGACGGATTTTCAAGGGCAGTATTGCAAGGCTTGATCGAGCGGCACTTTCCAGTTGATGTAGGTAGCATTGACATTTATCGAGATTTCGATATTTCAACGGATGATTTCGAGAGGAAAAGACGAAAGAGTGAGTTGATCTTTTTGTGAGCGTTTTTCCTTCTAAACCTGACCTGGTTTTCATGGATACGCAATGTTTTCTCCTGAAAAAAAATCTGGAAAGTCATCCGTTTAGTGTATCGGAACGGCGACTATGATTTCATGGAACAGCTTGGATTTGGCTCATCGTCGATGTCACGTGGATCCCCTACGGAACCTCGGGTATGTTTTCGCTTCGACATTCATTGAAATTGGTGTATTTGTCATCTAGCCCTTGCTGCCCTTGTTTGTATTGAAAAGAGTATAGATCTCCATAATCAGTTCACCACGATAGTTGTACTTGTAGTACAGTACAGTTTCCAATATGTATTTCTATAGACCGTCGTGAACTTTGTTCTTTTTAGTGTGAATGCATCCATAAAAATCCCCTTCGAATCTCTGCGTGGCTTCAAAAACTGCATATTTCTTATTTCCAAGCGGCCAACTGCATTCGTTTATTTTGTAGAAATAGATATGGTGTTAATTAGTATACATTTGGTTTCACTCAAAATTGGGGTTCTTATCCCAGTTAACTGCAGGATTACCTAAATTTCCAATTGTTTTTTTTACGGAATTATTAGGGCTGAATCATTAAGTTCTTTTGAAATCGAAAACCATTTTTCTCAACCATGATGTTCTAGTGTTCTAGTGCCTTCGCTGTGTAATGTTATGAGAAATTTCAGGCGAAAAGACCTCGTCCTGATGAGGATCAAAACTCGACCACCTCATCATCAGGCGATGAAGACTATGGAGATTTGGATCAGGATTCTGGGTTGGAAGAGGAAGCAGATGGTTCAGAAGCGGATTCTAACCTTGGTGAGGTTTCGAGAAATTTCTGCGGGTTTCTCAGTCTTCATTTCTTCACTGCGCTTTGTTTAGAAGATGGCGATGACTGGCTGAAAGCTCTGCTAGCTGAAGCGGCATCTTCAAGTGAATCGGATGATGATGATCCAACAGCACAGGCCCCCGATAATGGTAGCGGAAATGAGGTAATCGTTTCTGATCCAATTCTAGCTGGTTTGATTTGTTTAATTTTCTTTCACCATTGGTTTTTTTGCAGAATAGCGGAGGAGATCAAAAAGGAAGTGCTGGAGAAGAAGAATTTAATCCCTTTAACTGCGATTTCACAGGTGTGATCTTCTTTTTTCTAACATTAACTTGTTTTTATACAGGATGCATTGTCGTTTTCGTTGCCCTCTTCTTGTTTGTGAATACTTTTGCGCCCAATGATTGTTTGCCTATTTATGTTATTGCATGTGTTGAACTACCCGCTACCTAAGCCAAGTTTTATTAATCCTGCACGTTTTTCTTAACGGTTTAGTTCCATTCCTCATTGCAGATGATCCATGGGCCTCTAAACAGCAGGTTGTGGAAGATTCACCAAGGAAGCAGGGCCAGGTATGTCCCATCAACAACCTCAATTTTTCCAATTCCACATGCAGCATACGTACTTATAGACCAAATCCTCCGAGGAACTGGAAGAGCTCCGCCAGCGTCGGCGAGCTCGACGGAAACGTCGGAGGAAGCGTATGAGGAGATTGGCTAGGGAAGCTGAGTTGAAGAAACGACGAGACTTTGAGAGCGATGCCATGGTGCGTTTGATTGATTCGCTATTCTATTTTCTATAAATTAATCGAATATTCAATGTTCAGAAGAACACAGCTACTCAATTCATCACCTCCTCTCGAATAATCGATCCGCTGTCTAATGAATGCATTAACCCGAAGATGATAAAGGTGTGTGTTTTTCTTTTGCGTTTCATTTTGAAGTGGATCATAGAAGTTTTAGGCTGAGCTTTTGTCTGCGGTAGAGCGCCTTGGACCTTCACTCCCGCCTAATACTTTAGACCACCTCATCGATCAACTTGGAGGACCTGAATATGTGGCGGAGGTCATTTTTTTTGCAGATTTTTGACTTTCTTGTTCATTTTTTGAACAGATTTTCGTATTTCTTGTTACATCTTGCCGAAACATGTACGATTGTCGTACAGAAAATGTTTAAGATGACAGGACGAAAGGGTCGTATAGTTACGAGGGATGATGGAGAGGTTGAGTACGAGCTGCGCCACGCAGGTGCCGACGTCCCACTAGAGCTCATGAACATGGACGAGAAGGATAAATTCATGAAAGGAGAGAAGAAGATTGCAATAATCTCAGAAGCAGCTTCAAGTGGAATATCGTTACAGGTTTGAGTGGTCTTTTCTGCTTAGCGTTCTTTTTTGTAATATGTCCTGTGTTCTTCTTATCCGTTAAATTTCAGTCCGATCGCCGAGCGCAGAACACTCGTCGCCGTGTGCATATTACGTTGGAACTGCCTTGGTCCGCTGACAAAGCCATTCAGCAATTTGGTTCGTTGCTTTGTACAATTCAAACTCATAAAATACATTTTGAAATGATGTCAAAACGTTGTAGGCATAGTTTGTGGGTAATTTCTGCTTCTTCAAGAGTGTATCAGAAAACTGTTCTCTTGCTATTTCCCAGTGAAAAATTTTCTTTTTCACTTGTGTTTCATGCATATTGTGAGGTTTTGTAGTGGGTTTTTCCCGCTCTATTTGAAACGGCTAAATGTCATCGTGTTGCCCACCTCGTACTAATCAGATATTTTTAGGTCGCACTCACCGTTCTAACCAAGTCAGTGCCCCAGAATATGTCTTTCTTATCTCTGAACTTGCTGGAGAGAAACGGTAACCACTACAATAATCTTTTACCAGTATTTCCTTTCAAATCATAAATCCTGACAGGTTTGCGTCAATAGTCGCGAAACGGCTGGAGTCGCTAGGAGCACTGACCCATGGAGATCGACGAGCCACCGAAACAAGGGATTTGTCCCAATTCAACCTGGATAATCGATATGGTCGTGATGCTCTGGAAGTGCTTTTGAAATCCGTCACTGGCACTCTCAGTCCACCCCTGATTCCTCCTCCAGCTGACTACAAGCCTGGTGATTTTTTCCAAGGTAAGGTGTGCTTATCTGTGAAGACTTGTTCACGTCGTGAACCAGTTTTTTTGTTAGATATGCGGCTGTACATGGAAGGTGTTGGTTTGTTGTCGAGACAAGCAAACAGCAATTCTTATACCATCGAACGTGAAGCTGCTACCATTTCCAAATTTCTCAATCGGTAGGTTGTTACACTTTCATGTAGCTACACAATTCATACATCTCAGTATCTTCACTAGAGGCACGGGTGGCTTTTACTGAAGGTTTAGCTTCACAAAACTGGGGCATATGAATTAAGAACGCTTGAATGCATTGGGCATTTGTGCCAGTTTGACCGAAGGTTTTGTACATACTTCATTTTCCAGCATTCTCGGTATACCGGTGCATGCACAGAATGCCTTGTTCCACTACTTTACTGAAATTGTTGCTGAGTTGATAGCACAGGCGAAGCTGGATGGAACGTATGACATGGGAATAATGGGTGAGTAATGTTTCGTGATATGTAGAGCTAAGGTTTCCGGTGTTTTCCTCACTTGTTACTTTGTTCTCGATATTTTTTATTTTTTTTTTTTTTTGCAATGCAAATGATCTATAGTATGGTGCAGTTTTGCTAAATTTGTTCTTGCTGAGTTGCTTCTTTTGGGGATATTGTTAGGAGATGTGGTTAGCTTCTAATTTTTCCTTTAGTGCCTTCTGGGTAATCGACTGCATTACAGATCTGGGAACCGGAGGTGACCAAGTTCGCAAGCTGGAGACCCGCGTGTTCGTGGGAAGAGCTGAAAAGGGCGGCTTCCGTGTTGAAATGCAGAAAATCGGCGTGGAGAGAGGAATCTCTTGGGACGAAGCGTTTGCTTTGTTCAAAGAACACAACTCGGATGAGGTAAATGAGCAGTCTAACTTAAAATCCCTCTCCACCTCTTTCTTTCTTTTTTTCTTTCTTTCTTCGTTTATCTCCCTCTACCTCTCTCTTTTTCTGACCTACTTCACCTATGTCTCCCTTTCTCCACACCTCCTCTTATTCATCTTCGCGGCTGCAGTGGTAAAAGAAATCACACTAAGCCGGCATTGTCCACTTTTTGGCTGTGTAGCACGAGGTTGTCCTACGAGTATCTCCTAAAAGCCGTTTTTTCTGTTAAGGATGGCTTCTATGTATCGAATTCTTCGGGTACTGGTCGCCAGGTGGCTGTTCTGGTCTACGGCATCGGAAAGCGACGTTTTGATAATGGAGCACGGTAATTTTCTTCCTCTATGGTGTAGTTTCATACATAAATCGGTAAGGAGACCTGGTCTGTAATAATCGGTGCTTCAGACTGTACGCTGTTACTCGTCCCTCCATCGGTCGATCACCAAAATTGATAACAATGGCAGAGATCACAAAACGATTCATCAAAGTCTCGCCGGATGATGCAAAAAAGCTGTGGGAGGATCAATATGCAGGTCATTACCCGTAACCTGTCGTGGCCCCTGGCGTGAAGGAGCCTGTCCTTGTATGCATCTCAACATTTCTGTTCAATTTAGGAGCTGTCGATAACTGTCACCATACATATGTTCATGGAAAATGCAAGAGCGAGGCTATGGGAGTTTACTGCGAAGTTGGTCGAAGGACGCGCACCTACTTTGTGCTCTCCGGTTCTGTGTTGTCTGTTTGGCCTGTTGTCGAAGAGGTGCTGTCCGACCGCGATCGTCGTGCTTCTCGAATGCAAGTGATACGAGTGCGAACAGATCAAGATCAGAAGATTGTCGGTATGTTTCGGGATTCCTGGATTCTCAAGTTGTCCAAGTTGCTCGGTTAAAATGAAATGAGCTCTTTGTCTATTTTTCTGAAGAATCTCTTAATTTTTTAAATTCTGTTACCATTCAGTGAAGGACACTATAGGTAGTCCTCATGCGCAATCGGTAGAAAGTTTTCGAGCGCGCAGAGGCTGCGGCGCGTGCGCGGCGCGTCCCGCTTGTAAAATCGGGCCGGCGTCCTCGCTCAGCTGTTCGAGGACGCCGTTCGTCAGGCTCAAATAAGCGTGTTTAGCGGCTACTTGAGACAAGCAGCTCTCTTCGGGCCAGAAACATTAAAAACACAAAAAAAACTTGAAAAATAACGACTCCAGGCATGCGCGGACAGAACATGGAAAGAGCGAGAGGACT
>JARK01001671.1:17059-42319 GCA_000688135.1 Ancylostoma ceylanicum
TCACGGTGTGAAAGGGTGTGTCGGGATTCAGAGGTGTGGAATCGCTTGGAAAAATGAAGGAATGCACACATACGGGTCCAATCCTACGCGAATATCCATCGCGGCTTTGTCTCCTACATGCTTTTCTTCCTCCGCTGCACTACTTGCTCATCACTCTCTGTCCTTTGGATGAGCCACCCCCTTCACTCTGTTTACATATGCAGAAGACTCCTATCACTTAGCTACCACAACAGCCAGCTGAACATAGATCACTGCAAGTGATCACTTGCACTGAACCGGTTACATCCAAATGCTCACAGCCCCCAGGGCCTATCAAAGAGCGTCACTTTGTGGACATGAGAGAAGGCCTGGCAGATTCGAGGGAATTTCAGGAGAGCGTTGAAACTATTTGAGGGGGATGTAGGTATGACGCGAAAGGTTTTCAGGGTTTTCTTTGCATTCAATGTGGAATATGCGAGCGAAGCGAGCATTAGTAGAAGTCTGGAAGTCCGGCGTCAGCCGGACGGCCAGACTGGTTGAGGTATAAGGCAGAACCAGTATAGTATAAGGTGTTATCATTTGTGTAGTACATAAGTGAAAAAATATGAAGGGAAGAATGTCACATGTAACTTCGCCTCCTTGCAGGCTTGCTCCACGATTTTCCTGCTCCGTACTTGTCGACGCGTTCCTTCACCTCATACAACTCGTCTTCTCCTATTTTCTCATGCTCACTTTTATGACATTTAATGTGTGGCTCTGTATGGCGGTAGTACTCGGAGAAGTTGGCTCCAGATTGCTTTTCAACATACTCTTCCCACGTTATGAATCCTCACCACCAAGCTTCAGGAGGTGTTCTTGAAAAACTATGAAGCCTCTATCTCATTTAGATTCTTTAATGTTGGATTTGCAAAATTTTGGCTTGCTATTTAGCAGTAATTTAAAGATCAGAGCTTTTTTTAAGAGTGACTAGTTCCGTGTGTTATTAATTATACATGCATGTATGTACAGAACCCATCCTGAGTTCGTCTGCTCTTTGTTTGATGCATGATATCTTTTGACCTCATTGTTTACCATTGCATGAGGGTATGTTTTTGTTTTTCCTTTTTTTTTAAAATAAAGATCGAGTCATTGGAAAGTTATTCCTAGAAACAGTTTGTAGAAGGGGGTGCTTTGAGTTTGAGTTGAGTTTGAGTGAGTGAGTAATGTGTTTCATTGGAAGTTTCTCGAGATTTTGAAATGAAATGGTCCGATTTCAGCCTACTAACGACCCAAGCTTTTTCGCGACTTTGCACACTTACTCAAGTCATGGATCGTTTCTCTGCTCTGGGATTTTTACAAAAAAATTGCTATGAATCTTTATGATTGTGTTAATATGGAAATATTATTCCGTAACCATCTGAAAAAAGAAAAACTTGGGACCATTAAGGTTTGATGATTCTTCAAACTTAACCATGCGGAGAAAGGCTCACCGGTGAGCGGCCAGGTGGTCTGACGACTTGTAGCTGGCTCCTTCTACATATACGTTTCATAGCAATTAAAGTGTGTATTTAGAGAAGTTTCAGAGTCGGTTTCTCCAATTTTGCCCAGGATGAGCGCCATTTCTTCCAAATTTCAGTTTCCTAAACTTTCTTAAGGTTTTTTTTACAAGAATTGAATTTCCTTCCAAGGTCAAAGGTCATGCATGGTCGTAAAAGCATGCGTATACAGTCCGTTAGCCCAGAACGTGCACAAGTGGTGACTTTGTCCGCAATTGCAGCCGCAGCGGTATCGGCCGGCAGATCGGCCGGTTAGGTCGGAAACAGTATCGAAACATCAAAATGAAAGGAATCACATCACCTACATGCCAGAAACAGATCAAAACTGACAAAAGAATGTGTAAAAATGGATCGGAAATCCGATCGGCCGGCCGAAACTACTGCGGCTGCAATTGCGGACAAAGTCACCACTGGTGCACGTTCTGGGCTAACAGACTGTACATTCTTGTATACTTGGGTACCAAGCTTTATTTCATCTCAGACAAATTTTCGGAAAACCCGCAGCAGAAATCCGGGAGAGCCGGCAGATAACCTGGTTTTCTGCTGCGGTCCTTCCAAATAGCTGTTGCGGTCGTTCCGACATCTTCTCTGAGATGGTGCACACAACGATTATTTCACTTTTTTAGGATCTTGGAGGTCTGGCAAGCGTATCGCTATGAGGTGGATAAGCTGTAGAAAGAGGAAGTGGTTACATGTTTGGTATCTGGCTTCTAGTGCGAAATCCTAGGATAATTGTATTCCAGGTATTAACGCTATCCTCATTGCCTCATTGTTTCCTCCTAGTGATCAACGAGCGACCAACAAGTAAATGCTTAAAGTAATCGATTGGCTTTCACAAACCGATGTTTATCTTCAACACCTCCTTTATACCAGTACTTTACCTCTAATTTATCTGCTCCCTGGCTTCACACAAGAACCATTGTCAGAATATTCCTGGTTCCCTAAGGATACTATCATTCTGCACTTTCTTGGTAACAGTAGTCGATCATGCGTACTAAGTCTGAGCATTTCTTGTAAATAACTTCATTATCCTGTTATGGTCTGGGCAGGCAGCTGTTTTCGTGGCGTCTACGTACCTGGACTCCAATAATTAAAACCGTGGAAAACCTGAAATTGTAGCACGAAGTGAGACTATGAAAAAGGTTCTGATTATGTGGAGAAAGGGATCTGTTTGGAAAGGAAATATGATTCCGGGGAAAGAAGGATCGATCTAGGACATGAGGAAGTAGGTGCTAGCGATTGGAACAAAATCCTGTGGATGCTAACATAACTGAGTTTCTAAGAGGGACGACCGGATTTTTTAATTGGAATTCTTTGTAATAATTGCTTGAAAGGCAACAGTGAAAAAGGAGAAAAAAGGGAAAAATATGTGCCATTACAGAATGCTCATCTATCTCATAAAATGAATTTGGCACCCCTCTCCCCACCCTTCCCTTGCTAAGTTGCTGGTGGGGCCATTCGTCGACTAAGAAGTTCCCGAGACCATTACTGCCGGTAACAAAGAATTTTTGGAAATATTATCCATTGAATCTCATGTGGTATTTTCTTATTATTATCATCTATGTACCGTTATGTAGCCCAGAACGTGCACAAGTGGTGACTTTGTCCGCAATTGCAGCCGCAGTGGTATCGGCCGGCAGATCGGCCGGATAGGTCGGAAACAGTATCGAAACATCAAAATGAAAGGAATTACATCACCTACATGCCCGAAACAGATCAAAACAGACAAAAGAAAGTGCAAAAATGGATTGGAAATCCGATCGGCCGGCCGAAACTACTGCGGCTGCAATTGCGGACAAAGTCACCACTGGTGCACGTTCTGGGCTAACAGACTGTACAGTGAACTGCAAGGGGCCGTTGACAAGGGGCGGGGCCGCGGCGCGGCGTTCTTGGCCAGAGACACAGGGGTGTCTGCTTTTGCCAGCAGCAGAGAACTCGATTGCCATACCGCTGCAGACAAGCAGAGCCAGCATGCAGAGCCGCTGTGTCTCTGCCCAAGAACGCCGCGCCGCTGTCTCGCCCTTGTCTACAGCCGTTTGGAGTTCACTGTATCAGTATCTTTGCTGCTGTTTACCTACCTGGTAGGGAATTGATAAAAAATGGCTGAAATATCATTATGAAGGTTGTAGTTATCACGAAAAATAAAATTTTTCCTAAGAAACTGCAAATGTTTCCAAGTTTCGTGGATCCTTGATTGAAACAGCAGCGATCATGACCAATTATATGTATGTAATATACCTTGTTTCTTTCATTCTTTTGGCTTTTCGTTCCTGAATTGGAAGAAAAATTTGGTCTTCTTCAGGAAATTCCTGTAACATATGCGTCCGCATCATCCTAAGATTTCATTTCACCTGATTCGTTAGGATCGATCTTCGTACAGAGCGTTATAATTGGGTTAATAAGGTTACAGCTAGGCAACTTCGGCTTCCAGAGAGCTCGTAAAAACCCCATATATCTGAATTTCCTCCAGCGATTCCACAAAGCAAAGCCCAAACCACAACCCAACTCCCTTGTCCTACTTCTGGATTCACGTCATCGGCAAACACGCCGATCATCCATCACCTGGCGAGTTTATTTCTGGTGTACTTTGTTGGATTAAACACGCTCGATGAGACATATTGTCATGACATAATAATATGTCTAAGAACGGATGCAATTATGCCCAGCTATGATACCTGGTCGGAAGTTGTTAGTGCTGGCTACCACTCACCAGAAACACAACCCCCACGCTGCTGCAGTGGAGACGCTCGAAGGTGAGATTTTTCTAGGTGTTTTCTGGGGGGTAAGGCTTGTTACCTAGCGTTCATCTATTTAATTTTGGAAAAATGAGGGAAGTTTTTCCTACTCCTTCTGAAATTGGAGTTAGGAGTACATCAGAGCACATGAATGCAATGTGAGATAGTACAAAGTACGGGCAAAACAAATCAACCCATCGCTGATCAGGTTTTTTGATAAGAAAGTCCAACCTCAGGTAACACTTGTAGTCATGCCAGTACGAAGGTAAGCCTATAGTCTCTCTTGAAGAGTTCCTTCCATTATCTATAACATCTTGGGAATCCTCGAGGCCCATTCAAGTCTGAAATCCTGTTGTTTTAGAGCCAGAACGACTTTGGAACGCCTTTACTGCCACGAGCGGGCTCACGACAAAACTCCTACGGAAACTATGACCACTCAAAATGTGAGTTGATGGAGGAGGCTAATGGATAAGTCGATTCCACTCCAATGTAGAGTGCTTTGAGAAAATTTTTTGGGAATTCATGAAACCCATAGGCGTGGGATATCGTTCCAGCAGAATCCTGATTTTTCTCGGAGATCTTAAGATTTCGTAACAACTTGTGCAAGGCTCCGGCACCATTTGAGACACCCTCTATGAAAAATATTGCTTAAAAATAGTTTCATTTTTAATACATTTCCATTTTCAAGTGTATGTACATTAAAACAACACAGAGTTTAGTCTGAAACATTTCAAAGCTATCTACAGTAAATTCCGAATGCCCGCAGACAAGGGGAGGGACGGCGCGAGGGGGCACTCTGGTTGTCTGCTGCACCTCTCGAGGCGGCGGGTATCGATTTTCCTCCGTGTCTCTGCCCAGCAAGCCCGCCGCTACGGTGCAGCAGGCAACCAGTGTGCCCGCGACGCGGTCCTACGTATCTGCGGCCGTTTGGAATTCATTGTGAGTACATATTTATTTCCACTCATATAGGAAAACCAAGAAATTCAGGGCCTGTATCCAATAATTTTTGTCCATTTGGATAAATGCGCTCTAGCGGATATACTAGTGCGGTTTAGAGAATCTGCTATACAAAAAAAAAACATCTGCGGATATGCGAATCTACTCGTTTAACTGCAGGTAATATTTATCCGGTTGATGTCCACTTGGTAGCGATCCATGGCCTACTGCATGTTCACTTTGTGTTGTCTCTCGCTTAGACACCGCACTTGCGCCAAAAAATGAACACATGGATGGATGAGTTATATTGGATAGCAGACCGGATAAAGCCAGTGGAAACGGATATATGCCCGCTGCGTTTTCCGTCCCACGGTCTAATGTACTGGATAAATCAAAATTATCTGAATTATCTCAATTAGGTGTAGTTTGGCAAGGTCTGTGCTTTGTTTCTTTTATATCACAGCATTGTCTCCGCAGTAGAAGTCCATTCTGATGCTAGGAGGACCCCGCTTATGGCCTACCTTTCGCCCATAGAGTATGGGGTAAAACCTGATTGGAAATCTGACGTTTTCCTCGTTCCTTGGCACCACAAAAGCGCTCGAAATTTCCGATTTCCTAAATGTTCAGGCCAATGAGAGCCCTCGCCATCCCCGGCGCTTCTCCCTGGTTCACCAGGCAAGCTATGAAACTCTGCTGCATGCCGGTGTTAGACGACAGAACACCCAGAAGCATCGTGAACAACTTCGTGAAATCACCCGAGGAGAACAGGTTCGTCTATTCATCCTGGAATCGTTGATTGCTTCCTGAAACTTTGCATAGGTCACGGAGGTGAGGTTAACCTCGTCATTAGCGCCTCTATGTCACGTCCGTTGCAGATACTTCAGCAGCTCAACGACGAAGGTGTCGAGCTGATATGGGCGGCCGACAAAGGGAGTATCGCGTTCACCGCGGTGCTCAGCAGTTCGGGTAAGTTTCGGATATGTAATTGGTACTCATTGTCAGTAATATGCTATACCAGTAGAGAATGCGGAAATGCCCGTTCCTTGAACTTTTGCCACCCTATGATGTCACGACGAATGACCAAGTACAGTATTTAGATTTGTGATTACTTGGTCTTCTCGTTGAATTCATACAGGGCAACCCATTAAAACAGGTTTTTACCCATGGATGCTCCTACACTAAAGGGAAAGGTCATGATTCAGGGGTGTGACCAAAAAGGGCGTTTACGATTCAGTAGTTTAAAAATTTGACCATTCTAACCAGGTGACGGGAAGTGTATTGAAGGGGTGAGCTGAAAATATGCCAAAGAAAAATTTTTATTTGAAAGATTTGCATGACCGAGCCCGCTGAGGACATCATTTTGCGATTTTGACGGGAATTTCCTTGACCTACCTTTATGGTGGCCTGTTACTCTTTCATAAGACATCCTAATTATAAATAAAATTGCATGTCTCATCCACGACCTCCTCACCCATAGCTTTGAAATCCTGTCACTCTTTTGGGAGCAATATCGAAAAGGTTAAGGTACCCAGGAGTTCTCGAATATTTTTACTAAACAAGAGGGGTTACGTAATAACGCCCCTCCTTCCCAGAACGAAATTCAATAGAATACCATCCAGGGACCGGATCATGGATTGTAAGCAGAACATTACAGACCACAAATTTTTCATTGAATTCTCTGAAGGTGTAGTTTTCGATTATCTCGATTTTCCTAGAGAATTCCCGAATTTTCAGGTGATCTTGCTACATTTGTCGCGGAGGTGATCAAAGCATTCGGATCAAGCAAGATCCGTGTCAGCCATCTGGAGACCAGACAAGAGAAATCGGGGAACGGTGAGTTTTGCGTGATCTTTTCCAGGACTTGCTAGGAGTTCCACTTCAGGATCTGCTTCAGGTGAGAATAATAGTGATAGCTTTGAAAGGAGATGTGGTACATTCGTACGCATTTGTTTTTTTTTTACCTGTTCCGGTACCTGTACTATAGCTAACTAAAATAGCAAAAACGGAGGCTCTCGAGGGTGGAGGCCATTTCAGGAGTGGTTTCCCCCCCCCTCCCAAAAAAAACCTTATGCCGCTATTTTCCCTCCAGTTCCCCTGAGCGGTGAGGGTTAAGAGGAATTTGCCCCAAACCTCCTATCCCCCTCTTCTGAACGACCTAGGAGAGGATGCCGCGTAATGGCTGAAAACGGTGGAGGGCAAGACTGGAGAAGACTTTGAGTTCAAGGTATTACTGCTGAAGAAACGTGTTCGATCTGTGTAGTTGCTGGCCAATTACCAATGTGGGGAAGAGCTTAGAGCACCGTAACATCTCGAAATATTCCTGAAATTTTCAGATGAAAGTATCTTCAACAGCTCATGGCCACAACTGTGCACAGATTCCGCCCAAAACTGTCGGGAAAAACCGTTCTTGAGTCACAATTCTAGGGGAGATTGTGGGCGGGGCCGCGCTATGCACGTCCTTGTTCAAAAATGGGCTGCAACGCTTATCCCGTTAGGCGGGGGGGGGGGGGGGGAGATGGCGAGAAATTCTCATGAGGTCTACGAATTTCCTCAGAAAGTGCAATACCAGAAGTGCATTATTCCAATACATCGTCCGCCTTGGCCCCGCCCCCAGCTCCATCCACAGGCTCTCGAAGAATTGAGCCTGAAAATGAATTTTTTTGCCTATTGGTACAAAATTACGTCTAAGACTACATATGATCTGCAGCTCCAGGACAATCTTTTCACGTGGTATTTTCAGGAGCGATCCTGAAATGGGACGGTGCCTTAAAACAGCCCAGAAAATTATTACGGTGGAAAAAGCGTCACAGGTCTATATTTTCTTCTAGGTTGGGACCTCCTGGCCGATTGCGATGCCACCAAGGAACAGCTTATATCTGCAGCTGCTTCCCTCACTCAACAACATGTTGACCTCACCGGATTTGCTCTCTACAAGAAGAATGCTATGGAGGAAGGTAGGCGTCGCTCCAGTGCGGCTATAGATACCAGGCATTTGTCCCAGAAGCCTGGAAGAATAGCTCCAAAATGGGAAAACCACAAACACCCTAGTTTCAGTGCCATGGTTTCCTCGGCATATTTCCGAGCTGGACAAGTGCTCCCACTGTATCACAAAGTATGATCCCACAACGGATCCAAGACACCCGGTGAGAAAATATTCTGGAAAAGTTTGAATCCTGAGGAGATCTCAATTTCTCACTGTGATTACCATCACAACTAAAAGCCATGGCATATCCCCTGGTTAAGGGCCATGGCGATGCTGCTTACATAGCCAGGAGACAATTCCTGAACGATCATGCGCTGGAGTACAGACAGTAGGTTTCCAAATCCACGGAGGAATTTTCCATTAGAAGCTTCACACTCCCATCCCAGTGGTGACCCGATCCCAATCGTGGAGTACACCGAGGAGGAGCACGCAACTTGGAAGGAAGTGTATGAGAAGCTACGAGGCCTTCATGAAACACATACCTGTCTAGCCTATAGGTGATTTTTAAGCAACTTTGTCTTTTATTTTTTGGGTAATTCGAGTTGGGAAAATTCATGGACAAAATATTTTATTCCAGGAAGAACTTGAAATTGCTGGAGGATGCCGGAGTCCTTACATCGGAAAGAATTCCTCAGATAAGAGATGTGAACAAGTATCTTCAAAGTAGGTCTATACTGTACGTACCTGTTGGATCAGTACGGCGCAGTGGTAAAAATGCTTTTGATTCTTGGTCAAAGGCAAGCCATTATCCCTCCCTGTCTTATTATTTCTTGTCACTACTCATTTCCTCATTATATTCTTTTTTCATTACATACGCGGGATTCATGAACGTTCTCGGGGAGACTTTCAGCAAAATCCATAGAACCTCATCCGTAGTTTTTCAAAATGGATTTGGAACACTTTGAGCAAATTGATTTGCGCGGGAATGTTTTCTTCTCTTGGGAAAATTTGCCCAATTTTACAAAAATGAAAAGGTGAATATCTTCCCAAGAACCTCTATGAATATCGCAATGGAGCTATACAGCTAGATGCAATGCTGTAACTCTTCAATCCGATGTTCTGTCATCTCACAAGAATACGTGACTTCAGAAAGAACCGGCTTCATTCTTCGACCATGCTCTGGACTCCTATCCGCACGTGATTTCCTGGCTAGCCTTGCGTTCCGCGTGTTTCAGGTAAAGATTACCCAGTTTAGAAAATTTTCGAAAGGTTGAAATGTTGTTCAGTATTTAACTTTGTAGACTACCACCTACTTACGTCACAGTGGAAAACCTCATCATTCTCCAGAACCGGACCTGATTCATGAGCTGCTGGGCCATGTGCCAATGTTTGCTGATCCCATGGTTGCTCAGATGAGTCAGGTAATTATCTTCCTTTTGTCATTTGAAAGGTGTTATACCACAAAAATTCCAACGGTTTCCGATTGTTTGTACAACCAATTGTATATGAAAAGTCCGCTGCTTTTATCTTCTGTCCTTCCTACTAACTTTTCACTCACCCATTCTAACCGGCCTTCCTCTGAACCTGCATTCACTGTACATCTTGAAAGTACCCGTGGTAAACGTGTTGGCGTACCCATATGTACCCACACATCAACATTTTTCAACCATACGTGATGTTGTTTGCACTCCGCTGGTACCCATGGATAATCATAACCAGATCTACTGTACAGGTAGCGTCCGCTGCCTTTCCAGATATTCAGGGGTTCTGTCATTTTTTTCACTAAATAAACGAGGATTACTCACTTGTTTATTTTGGCTTCAGTAGTCAGTAGAATATGGTGCAGCCGCGCCTAAGACGAGCGAATCAGTCGAACAATTATCGTACTCAAAAACTAGAGATCAGAATCCCAAGGTAGTACAGACAGTAAGCGTTGGAAACGGCGCAGAGAGTGTAATGAGGGAGAGAGAGTGGTCCCGGGGCGAAGACAACATAACGATGTATCGATTGCATCATAACGTGTGGATATAAAGGAAACTAACTACGGACTTCAAGGTAAGTTTAAAGGCAGCACCAGCCAAAATCCTCGACTCGGAGATGAGGTGCAATTCGTAAAATAGAGAGTGAGCACATCGCAAATGTGTAAAGAACACAAAGAATGATGACCTACTTGCACAGAAACAAGGATCGCTGTCGCGGCCACACTGGGTTTTCAACGGCACGAGGCGCCGGTTAACGCTATCGCAGTGGGTGGTCTGCCGCAGTGGATGCGTGCAATTCGCACCATTCGCAGGGGTTCGTGGCGGGACGCGCGCACACCCTACAGCGGAGCACTCGTCCGCGCCTTCGACAAGTGGGAAAGAGCACCTTCATTTCTTGCGTTTCTTGCGTTTTTCACGCAGTTCCATCCCTGCCTATGAGTTTGCCGTCCCGAAAAACCCCGAAATTCGGGGAAATCTCAAACGCAAGGGTTTCCGTGGGTGCTGCCTTTAAACAATAACAATACTGAGGCAGGTATAACCGTAACAATGAGACTACTCATTCATTTATCTTATCATAGTTTACAGTATAACATTACCGAATTTTTGAATCCCAGCCCTGATTAGTAATAAACAAAAAAGAGAAAGAATGCCTAAGCACCGTTTTGTCCCTACCACTAGACGCAAACATTAGAAAAAAAGGATCAGTAATTTTTAATATGTTACATAAGCTCCCAATTGTCAGTGGCTAGGTTCGTATTTTTCTGTTCTGCAAGATGAAACACGATAGTCTACAGTGGGCGTCAGTGGCGGTGACCCGTCTGCGGCCTCGAACAGAACGCGGCGCGACCGTGCCGCTCGAACGAGAATCCTCTCCGTGACATCAAATTATGGAGTTTTCTTGATAGTCAGTTAGTTTTCTTATTAGTTATCATCAAATATGATGAACAACTATCAAGAAAACCCAGGTAAGCCACTGCTGCGACGATTCTAGCGTGAGCGGCGCGGTCGCGTCGCGTTCTGTTCGAGGCCGCAGACGAGTCACCGCCATTGACGCCCACTGTATGTTTTGCTTACTTCTGAACCAGCAATTTGGCGTTCAACTAAAGAAACGAATGAAATAATACTCTTTAAGGATATTGGCCTCATGAGCTTGGGAGCATCAGACGAACAAATCGAGAAACTAGCGACTGTGAGTGTAGTTACTGTTTAATCACGAGGACTACCAATTCTTGCACTTCACAGGTATACTGGTTCATAATTGAGTTTGGATTGTGCAGAGAAGAGGGAAAGTTGAAAGCTATTGGTGCTGGATTGATATCCGCCTATGGAGAATTGATGGTATGTTGAGGGAGCCATTAGACACAGTCAGTAGTGAATGCTGAGAAAAGAACGAGATCCTTCCAGCACGCTTGCTCGGACAAACCAGAACATCGTGACTTCGACCCGGTGACTACAGCCGTCCAGAAATACGAAGACAGCGACTACCAGCCGTTGTATTTTGTAGCGCAGAGTATCCAAGATGCCCTGACCAAATTAAGGTTTTGCGTTGCTGTTGAGGCCAGCTTCTTGTTGTGCTTTTACAGAATTTTCTTTGCAGACAATATGCGCTCTCGATGGAGCGACCGTTCGCTGTCATTTACGACCCATTCACCAGGAGCGTAGAGGTTTGTGATGTTTGAAAAAATTTCGGATTGTGGCTGATGAGCAGCAATTTCGTTGAAAGTATTGCTTCGTTATATCCTTGGCCTAGGTCACAAACCCGGAACGCTCATTCTGTTTGCGTGTACCGCAAAATACCCTTATAATAAAACTTGATTGCAAATTTCTGTATGTTACTGTCGACCTGGGCCAAAAACTTCTTACTAAAAGAGAGATATGGAGTACAGAAAACTGCCAAGTTTCGCTAATATTGCAGCGTGAAAACATAATGGATGCGAATGAGCACAGTTACGTACAGCGGCATTAGCATGTTGCAGAAATTTCCAGAGTAGATCACAATCAGTCGATAATGGATCAAACATTTCAGATCCACTTTAATTATGCCGCAGAATCCTACAGAGGTCTAGTACAGATAACCACCTATTCATTCATCTAGGACTTTGCAGTAGCGGGAACCTTTTCACTACAGGACACAATCTGAAGAATGATACACGCAGATTTTTCGGATATAAACGAACTGATTTGTTGTGAACTCCTAACGGTCGTAGACAAGCGCGGGCACTCTGTTAGTCTGCTTCACCAAGGTAGCGAACCTGCTGGGCAGAGACACAGAGTAAAACCGATACACCGTAATTTCTCGCTGCCTCGGGAGGGCAGCAGACTACAAGAGTGCCCGCGCTGCAGCACCGCCCCTTGTCTATGGCCGTTTGGAGTTCACTGTATTATAAGCGTTTATTCTGCGTGAGCATATGGACTTTAGGCTAAGTCATGAAATTTTAAAATTATGGGCAGCTGTCCCAGGAATTTCGTACTCACCTATATCTATCTCAATCGCGTTGGTAGTAGGCTCATTCATTAGAAGCAGAGTACATTTTACGAAGAAGATAAAGATGTTAGCAAAATACGAGCTGTGCCGGAAGCTCCGTTATTTCAGACAGTACGCAGCATCTCGGACTTGGAACCAGCATTTTCACGATTCCGCATGGAATTCTCGGCTACCACACATGCTTTCGACAAGCTGAACCTTAACAAGTCGTCCAAATAGCAAGCTAATTGTCTTTTTCCATATATGCGGAAAACCGCTGCGATGTGCAGTCCATAGCAGATTTTGAAAGCCATGTGACGTCACGCTGCGCTCCAAGCGTGTAGTAGGGTGCGGTGCGCGCGGTCGCACGGATTTGTCCCATCGCTTGAAATTGGCCGCTTCTCAAATCACTATCATGCATCATCGCTTAGCTTATTTCTTGTCAGCAACTATTCTTACAGACATCTTCTATTGTATTTTCAATTGCTTTGACTAGGAAGTGGTTGAATATCTGCTGTACCCCATTACTTTTAACTCCCATTTTTTGCTTGTTATGTATGGTGGGACTACCGTTTAATATTTGTAAGCTTTAATTATTCATTTCTATTTTTTGTGTTTCCACGCAGAGTTTCTTGGTTTTTTCTCCTCCTGAATTTTAGTGTGAAGCAAATAAGAAGCCCAGGAATATGTTGTACCGTAATTGTGTTGTGGGCAATCATGCTGCGGAAGGAAGGTAGATCATTGGTATGAGCATCGTGATATTACGGCCATCATATGTACATTTTCGCATTCTCAGCCCACTTTTTGTGACGCCTCCTTTGTGACAATCATGAGTTTTCCGATTTATGTTCTATCTCGAGACGGCTCACTAGGGAACTGGACACGTACTGGAAATTATATCCGACCGTGCACACGTTGTCGTTATTCGGTATTTGAGCAGTCGAATTTTGGGCCAGTTTGCATTCGGGATTCACGTCTTGCTCTCGAATTATAGTAGACGTGGTAATTGCGAAAGAATTATTATAGTTTAGCATTTTACCGGGCTAATTCAATCTCATACTTCCATGGTCAGACAAAGAAGACTCGTCCAATCCACTGATCACGAAATCACCGATAAACAAAAACAGTGAAGTAGGGATAAAGCCGGCTGTGTGTACGTACGTATAAAAGACAGCTGCACTATTCAGAGTAGACGTAGGCTTAGGGAATTCTTGTTGTTGTGCCGAAGACAGTTCCATCATGGTGATGAGCATGAACATCCATGCAGACGCGGTCCAGGAATGAAGCTGCAGAGTGAAATGTTGAGAAGAAAGTGGCGATTTCTGAGCCAATTATAGTCCTTGGGCGCAATCGGTAAAAAGTTTTCTAGCGCGCAGAGCCTGCGGCACGTACGCGGCGCGTCTCATTTTTTATGTTTTTATGCCTTTTTCATTTGTTTATGGCCTGCTTGTTCCAGATAGATGCTTACCTGAGCCTAAGTCTGACCAACGGCGTCCTCACGGCTGTGCAAAAACGCCGGACCGTTGTTACAAGCGAGACGCGCCGCAAGCTCTGCGCGCTTGAAGACTTTCCACCGTTTGCACACAAGGACTATACAAATGATTGTGACGAAAGCACGCCGAAAAGCAACAGTTACTAGTGCTAGACTTGAGAAACGAATACAAATGGTCTTTCATAACTACCTAGCGAACCTCAACGCTGTAGTGGCGGCAGCTCACAGAAATGCCACCACCACAACAAATACGAGATTGACTGGGTTCTCAATCCTCTTAGGCGGTAGCAATGAGTTGAACTGATAAGCCCTGTACCCGCAAGGTATGGAGAGTAAAGTCTGGTGAAGAAATAATAACTGCTTGGTAGATGATTGGATATTTGGATATTTGCAGGGACGAATCTAGGAACAACTTGCTTGTGCAGCGTCTATCTCGCTTTTAGTAGAAAACATCCATGCGGAGTCCGAGTGGAGGCGAAGAAGAGATAGGGGAACAACACCGGACACGACTATCATGAGGCGAGGCCGCAGAAAACCGGCTGTAAACGACTGTGGACGAAGAATGAGGAGGCTCTATGCCACGGCCAGATCGTTGATCCGCGCAGGAGCATTCGCGCCAATCGCAGGATATCGAAGATCGCAAGTACGTTGTGGCTACATTTAATACAGTATTTGCGCAGTTGGAGTAGACAACTGAAATCTGCAAACAACAGTACATGTGTACTGTGGAAATTCATACAAAATAATGGGGAGACGCTCAAATACTATAAGGAGATAGGTCAAAAACTGTATCGTAGTATATGTATTATATGTAGTAGTATACGTATTGCTTTGCTATGCGACATTGAAATGTTTTTTCTAGCGGGTAGGTTATGCAGGAGCGGAGCAAATAAGCTGTTTGCATCCATCTATCTATGCAGTACTGATCATATGGAGACGTAATAACAGCTATTTGTCTTTCTGCATGCATAAGTGCAGGACATCTTCCATTGTATGCTTCCGGCGTACGTGGGCTTATGAAATTTTTGTTATTGCTCTGCCGAGGGGAGCATGTCCTGTGCCACTATCCTACTACATATTGAAGACTTAAAAGTGCACGTGAACTTTTCCGAAAACAGCATTCATGCAGAATATTGAACGATAGGAAGACTGCAAAATATTTGCTGGAGGAGTATATGGAGAGTCGAGGCACTACCAAAGATTTTGTAGTACAGTGATCACTCCCACGTCTGCATTCAAAAAATTTTTCCTTGCTGAATAGCTGGAACTATGATAAACTAAAGTTCATAACAACAAGATTCATCTTGCAAAAACAACGTAGTTACGGGTTTCATTCAAACTCCGGATCATGTGCTGGGTACGGCTCATGTGTTTACGTAAAACTACAGAGAAAAACGACGTAGAAAGCCTTATAAATGCAAGCATGGAAGGACGAAAATATCGGCGGCGACAATGGCAGTTCTTTTGTGCATTTTGGTAGGGATTGAATGTCGCCTTCACTGCTTAGTTTGAGACACGCAGTGTTTTCAGGCTGTCGTTATGGTTCCTCGTGTAGCAGAGGCACAAGGTTAGTCATGCCGCGTTCGCATTTTTCTGCAGGTTATGTTTCAAAAGTTTAGCTAATAATACCACGACGGCGGCTACGACCACTCTAGCCACAACTACACCAGGTATCTTTCAAAACAATTCAAATTCAATTCAAACTTACGACAGTTATGAAATTAGCGAGCACTGGTTTTAGTGGGACCACCATCTTGTCCAAATACACAGATGACCAACATTCTGAGGGGAATATTCCTGGACACACATAATAACCTCAGGTTTTTGGGACCACTTGCTGCTTCTCTGTCCGTTTCAATTCGTAGTTTCTAAAAAAAGTTCAGAGGCAGCTTAGCTAGGGGCCAAACGGAGAGAAGAGGAACAAGCGGTGAAATCGCACCACCCGCCTCGTTGATGTACAGAATGGTGAGATACGAGCTACGCTCACTCGTCACATCCTATCAGAATCCTCTCCGCAGAGATACGACTGCAACGCGGAATCCTACGCACAGCAACACGTAAATAGTTGCGACAGAGTGCTCTCAGATCCTGCGGCAAGGCCAGGATACAAAGAAAATATAAACATTCTCGATAGAACGGACACTACACCAGAAGGAGCTGCGCAATGGGTGAAACTCGATTTGTTAGTTTTTTTATTGCAAACGGATTCAAATTGTCTTCGCAGGCGTTGACTCGTTGGTGGGGTCAGTTAGCGAGAAATGGTGTACCTTCCAACATGATATTCAGTGAAGCGGTACGTAATCGTCAGACAGGAATAGTGACAAAATTTACAAAGGTGAGGGCTGCTACTATCGGCACTCAATTCCATTCTATAGTAATCATTCTTTCTCAGATGGCTTGGTGGGACAATATTAATCTGGGCTGCGCCGTGAGAAACTGCAATTCGTTCTACTTTACATCGTGCATGTACGGTCCGGGGTATGTAATATTTCTACGTTGACTTCTTGTTGATGATGCATTTTTATGGTATGTTCCAGCGGTAATATTGTCGGCAGTAGCATCTACACTATTGGAGCTGTATGTTCTGGCTGTCCAGCTGGGTGCGTCGGTGGACTTTGTCCAGCACCGTAGTTCTAGTGTGAGCCTTACATATTAGACATACTTAATCTTGACCTAGTTTCCACACTGTTCAACTCTTCCTGCTGCATAGTTTCTGTGCTGATACTTTATTAGATGAACCATTCTGTAACTAGCCATGTTCACATTTTCTCCTAATCGTGCAATACAGACATCAAAATTTGAATTTGTCGAAATAAATACTAATTACTGCATCAAAGACGGCGCGTAACACCACGATACATTGTTTCATTCATTAATATCGCACCATTTTCTTTAGCTATATCGCAGCAGTAAGGGATCTAACAAATATTTTGAGAGCAAAATGGACTTAAGAAAAAACGACAGGTTCATCCGCATTCAAATAGAGCATACATAGCACCTGCTAGATCAATACATCATGAACAGTGAGATCCAACGAAGAAAAGACAAGCATTCTGTGTGAGATTTTGCAGCTAGTATGCTGAACACTTCCAGTCAGACATGTGTAATCAATACTCAACGATACAGTAGTTAACAAAAAAGGGATTTTGTCATTCTGGCTCCATGGTCGATGTAAACATAGAAGCCAGATCCGACAAATTAGTTTTATCCAGAAACCCACGACGGCAGCTTTGGGGTGGAACTGGCTTCCGAATGATGCCAGTCTATACTTTTAGCATCCTATCCTAATAGGGTGATGTTTTTGAGCATCATCGAATGACAACTGTGCGAAGAACTGTCGCATCAGTTTTCCATGAGCAATCAAGTTGTTAGGAAGAATGAAAAATTTTTTGTCTTTGCATTCAACCTCTAGCACAGAACTACTGCCAGCCCACATGAGACATTTTGAAAAAGCTGATCCATATGTCTTGCTTTCCTATCGTTTCGCTAGTATGTGCAAGACGTCATGAATTCCACTCATCTTGTTTAGCATTGTTGTAGGAATGCTACTGTTAGCTCTGCTGCTGAAGTTCACTTAGTGTTATAGGAAATTTCGCAACGTGAAGTGGAATTCTCAGGAATGTTTTGGTGCTATATGCGCTCGATGAGATTATTCAGCCATAGTAGCTTCGTTCTTTGTACTGATAAGTGCTTTTTCATTTGCAAACTAAGCGCAACATCAGCATAACAAGAGTTTTGTGCCTATAAAAAGAACCGGAAATAATATCGCGTAAGAACACCACTATGGCTTCATTCCTGGTTCTCCTGGTATGTCAAATTTTTTAATAGCTTGCAACAGTTTTCATAAAAAAACATTGATGGCTTCTTTCATGAAGAAATAAGTGAAGCATTCCAGATTCTGCTAGCACTTTTTGCGGAAACATCAGCGCAGAACAGTTAGTATTTTAGTGAATTCAGTTGAACGTCATCTATTTGGTATAACTTGCCATTTCTAGACACAACCACCACCGCATTTCCAACTATTCCACCTGTCGAACCAGAACCAGTAACAACTCGTAAGTTTATGAACATCTTCTAACGTCACGAGCCAAAAAAAACACAGGCGTAGGGCTCGTTATTTGTAATATTTTCTTTCCCAGCTCGAGCAAGCTGCCCAAACTCTGGTTTGAGTAACCCAATCAGGGAGATCTTCCTGGACATGCATAATAGGTTGAGGTGGGTGGTCAGTAGAGGTTCACTCAAAACTTAATCTTACGATTAGAAATTCGCTCATGACTTCCAGAGCTAGCATTGCGAGAGGACAAACAGAACGGAATGGAAATCTTGGAATTGCACCACCCACGTCTACTATGTATAAACTGGTACGTCGCAAGATTACTACTCACAATCGGCGAAGCGCGGAAAGAAAATGTTAACTTTAATAGGAAGATCAGGCCAAAATCTTGTCCATCCAGGTGTTTCGTTCCTCGGAGTCCATTCGACGTAAGCAAAATATAAAACAAAACGTCTGAGGCCATGGGAGAACATGCTGCAGTTCACGAAGAGCCGTATACATACCTCCTACCAACTGCTTCCAAGTTGGGAGTGTGAGCCTCACAACCTAACTCCCTGCATGCATACCATGTTAGAACCCAAGATCGCCCAATATTGCCGGAACGCTCCCTCAGTTCTTAGTAGGGGAGAAGTTGGAAGCACAATTTTCGCAGACATCGTATTTTTCTGAAACGGTTTGGCAACCGTGCATAATCTCTGTGAGACAGAGGATAGAAAAAAAAAACGCATGAGTGAAATAAGCTTACAGCGCTACGACTGCAATGCGGAATCCTACGCACAACAGCATGTGAACACATGCGATGGTCGCAATCAGCCCGAATCAGGGCACCCAGGATACAAGGAGAATGTCAACGTTCTGAATAGACGGTCAAATTTTGAAGGAGCTGCTCAATGGGTAATCTTTATGCTTCTGCAATCTGCTTTTCTATTTGCTATCCAGGCGAAATTTTAGGCAATGGCTACTTGGTGGGGTCAACTGGCCAGGTTCGGAATAAGGACGGACATGCTATTTACGGAAAACATACGTAGACGAGCGTCGAGAAACATAAGAAAATTTACTAAGGTTAGCAGACTTTTTTAAAATTGAATTAGCCCAACACTTTCACACGTTCAGATGGCATGGTGGAGCAACACCCGTCTGGGCTGTGCCATACGAGACTGCGGGTCTTTCATCTTCACATCGTGCATGTATGCTCCAGGGTAAAATTTTCACTCTCCTCTCATCACCGCAACTTGCCCAGTTCAGCACATTTTAGTGGAAACAACGTTGGACAGCGCGTCTACAACGTCGGAGCAGTATGTGCCGGATGTCCTGCCGCATGCGAGGCTGGACTGTGTCCTGTACCTTGAAAGGAGTGATGTATTTATTTCGTCACATACGGAAGCTACTCATACAAATTCTTCCGTGCATATAGTCAACTTACAAGTCTGAGGTTTTGGACGGGCTACTGAAGACACCGCAAATATAGGAGGTGTCCATACGACTGCTGCTTTCACTTTTCTTCAGTAATAAATAGAATGCTGGTGTATGTGAAAAACACCGGGTGTCATAGCACTCATTCGCTTTGCGAATGTTGTTCCAATGCTTGAAGTACGGGTATCGTAGCAGCGGCAAATTACTAGTACGTTGTTTATGCTTCAGCGAGGGCAAATGAACTGGTGTTAACGCCCAATAATGGCACTTTCGAATGCACTAGTGCTGAACATGAGGCACCAGGAAATGAAACAATTATTGCATACCACGTGAGGTGACAGGACTTTGCTCAGACATTCAATATGCTCCATTACGAAACCGAGTTGCACGACCTGTTCAATGTGGATCGATGCAAAAATGGCGATAACGCAGCCTTTTTGTGAGCTGTTTTGTCGACCACATCGGTTTTCGGCATTGCTTTGCAGTGCTCCTGAAGTTGGTTGAAGAAAACGAATCTCGAGAAAGATAGCCTGACCCCTGTAGCAGAAACACGAACAAACTGTGAAGTGATTCCCGAACAGCGGGAAAATTCGAAAATGTAACACTGACAAAAATTAACCATACAAGTCAAGTACATTTTTTGTGAAGTGACAAGTAGAAAACTCGTTGCGCAAAGCAAAACGAAAAAGGAAAGTCAAAGTATTACGGAAAACCTTTGATTCAATGAGAAGAGGAATGACTGCCCACCAATCAGCGTTCCGCGGCTCGACTCGATCGAACGACCTTTATGCTGATCCATCAGATCCACGATCACACAGTTGTACCTTATGAATGGTTAAGCTTTTCATGCTGTTGTCTTCGTAGAATTGTTGGAGCAATCACCGAGGTTCCAAAACCGTCGAAATCTCAAGCTGCTTTCCCATTTGTTGGAGAATTCTTTCGAAAAGAAAGAAATCGGAACCTCTGGCATGCTAAAGATTCAGCAGATGATGACTTTCTCGCAATTCCTCAATTTCAGTCAATCCTATTGTATCCTTTCTATCAAATATTGAGGTAAGCTCATTATTTAACACATTCGCGACAATGTACTCGACCGGTTGACACGCGTGGGGCGATGCGTTTGACCGCGTGCACAACCGATTGGTCACAAACGCGTGCTTAACGGACATACCGGGTCCCACGTGCCACGCCATGCCGTGAGCGTAAGGCTCAATGTGTAGCCCAATGTGTCAACACATCGACAAACCCGCTGTAAAATCGTAAAGGGAACCTTTAATATGGTTTCTGTGACTCTGCGCTTCAAAATCAACTTTTGCCATTTTCGGTACTTTCAAACCACACAGATGGAATGAAGGTGGTGAAGAGAAACAAAATCAATTGATGTTCTAAACGCAACGAACAACGCACAACACATCGTTCCTGTTCGTCTTTGCCAATTATAGAGCCGGGAACATCCACGTAGCTACCCGAAATATATGATCGTCCATTTGAGTGCGGCACCTTTACAGTGCTTTTAGGTGGAATATTGTCTCTGCCTGATCATAAATCATATTTGAAAAGGGACATCGCCTGCTCTCTATAGTCAATGCGTCCTTTCCTAGCAAACATGTGTATATCGGTTATTAGAGGAAATTTTGCGTTATGAATCAGGATCTTCACAATCATCTAATCGCGATTGTACTGTAGCACTATTCATCCGACAATTTTCTCGCGAACATGTAAATATGCTTTGCTCTCTAAATTAACTGTCATGTGGACATAGCAAAGGTTCTATCGCTATAAAATAAGCGAAATCAACACCCATGCAAGCTCCACCATGCCTCACGTCCTTATCGTTGCCCTGGTATGTCGAACCACTTGAGAACATTTTCCATAAGTAAGCGTCCTCCCGTGTTCTACCTTTCAAGAGAACTAGAATTTTTAGGCTCTCTTTGGATTTTTCGAGGGAGCGGCAGCGCAAAACAGTTAGTATTTCATCAGAATTGAAAACAGTTTTTGACTGCAGCAGGCGGTTATGCTTTTTTCAGATACAACCACAACTGCATTTCCAACTATCCCACCTATCCCACCGGAACCAGAAACAACTCGTGAGTTCACGGAAATTTTCTTGAAAAACGGAAAAACTAGACAAACTGCTGATCTTTGATGGATTGCTCCGCTACAGCACGAGCTAGCTGTCCAAACCCCGGTTTATCTGACAGTATAAGGGAAATTTTCCTGGACATGCATAACAGGCTGAGGTATGTTGTCACCGAAGTGTTTTTCTCTCCATACTTCTTACAGGGAAAGTTTGCCAGCTGCTTTTAGAGCTAGCGTTGCAAGGGGACAAACAGAACGAAACGGAAATCTGGGAATTGCCCCACCAACACATACGATGTACAAATTGGTATGTGATATGAAGAATGATTTCTAGCAAAATAGGAAAATTTCGCACTCCGACAGTTTTGCCTCATTTTGTTGGGTTGTTTCCATTTACATTTACTTGCCGATCTATATTTTACAGTATGCGTCACCTCAATAGGTCAATCCATTCTTTTTTTGTCATCGTTCTTGCAAAGTTTTGCCGATTGCATGTTCCAAAACTTTCTGGGAGTCGTCTCGCCACCGAGCCTTCGGTGGACCGGCTGGACGCGTTAAGGGAGGTCCTCATATCTTCTACAAAAGATATTTGATTGCAGAATGGCTGAGCAACTGATGAGCTTCTTATCTATGACCTTCCCCATGGAAAATTATGTTTCATGAGAGGTGATTAAATATGGGCAAATTCTTGCGCTCTCGCAGAAATGTAAGATGCCTTTAGCTACATCCGGCACAACCATGTTCTATGTACGTTGTACGTGTTCTATGTTTCTACGCAACCATGTATACCACACTGCGAACTCACTTCAAGATCAGCACATACATGCATTGGACTGACCTGCGTGTTCGCTAGGTTATAATCCAGTTGGTGACATGTGAGGCATAATTGTGCGTCAAGTTTACCGGAAAAACAAACAGTACAACACGGTCGACGACTGGGAGGTGACGATGCTGAAAGCTTGGGATCAAATTGACAGCGCCACTGTATAGAACCCTGCAACAATTATGTCATGAAGAATTTTTGAGGTCACACGTAACGAAGGTGGAGCGATAGATTACTGATTGCTTAGTCATAATGATAAAGCTGTTCGAAAGCCGTGAGTGGATACATAATTTTGATACAAACAAAAACTTTCATTTGAGAGAATTCTGGAGCCGTATGCATATCTCTCCCCGGTCATCCCCGATCCCCGACCATCCCCGCCTAGGAAGTATCCCCAGCCGGGGATGGTCGGGGAAAACTCGTATGCACATCTCCAGGAATGCTTTCTTGGAGAAACTCGCCCGCGTATTTGCGCTGAAGCGGTGATTTCACGCATTCGTCTAGTCTTATCTCTCCCCGGTGGGGATACTCGGGGAGAGGTATGCATACGGCTCCTGGGCAGAATCGTGGAATATCATCGGGAAACAAGAGTTCAAGGTTTGTGCATGTCGAGAGATAAAAGAATAAGTTTCTTTCTACAGGAGACGATATGAGCCAAAATAATGACAGGCTCGGGGTGGATACATAATTTTGATACGTACTGTAGTGAGTTATTGCGGAAGTGGTGTTCGGTAATATAAGAAGTATTGTAATGTTACCTAACGGAGAATGCATAATTCTGGGAATACCGATGCTTGCTGCCATTCTCATCAATTTTTTTCTAAACATAGTCGTGCAGTGAAATATGAATGATACTACGGAGGACTTATTACTAGTTTCTTTCGATGGTGTTCAGCACTTTTATACTTTTTTGTTCATCGTATCCCAACATCAAGTTCTCATCCCCTCTACAAAATGCTTTTAGCCAGAAGCAATAAAGTGCCCAGTCTCGGACGACATACATACAGTAACCTCCAAACGCCCACAGGGGGTGGGACCGCAGTGCGGCGTTCTTGGGCAGAGACACAGGAGCTTTGCATGCTGGGTCTGGCTGTCTGCTGCGGCATGGCACTCATGTTTTCCATGCTGGTAGAAGCAGACAACCAGAGCCAGCACGCAGAGCCCCTGCGTCTCTCCACACGTCTCTCCGCGCTACAGCCCCACATTTTGTCCACGCCCGTTCAGAGTTCACTGTACATACTTCCACTAGTAAATGAGGTTATATTGCGTCATTTTGGCGGTCGCGAAGAACCGCAGTCCATTTCTTTTATGGGAACTCAATTTTTTCTCTTCTTTCATGGCGAAAACATAGAAAGGATATTACAGGTTTATCAAACAAACACATGTTTGTAGTGTATTTCCAGCGCTACGACTGCAACGCAGAATCATACGCCCAACAGCACGTGAACACATGTGATGGCGTTGTCCAGCCCGACTATGGCCATCCGGGATACAAGGAGAATGTGAACGTTCTGCGCAGGCAATCCAATTTTGAGGGAGCGGCCCAATGGGTGAGCAACGGCTGTTTCAGCATACAAATTCGTTGAATGAAAGAAAACTTGGCTCCTTTTAGGCTATGGCAAGTTGGTGGAGTCAGCTGGCCACACACGGTATCAGGACCGACATGCTATTCACCGAGCAAATGCGCAGAAGGCCCAACAGGAACATAAGAAAATTCACCAAAGCTAGTAGATTCCTTAATTAACCCATCGCGGACCACGCAATGCACATGGTGCATCACGATCTCACTTCTCCTGTGACAATTTGCTGGATGTTGTGCTGCACGTCAAGCATTTATGCTGAAAATTGCCCTTTTTTCTAACAAGCCTTCCCCAGAGCTACACTATTAAACATAGAAAACAACGAGTCATGCTGGACGGACTAAAGCATAAACATTAATTGGACACCTATACAAAAATATGCTCGGTCCGCAATGTGTTAGAGCATACTCATCAATACACCAATAGACCAATTTTGTTTAGATGGCATGGTGGAGCAACACAAATCTCGGCTGTGCTATTCGAAATTGTGGTTCTTTCATCTTCACTTCGTGCATGTACTCTCCAGGGTGAGGGTCTTGCCAATCCTTCACGACCTAGCATTGTCATTTAGTGTCATTTCAGTGGTAACGTTGTTGGACAACGTGTCTACCATGTCGGAGCGGTGTGTGCCGGTTGTCCAGGCACATGCGAGAATGGACTTTGCCCCGCACCATGAAAGGAGTGATACTTCCCGTCGCATACGGAAGCTGATCATATAAATCCTTTTGCATCAATATTGTTTTCAAATTCGCATAAGTTAATGCCGAAATCAGACCAGAGCGCTGGCAAATCTGCTGTGGCTGCTCTTTGATAATGGCAATAGTGTTGAAGCGCTAAGTGTAGAGCTGCTTCTTCGGACACGGTAGTTGGCCGAGGAAGCCAGAAACCTCATACATCTGTATTGGTAAATAACATAAAATCCGGTGGACCATTGATTTTTTGTACACGTAAGGCTTGGGTACTAAACCAACTTGGGTTACAATTCCCTCATAATCTCAGGTGGATTGATGTACAGCGAACTCCAAATGGTCGTAGACAAGGGGCGCGACCACAACGCGGGCGCTCTGGTTGTCTGCTGCCCCTCCCGCAGCGTGAAATCACGGCGTATTGGTTTTCTTCCGTGTCTCTGCCCAACAGGCCCGCTACCTCGATGCAACAGACAACCAGAGTGCCCGCGCTGCAATCCCTCCCCTTGTCCACGACCGTTTGGAGTTCACTGTATATATGTATAGAGCAGTGGCGGACGCAGAAAGTGGGCGGGAGGG
>JARK01001671.1:42589-126626 GCA_000688135.1 Ancylostoma ceylanicum
GGGGGGGGGGAGCGTGGGAAAAAATTGGGGTCTCCGTCGTTTTGAGGACCCGGGCGGAGAAAAATCAATAAAAATATTTAATATTATAATAAATACATAATAAAAAAATGAAAAGAGACAAATAAAAATAAACTAATACAAGATTTTTATCTGTATTGCAAAGTTCTTTCAGAAATTTGGCGATCCATTCTTGGGGGTGGGGTCGCCCCCCCCCCCACCTGCGTCCGCCACTGGTATAGAGGTTTCAAAAAGTCAGGATGGAATCCTCGTGCCCTAGATGAGCGCACCCGTCCACACAGCAGTAACGATTGCTGCCGGGTGGAAACGCAGCTTCAGATCATCGAGTCACTCACCCCTTGTCTGGAACTGCCACCCAGCATCTATTTTCTATTTTCAAAATTTGAAACAACATCTTCGAGAAATAAGATTTAGGAAAGAAAACGAGCTGACGTCGGCCGTTGATTGGTGCTCTGCTTCATGTAATAAAAAGAGCTTAAACGGTCCGAAAATTTATGATTGAGATAGGAAGAGTATTAATGTGGTAGAATCCTGGCACTGTATAATCCTGGAATAAACAAACACCGTCGAGAAAACTTGTTGGTAGTAGATCTGTGACTTTGTCCACAAATACGTCTGCAGCTCAGGGTTGGCAGAATGATCACTGATTCGATCGATAGGACAACACCGCTATCATACCTTTTCTCACGTTTAACTCGCGGCTGTTTTTCTTCATGTCCCCGCTTTTTTTTCAAGGTTTTCACAGTTTTTTCCTAGAACTAACCTATTGTTCTCACCGAGAGGCCTCAACCATCACATTCCCTTCTATTTGCCTTTTACGTAGCTCGTGTTTCTACCAATTTGTCCATCGCTCATTTTTTGCCCAGTTGCTGCTACCCTATCGATGCTTTACTAAGTCGGAATGCTCCCAGAAGTTGACAGTTTTGGGAGAATCCGAGCTGTCAAACAGGGATGAACGGATTATATCTGCTCATCCGTTTGGCCGTTATTCGTAAGTTTTCGCCTCTCCGTTGTCCGCACCGTTGCCCGGGCTTTTGACTCCGCATAACGGTCCACATAAAGCAGAATATGGTCTATTCAATTTTCCCTTTTTTCTCCAAGAGACAGTGATAATTTACAAAAAAAAAACAATTAGCACCACGGATCAGAGTGCTATGTACTTGTATCGTGCCTCACCAGTGCTTTAGGTCCGTGAAATGATGTATGAGAAGGAAAGACTAACCTTCAACATTTTGCTTTTTTTCTCGGGAAAAAAGAATTTTCTAGGAGGTTTGATGGACTCCTTTAGTGCGTAGTATCCCATACGACGAACCACTAGTCGTTATCCGTTATCCGGTATCCATTATCCTGTCATTTTTGGCCTATCCGTTATACGGACAGTTATTGGGCTCTTAGAAAATCTTGTATCTACTCACCACTGATTCATATTGAATATGCTCGATTTCTCTGTAGAAATTTCACCAGAATTTCTACGAGAAAACCGGACGTGGAGAATTCCATTTTTACCACCTTTACATGCCTGAAGCATCTGCATGTTGTTTATTTTGCTAATTCTGCTGCGCTTTTCATTTTTAAGAGTTTCCTTCATGAGCTGCAGTCTCTGGGCACGAATCGAGTTGCTTCAAGCACCTCAGAGAATTTTAAAACCGTGTTTTGCATAAAATTAAAAAATGCAAATCTCACGATTAAGACATGCGTGCTCACGCAAAATACGGTTTTTTTTAAATCAATAGTTCTATACCAATAATGGTAAATCCATGCAAAATCCATGCACACCCATGCAAAACCCATACAAAACCGATGCAGATCCCGTGCAGGGACTGAGAAAATCGTGGGTTTTTCGTGGGTTCTGCGTCGAATTTGCGTTGGATTTTTGGAGACGCATGGGTTCCGCATCAACCATTGCTGGTATACCACTACTCAGGAACCTTAAAAACCGTTTTTTGCATGAGATTGAAAGATGCAAATCCCACGATCAAGACATGCGTGTTTTAATCAATAGTTCTATACCAGCAATGGTCAAATCCATGCAGAACCCATGCGTATCCATGCAAAACCCATGCAGAACCTATGCGTCTCCGAAATTCGATGCAAATCCGATGCAGAATCCACGAAAAACACACGATTTTTTCGTCCCATGCATGGGTTCTGCATGGGTTTTGCATGGGTATGCATGGGTTTTGCATGGTTTTACCATTGCTGGTATAGAACTATTGATTTAAAAAACCGTGTTTTCCATGAGCACGCATGTCTTAATCGTGGGATTTGCATCTTTCAATCTCATGCAAAAACACGGTTTTCAGGTTTCCTGAGTATTGATCGAAAAACTGCACGAGAACGCATGTGTTAATCGTGGGATTTGCATCTTTCAATCTTATGCAAAACACGGTTTTCAGGTTTCCTGAGATTATTGCAGGTGCTGAACAGATGAACTGCCCTGTCACCTGTACGCTTGTTCGTGAATGTTCTCGAGAAGGTTCCGAGCTTCCCTCTCACCCCAGTGGACGAGTTCCTCCATCAAGATGTGGCACATCATGCTACCTTTACCACCATCTGCGATCCTTGATAGAGACAATTTGCGCTGACATACCTAGTTTACTCATAATAGCTTGGGAACCCATCCACATTGGAGAAGCGAATAGGTCACAACTTTCCCAGAGACGTTCTTGAATACGGGCTCTGGCAAGCTCACTAGTTCAGGGAAAAAGGAATATAATGCAATCGTTGTGAGGACATGATAGTGAGAAAAGGTGCTTTCTATGACAGCGAGGAAGAAAACCGCCCGAACTTATTTTCCAGGCAAATGCATGTTCAGGGACAAATGCCAGGGCGTGTGCGGCATCAGAGCGAGGAGAACCGATATGCACCTTTTGTTCACCTTTGTGATGCCTTACCGAAGTAGGTTTTTTGAAAGGTAGGCTTGAAATCAGACCGAATTGCCACGAATCAAAAGTTTCATGACAAGCTGTGCACTAGGCTAGCAGCTATCCCGAAATAGAACATCCTCCTTCCCCGGAAATCGAACTGAAACTGCACTTCTGAAAAGGTGAACGCTTTCAGTACTTTTGCAACGTTTCACCGTAAAAGTGTGCTTTGTGAGGCGATCAATTATCTTCTAATATCTGAAGTTTTGAAGAGGTACAGGACAGTTGCACTTTTGATGTTATGAGCTGTGAACCCATTCAACTACCTACTTTGCTACCTTACTTTCAGAAATGAAAATGTACTCTGCTCCACAAATTAATTTCCGTGTAGCCCGTAACAATGATCCAACCGCTATAAAATCTCCAGAATCAGCATCCGTTCAAGCATAGCAATGGCTACCTCACTCGTCGTTATCTTGGTACGTCCAACTATTTTGAAACACTTTAGATTCCATGAAATCGATGCTTTGTGATTTATTCGGCGAAAGAACTGAAAATTTCAGGTTTTTCTAGGCTTTTACGATGGAGTGACAGCACAATCGACGGCGCCCAACGGTTAGTAGTTTCTCAGCTTCTAAGAAAATTTTTCACCAAACCATGCTCTAACCTTTATTCAGCTACTAATATGACAACCAGTACTCCATTTCCAACCCTTCCACCTTTTATTCCCAGTCCACCACCACCACCACCACCACCTCGTGAGTTCGTAGATTTTTTCCAGGGCAAAGGGTTCATCATTAATGAGTTTTCTCGTTACAGCACGAGCCAGCTGCCCAAACCCCCAATTGACTGACAATATTAGGGAAATTTTCCTGGATATGCATAACAGGCTGAGGTGGGTCGTGGGTTGATGATTCCTTGGAATATTGATGCACAATACTTCTTACAACGAAAGATTAGCATTTCTATTTCAGAGGCAGCATTGCAAGGGGACAAACAGAGCGAAACGGAAATCTAGGAATCGCCCCACCAGCATTTTTGATGTACAGAATGGTACGGGATACTGAGGCTCATCCTTTGCCAAACCGGGGAAAATGGCGTTTCTGTCACGTGGATAATTCTCCCCAACAGCCGAGCTATTGATACGTAGGCTTACTAGCTCGTTCAGGCCTCAATCATGGAAAGTAATGGTTCACAGGAGGTTTATGTAGATCTACAGTGGGGGTCAATCTCCCTCATCACACAGAAGTACCCGACTGGTCTCTCGCGCCGCACCACCTACGCGATACGACAGACCATCTAGGTGCTGTAGTTCGTACGTTGCCGTTACTGATGCTTCGCTTTCACTCAAGCATTTTGGAATGGAGACAAAGAAACAATGAAAAGGTGGGAAACACCGCAGTAGGGTCCAACTCATCTGCCTCGCCGCATGGGGGTCGTGCGACGCGGCAGACCAGACGGGTGGCATTCTGTGATGCAAAAGTGAGTGAACGACTCTGCGACTCAATCATTTCGTGCAGATGCATGCAGATGTTTGGTCCTTCGCCGATAATTTAGATAGAGTCAGTTGCTTTCAGCCCATTTAGATTTTCTGCTAAGAAGTCTTTACGGTAGTGGTGTTGGGTAATATGGATATGTGTCATCGTGAGAAAAGAGGGATGTAACCAAACAACTCTGATTGGCGCATTCGGTTTCATTCTGTTGCCTACACGAGCTTGCTTGCGTAATGAATTATTATTTTTTTACAGGGTAGGCCAAAAATACAGTAACAACACGTGTTTTTCTTTTGAAGAGGCTTGTTCGGCCTTGAAGCCAAACTCAACTGGGAGGTTGTTTTGTAGTACAGTGCTCCAGCACTTAGGTTACGTTTGGTGCAAGAACGGGTAAACATTGTATTTTAGGACCTGCTGGATTTGTCGTGTGAATATTGAATTGCTCAGAATGCGATCAATTGAGTCACTAGGTATTCGAAGCACTCAAAACCTAGGCTTCTCCTATCATCCATAGAAATTCCGAGTTTTCAAAAAAGCACTGCGAAAAACGAAGGATCACTTTGATCCCAACCACTTGCAGGCCGCGGTTCGTGACTTCCTCGAGGTCTGATTTTTAGCGAATGGAGGACATTTCTGGAGGTTGTCTGCTTTTTAAGTGAGTAGGAGGCAATGAATATAAAGCATATGACAGTGCTCCAAATTACAACGAAATTCATTCTCTAGCTGCCATTTTCTTTGTTACCGTATTTATGGCCCACCAAGTATTTGGGCTTCCCGTCACGCTCATATATTCGAACTCGGGAGTCGCCAAACACAGATAGACCATGTATCACGAGATTGGCACCGTTCGAGTTGAAACAAGTGGACGTGACGGGCGTCCCGAATGCGCCAATTGGAGTCGTCTGGCCACTCCCCTTTTCCCCTCACGATGATACACCCCGGTAGGTAGTGCAGAATGTCCATCGATTAATACCCGAGACACTTTTAGGCTGCAAAGTTCTCTGTAATGCTTTGAATTTTTCACAGTGTTGAGGAGTCATGCATGACGGGGTCATTGACGAATTAGAAGTTTGTGAAGTTAGCAACGTTCGTGGCGTATTTACAGCGCTATGACTGTAACGCGGAATCGTACGCACAGCAGCACGTGAACACATGTGATGGTGTTTATCAGCCCGACTATGCTCATCCGGGATACAAGGAAAATGTCAACGTTCTGAACAGACAGTCCAATTTTGAAGGAGCCGCTCAGTGGGTGAGCTGAGGTCTCGCAATGTCGAGAGTTGAACTCGCTAGATGAAAAAAAAATTTCAAGGCAATGGCAAGTTGGTGGAGTCAGCTGGCCAAATTCGGTATCAGGACAGACATGCTGTTCAGTCGGCAAATACGCTCAGCTAGAAACAGAAGTGTAAGAAAATTCACCAAAGTTAGTGGATTTTACCTCATTGCAGCACATTCACCTGTATTTTTCACTAATTCACAACGACGTTCAGATGGCTTGGTGGAGCAATACACGTGTCGGTTGTGCTATACGAAATTGTGGCTCTTTCATCTTTACTTCGTGCATGTATGCTCCAGGGTAAGGCTATCGCTGATCTTTCATGACCTAACACTGCCATTTGGTGTCATTTCAGTGGTAACATTGTTGGACAACACGTGTACCGCGTCGGAGCAGTGTGTGCTGGTTGTTCAGGCACATGCCAGAATGGGCTCTGCCCCGCACCGTGAGAGGAGTGATGTTCTCCCTCACACGTGGGGGCAACTCATAAAATCTTTTTTTAAATTCAAATTACAACCTCCTCTTCGATTACAGAATGCATGCTTGTTTTGAGTGTGTAGGTCACTATGAGGCAAAATGAGGCGGTGATTTCCCGCCCTTCAGTGTCAACTTGTCCTCATTTACATTCAAATTTTGCTTGATACTATGATGAAATCGCGCGCAAATGAGTACGAGTCGACCATGAAAGGTGGGGACAGGGTTTAATTGAACCATTCGCTCGAACCTGACACGCCCATTTTCGCCTCATCATGACGCACACCCTTGATTTCATTGTGATTGTGCGATGTTATATGTTTTGAGAATAAACTTGTTGATCCGTACCTAACAAAAATCACCACTTCAAGAACGGTTTCACCTATGAAATACCTTATCGCAAACGAAAATTCAGAAGGTGATCAAAATCGATGCAATTCTGAAAACAAGACGACGAAATTCGCTCGAAAATAACGATGATTTGATAAATGTATCACCTTGCAATTAGTCTTTCCGGCGCGCAATGAGATTCCTGCGCGCTAGTGTAACCGCGAAAACGCCTACGACAATAGAATCAGCTGATAAATAAGTACGCCTTATCCTACCACATGACGGGATTGGGCAACGCAGACCATTTTATCATTTATCCTTTATCATTTATTTTACTTTTTAACGAAGACGCTCGAGAGTGCTGGAAGGGAAAATCTAACGCACCATCTCGGGACCGTCACTGATGTATGGAAGTGAATGTTGGCCAGTGTCAAAAACACAGGAGCGAATGCTGAACACTATAGGGATGTGTATGCTTAGATGAGCTTGCGGGTTCACACATCGTGATGAAGTGCAGAATGAATTCCGCACTTTTTGAGCAGAGGTTGTGTTGGTACACTCATTCCCTTACAATCCCTTAGCCTTGCATGTGAAGATCTAAAGATGAAAGTTACAACAGAGCGGCCTAGAGGCACACGGAAGAAGCGATGGAAGGACGCTTTATGCAAGGACATGAAAGAAGTGGAAGTTACAACGGAAGGAATCTAGGATCGAGCTCTATGGCGACGTGGATTCAAAAGAGCTGGCCTTATGAACGAGAAAAAAAGAAGCTAATAAGGAGGAGAAGAAGTTTTCATGTGTCCCGTACCTGTGCCCGTATTCAAGATTGTCCTCAGCTTCCTGAGCTTCCCGCTCATCCCAGTGGACCAGTTCCTCAAGCAAGATGTGGCACATCGTGCTATCTTTACCGTCACCTGCAACCACTTATTGAGACAAATCGCTCTGACATACGTGGTATACTCATAATAGCTTGGGAACTCATCCACATCGGAGGAGAGGTAGGTCACAACTTCCTCGGAAACGTTCTTGAATGCGGGTTCTGGCAACCTCACTAGTTCAAGGAAGGAGGAATATAATGCAACCGCTGTGAAGATGTTGATGTGTAGTGAAAAATGGTGCTCTTTATCGCAGCGAAAAATCGCCTGAACTTAGTGAAATAATTGTTTTTGCACCTGTACTAGCCAAAATTGTTACTTTTCTTTATTCTCCGCCGCGGCTAACGTTTCGGCGGTGTCGCATTCGTCAGAACCTGGAAGTCGAAGGCACACTCTGGATTACACTCCCAAACGCCTCATCGTCTTACAGAACGCATTCAGTCATCAGAAAGATCAAAAACAAAATGAAAAACGACAGGCCGTCTAATGCTCACCTTCGCTGCCGTTGAGTTGGTAGAAGGGCCGACCACTGATACCGAAAACCGTTCTTCTATTGCTCCTTAACTTTTTCGTGTTCCTTAACAATTGAGGCACACCGATGCAGCTCCTATACACCTACATACGTATGTGATTCCTTCCCGTAAGACGTAGCATTGAAATCAGACGAAATCATCATGAACTGAAAGTTTCATGGCAAACTGTGCACCAGGCCAGCAGCTATCGCCACGTAGAGCCCATCCTCCTTCCCCCGAAGTTGAACTGAAACTGCCCTTCTGAAAAGCGAATGCTATCAGATCTTTTGTAACGTTTCACCTTTCGAATGTGCGTGGAGAGGCGATCAAATACCTTCTAATATCTGAAGCGTTAGGGGGTGGCAGGACAATTGCACACTTGATGTTATGAGCTGTGAAGCTATTCAACTGCTACCTTACTTTCAGAAATGAAAGTGAACTCTGCTCACCAAATTAACTTCTACGTAACCCGTAACAATGGTCCCATCGCTATAAAATCTGCAGGACCAGCACTCGTACAAGCATAACAATGGCTACCTCACTCGTCGTTATCTTGGTATGTCCAACTGTTTTGAAACACTTTAGATTCCATGAAATCGTTGCTTTGCGATTTATTCAGCGAGTGAGCTGAAGATTTCAGGTTTTTCTCGGGCTTTCCGATGGAGTGGCAGCGCAAGTAAACAGTTAGTAGTTTATCAACTTCTAAGAGAAGTTGTAACTGAAGCATGCTTTAACGTTTATTCAGTGACTAATGCGACAACCAGTACTCCATTTCCAACCCTTCCACCTTTTATTCCCAGTCCACCAGCACCACCACCACCACCACCACCTCGTGAGTTCGTAGATTTTTTCCAGGGCAAAGGGTTCATTGATGAGTTTTCTTGATACAGCACGAGCTAGCTGCCCAAACCCCCAATTGACTGACAATATTAGGGAAATTTTCCTTGACATGCATAACAGGCTGAGGTGGGTTGAAATATTGTTTTCGCCGTATTTCTTACAACGAAAAACTAAGAAAATTTATCTTTCAGAGGGAGCATTGCAAGGGGACAAACAGAACGAAACGGAAATCTAGGAATCGCTCCACCAACATCTTTAATGTACAAATTGGTATGTGATACTGAGGCTCATCCTTTGCCAAACCCGGGAAAGTGGCGTTCATGTCACTTGGACAATTCTTCCGAACAGCCGAGCTATTGATACGTAGCCTTACTAGCTCGTTATGGTCTCAATTATGGAAAATAATGTTCCACAGGAGATTTACTTCTACAGTAGCGGTCAATCTCTTACATCACATAATAATACCCGTCTGGTCTACCGCGCCGCAACAGCTACGCGATGCGATAGACCATCTAGCTGCTGTAGTTCGTACGTTGCTGTCACTGATGTTTTGCTTCCACTCAAACATTTTGGAGTGTAGACGAAGGCACAATGAAAAAGTGGAAGACACCACAACAGCGTCCAGCTCATCTGTCGCGCCGCATGGAGGTTGTGCGACGCGGCAGACTAGACGGGTGGCATTTTGTGATGCAACAATGACTGACCGGCTCTGTGACTACCTCATTTGTCAAGTAAAGAGTGCAGATGTTTGAACCTTCACGGATAATTCGGATACACTCAGTTGCTTTCAGCCCATTTAGATTTTCTGCTATGAAGCCTTTATGGAAATGGTGTTGGAGAATGTGGGTATCTGCCATTGTTAGGGAAAAGGGGGCGACTCCGATTGGCGCCTTTAAGCCTCGTGTCACGCTCATCTGTTCAAGCTTGTGCCGTCAAGCACAGATAGACCATGTATTACGAGATTGACGTCGTTCGAGTTGAAACAGGTGGGCGTGACGGTTGGCCCGAATGCGCCAGTTAGAGTCGTCTGGCCACGTCCCTTTTTTCCTGACGCTGCTGCACATCGAGGTAATATCGGAAAGGTGCTAACACATGGTGTCCGTCGATTCATTTCCGAGACATTCTCAGGCTATAAAGTTTGTTGTAATGCTCTAGAGTCTCCATAATATCGAGAAGTCATGCATGGCGGAAAGAAGTTTACTGCTTTAGCAAAGTTTGTGGTGTATATTTCCAGCGCTATGACTGTGACGCGGAATCGTACGCACAGCAGCACGTGAACACATGTGATGGTGTTTATCAGCCCGAATATGCTCATCCGGGATACAAGGAAAATGTCAACGTTCTGAACAGACAGTCCAATTTCGAAGGAGCTGCTCAATGGGTGAGCTGAGGTCTCGCAATGTCGAGAGTTGAATTCGCTAGATGAAAAAAAATTTCAAGGCAATGGCAAGTTGGTGGAGTCAGCTGGCCAAATTCGGTATCAGGACTGATATGCTGTTCAGTCAGCAAATACGCTCAGCTAGACAAAGAAGTATAAGAAAATTCACCAAAGTTAGTGCATTTCACCTATTGCAGAACATTCACCTGGTTTTTTTCACTAATTCACAACGATGTTCAGATGGCTTGGTGGAGCAACACACGTGTCGGTTGTGCTATACGAAATTGTGGCTCTTTCATCTTTACTTCGTGCATGTACGCTCCAGGGTAAGATTATCACGGAATCTGCACTACCTAACATTGCCTTTCTGTATCATTTCAGTGGTAACATCGTTGGACAACACGTATACCGCGTCGGAGCAGTGTGTGCTGGTTGTCCAGGCACATGCCAGAATGGTCTCTGCCCCGCACCGTGAGAGGAGTGATGTTCTCCCTCACACGTGGGGGCAACTCATAAAATTTTTTTTTAAATTCAAATTACAACCTCCTCTTCGATTACAGAATGCATGCTTGTTTTGAGTGTGTAGGTCACTATGAGGCAAAATGAGGCGGTGATTTCCCGCCCTTCAGTGTCAACTTGTCCTCATTTACATTCAAATTTTGCTTGATACTATGATGAAATCGCGCGCAAATGAGTACGAGTCGACCTGGAGAGGCGGGAAAGGGTTCGATTGAACCAATCGCGTGAACGTGACACGCCCCTTTTCGCCTCATCATGACCCACACCCTTGATTTGATCGTGATTGTGTGATGTTATAGGTTTTCAGAATAAACTTGTTGATCCATACCTAACAAAAGCTAACATCTACGATAAAATCTTGATCCAGCCTTTAGGTGGATTCTCCTAGCAATAGTATGTGATTTCGATTGTATTCCCGCCCGCAATGCAAAAGTGTCTATGTCTATTCGCCTACTTACATTAATAAGCCATTTCAGCCAAAAACATTCAGAAAGCGTCCTAGATTACAGCTAAGAACCAATGAGTTAGTGAAAGGATAAAGTTGTTGGTGGCGTCACGCACTCAGCTGCAACTGAGAATCATAGAGAACGTATGCATGTCATGATTCTATATTCCCACACACTTCTGGTATCAATTTACCGAACCGGGACGCATGGGTGGCTCGGTCAGCCAAAGTCGAGGATTGAACCATCTCTACCGGCAGAGTCTTGTCACTTTTTGCCTAGAACAGCGGATTATGAAGATAAGAGAGAATTGAAATTGATGTACACGTAAATAAACAAAGCGGTTTCAACCTTTCACCGAGAACACGTCCGTCCCATACTCGCAAAGGTAAAAGTTCCTCAGTTATGGCTCGAGCTCCTGAGCCGCTAATACAGTTCTAAATCTTGGCAGCCATCTTCTGCTGCCATTCCCATCATAAAGCGCTGGAAGGAGACATATATCCATAGGGGTGATGGTAGGGGCACTCATTCACCTCAAACTGCGTGTACAGAGACTTCTTGTTTTGTGACCCAAGCAGAAGGTCTGTACCTTCAGCTTATGTGGCAGGCTGTGAAGATTTACATGAGTTACATGTAGGAACCCTGGAGCACAGGTGATAAATAAACAGCCTGCTTTGAGAGCTATGCAGTTCTTCATTGACATAACAATAATTATCTTTACAATGTCATAGCATACATAGATAAGCGTTTTCAAATGTGTTCCATTCTGCATTTTTCCGAGGCACTGAGTGGTTGCAAATACTGCTAATAACAGTATTGCAAGCACCTAACGTTGCCACATTCAAAAAAAAAGGTCAAGAAAAATCAATCTGCTGCCAATTCTGAACATTCCAGATTACTAATATTGAATGTATTCTAGCTCAGGCCGACAATATGAATGAATATGATGGTCCCTGCCATGTGCCGTTGTCAGTATTGTATCCTCATTTCTCAATCTTTTTTTCACATTTGGTCAAGTTCTGTAGTTGATGAGTTCATAGGTTTCGGAGAAGGTATGCGCTGTCTATCAGTTCTGATGATCTACCGTTTCCAACTATGCATTGCATTAGCCTCGGCTGCGGATGCTTTAGGACGACCACTCACTTCACTAGCTTAACTGTCTCATCACTTAGAGTTTTGTAGATGTAGACCAACTAGCAAGTTTTGACTGTCATTGAGCTTGAGCTGTGGATGTTCGGTCAATGTAGCTGGATAGAGGGCTACCGTTCTGTTTGGAAAATCTAGGGTAAGGTCATCTGCTCAGTACTCAGCCAGCCTGGTTCCACGAGGGTGGCCAGTATACCCGTGTGTTGGAGCTCCGGCAGGCTCCCATGACACCGGACGTGACGATATAGGGCATCACAGCCAGCTGATAGGGTGCTTGCTTTTGACTTTTAGGCTAGTTCTCTATCTGGATGAACTACCTTTGTGTAGCGCTATTGAGCCTTCCCAGTCAACTACTGTCGTTCGAGTTCAAGGATAGTCAAAATTCTGATTTGCTGTTATCACTTGTTTTAAAAAATTTGACAGCTATACAAACAACAGCTGTAACCAATTTCAGACTTCTAACGAAGACGATGTCTGTCGAAATGTCAAGTCACAATAAAGTTTTCCATCATAACAACGCAAGGCAAAGAAAACTTCTATAAATTAACAGAGGATTAACTATATCACATTGACCAGGAGTAGCGAAGAAAGACATTTCTCCAGAAAATGACTGAACGAACGTCAATCAAATGACGGGCCTCTAGAAGTAGAGTAGCGTTGAATTTGCAAAAAAATATACATATCCTTGTTCCTTTGCACAGAAATTTCACTTCCATTCCTCGAACTTTGCTCTCGCGCCAATTTCTCTGCGTAATTTTCTCGGCACATCATTTTACGACCGTTTCGTTCATCGTGGTCGTAAGCACAGCCAATTATATAAACTGGCGTGATAAAATTGCTCTCTGCGCTTGCGCAGGAATTCGTCTCATCGTATTTCTTTTGTATTACTGCACTACCTTTTTATGGAACTATATATTAAGGATTTATTGAGTGGGTTAAACGCTTAATTTGAACGAATGAATTTAGGTGGCACCAGTTAGGTGTGAAAACCTTACCTACAACTCAGCATTGAATGACTTGCTAGTGGCCATCCAGAAATTTCATATTTCACTTTATGTTTCTTTGTTTTTATTTATTTTATTTTTATTTCAAATTCATTACCGTAAATTAGCAACCAAGGCCAAGCTACCTACATATCACATCGGGCGTCGATGGCGGTGGCTCTTCCGCGGCTTCGAAAAGCACGCGGCGCTACCGCACCGCTCACGATGGAATCGTCGCAGTAGTGGGAAATCTGGGTTTTCTTGATAGTTGTTCATCACATTTGATGTTAATTACGAAGAAAACCAACTAGCTATCAATAAAACGGCATAGTTAGATGCTCTGGAAGGGTCCGTCCTCGTGCGGCGCGGTCGCGCTGCGTGCTTTTCGAGGCTGCGGAAAGGCTACCGCCATCGACCCCCACTGTATATTCGGTATGACTGAGCTGGGCACTAGTTTTCTTGTTTCATAATGGGAGATTTTTATACAAATAATACTATTCAGGAGATGGTTACCAGTAATTACAAGTTACCTATCTCTATAAAGAAAGAAACTACTTACGAATATGGCTAGAAATTTGAACAAAGTGCGTATTCCCTGTGTTTCGTTCACGGCCTGCCCTCGAATAATCTCTCGTCAAGGGATGGAGAGCATTTTCAAGGGGTGCTGTCAGGATGTGTCACCAAATTCTCCGACAAGAGAGGAAGAAACCGCCCACAATACGTAAATCGGCTTACAAATAATCCGGGAAATGACAGACTGTCGTTCTGAGCACTAAAAAGTGCAGGAAAGAACCACATTTGTTGTCCAAGACTTTTCCGGAGTATTCTTTTTCTTGGTAAAGTAACTCTCACTCAGTAACGCCTTGTCATTGTTCTTAACGGGAGAATGTTGTTTAGCAAAGTTTTCCCAGGGTAAACAATGGGTGAATGTAAGAACAGGTCTCTAATACCGGTCAAAACATCAGTTGTTCGACACAACCATTAGGATAATCACATTACGAGGTGGTTGAAAGGTGCTTAACAGTTGTGTAACAGCTAGTAGCATTCTCAGCCTCTCTTTCTCCACGTTTACGACTTTGCAGCCGTGGCGGGATCCACGAACGTTCCCGGAAAAGTCTTCCCAGTCACCCAGATGGAACGAATTTCGTAATTGTAATGAATTTTGCTTGAATTTCGCAAATTGTATAGAATTTTGGTATTTTCACCAAACGCTTATACTCTGGTTTGAAAACTCGTCCACTTTAGAAGAGCAGATAGGTCACAACCTTTCCGGGAACGTTCATGGACCCCACCAATGGATCCTTCACCCAGTGTCACTACATTTTAGCCTGAGGATAGTCTCCTGAGGAGGCTTTCTCGTCCGGAGAGCTGGCAACGATGGGATTTTCGTGAACAATGGAATCGTTCCAGCAGTTTTTCGCATTATCGCCTCGTCCATCCGTCGGCAGCCGTGAACGCCTCACTCACACGTCGTCCACAATCCGGGCATTTTCGTGCCTTTGTTCCTGCCGACCCTGCAGGAGGGGTTCTCAGCTTTCTCCTCAACCTCACATCGTGTGTGATCTCTGGATAATCCATGACAGAGCTCCCAAAGTCAATGAGGAAACCAGGAAGGCCTCGAAACCTGCAAGAAGTGGATCAATCCAGATAAGCCATCATATACGGAGGCCGTTCGCCGTGACGTAGTGCCAGATTTGGAGATCTTCCAGAGCTGCACCGGTTCCTCCTCCGATGAAAAACAATCAGCTGATTGGATTGGTGTATCCGGCGAGTACAAATTGCGACCGACTAACGCAAAGTGTAGTTTGTGTCCGGCGAAATGTTGATGCTGGATGCTCTGGATATGGGCCGCGGCTGGCGGGCTGGCTCTCCGGGGGTCGGAGGGCCTGCGGCTAACTCAATTGCGCTCGTTCGTTTTGTTTCGATCCGACATTCGTCATTGCTGCCGCCAGTCTACTACACTTTGCAGCGTCTTCCAGTTACTTGTATTGTCACTGGTTTGGTTATCTGGGTAAAACGGGGTGCACTGTAGTATTGGCGAAATTTTGACCATTATTTATCGATTGAACTGTCTCCCCAGAGATGGAGTGCCCACCAAGCGTCTGGAACGCTACTCCGTTTTTTACATCTTTACATCTTTACATTTTATATTCATTTTTCGAATTCGTTCATTCATTCATTCATTCATTCATTCATTCATTCATTCATTCATTCGTTCATTCGTTCGTTCATTCATTCATTCCTTCATTCGTTCATTCATTCATTCACCCATTCATTCAATCATTCATTCATTCACCCATTCATTCAATCATTCATTCATTCATTCATGCATTCATTCATTCATTCATTCATTCATTCATTCATTCATTCATTCATTCATTCATTCATTCACATTCATTCATTCATATCATTCATTCATTCATTCATTCATTCATTCATTCATTCATTCATTCATTCATTCATTCATTCATCCATTCCTTTCATTCATTCATTCATTCATTCATTCATTCATTCATTCATTTTCATTCATTCATTCACATTCATTCATTCAACCATTCATTCGTTCATTCATTCATTCATTCATTCATTCATTCATTCATTCATTCATCCATTCATTCATTCACCATATTCATTCATTCATTCATTCATTCATTCATTCTTTCATTCATTCATTAACCATTCATTCGTTCATTCATTCATTCATTCATTCATTCATTCATTCATTCATTCATCCATTCATTCATTCACCATATTGCGATGGTTTTACCGTGCAACCTTTCGTAAGAAAATATGTAGATGAAATTGAGAAATGTTAACTTCGAAAATTACTGGATTGCTTCGGTTGAAGGGCTTGCAAGGACACTAGCTCCATTATAATGTCATTAATTTTGTTCTTATTATTATTTTCCTTATTGACACACATAGTTATCCAATTATCCGTCGATATGGAAAATCCAGTAGCAATCCATTCCTTGAATATTACACGTAGCGCCTATCAGTCGCCTTGCAGTTGCATGCTCTGGTTTTCCGGAAGTCCTGCTCTTTTTCCACCCACTTAATCCTTGGACAGGATAAGTTTCATGAACAGATTTTCAACAATCTCGATTTTAATTCTTCCACATGCCTTCTGTCTGAAAATTTTGAAGATTTCATGTGCTTACCAAGCTTGCTTCCAGTTTAACCTCAACATGGTGTTCCAATATTAGTTTGTTAGCCAATAAGAAATATTAGCTTGTTAGCCAATAAGGAACCATTTATAGATTTTGCTTACAAAATTTATTTTGAGGACTATTCCAGACGCGTAGTTGTTGATGAGAGCATTCTCATAGTACTCAACCAGCACCGGTGCACTCTTTTTCTTCGGCTTTCTTTCGGCTTTTGGCACCAATTTTTTTACACCGCCTACAAAAAAGTGCGGGAGAAAATCCTGAAAAACTTCTCGACATTGGCGCAAAAACGAACCAAGCCGTTGGTCGTAAATCTTTAATGAGCTTGTGTACATTGACCTTGTGCATTGAACTAAATGGTGAGGCAGTCATGGGAAAAATGTTCTTTTGCTAAATTAAATATTGTTTCCTTGGTGATCACATCTCACACTATTTCATATCATTCTTAACAGTTTACAATGTCACTTGGCTTGCATTTTCTTGAGATGCAACACTATCTGATGGTTGTGTCGAACGCTTACCGTAAATACCTTGGAGTGGATTCAGTTTGGATCCATTTTGTACATTAGTTGAACTGGAATTCATTGAATGGTAACTAAGCAAACGCACGAGAGTAAGGGTGATAGTTTACCCTACTGATTGCCGAGAGTTGGAAGGCGCCGACGAAAAAGTTGGTTGGTTAACTTAATCTTGAATGGTTATTCGTGGATCCGTTCATGAATCCTAGGCCTGGAGGGACTGTAGAGGAGGCGCGAAGAGGGTGAGCGTGAGGGAATGGGATCCGCATCAGAAAACGGGCGCAGATTCTAAAAATTTTAGGTGTGGAGCTATCAAGCAACCATTTTCATGTCTGATCCCATGTTTGACCATTTTAGGATCATTTTATCTTCGAATTTTTTTGGCAAGCGACTCCTCAAATCCAGAACCTCAGAATTTTTTCGTGCTTTCCGCACTGTTCCTTTACATCCTGCTCATATTTCGTCGCCTTCGCCATTGACCATAATGGATGGGCATCGTCAGCTCCAGTGCGCAGAGGCGAGCGCTGCGGAAAAAAAAGCGACGCGAAGGCGTCTTGCCAATTGTTTTACGCCGTCAGTCAAACGTGTCAGTCGGCAGTGGATTTGGCCCCGGAAAAAAGTGTTATCTCCACATCTGGCTATTGTTCAGCAACTATTCATTCGTCAGCTGGAGTTTCGTAAACTCTTAATCAAATCAGTCTCCTCGGGTGTAGCCGGCACGGGTGGTGGCTTTGCAAAGGAGGGAAGAAAATAAAATAAAACTATGTAGCTACGTCTTACCCATATGACTCGCCCCTTTGTCCACGAAGCCACCGGGAATTTTTCTTTTTCGTAGTTTTTTGCTCGTTCTCACTTATGTTTCTGGAGCATTTGTGGATAATTTTGCGTTCATCTTTCGAATAAGGAGAATTTTCTGTTATTATAAAGTCTTTCGATTTTTATTGCCTAATTATTTATCATTTACAATAACTTCCCCGCATACGTGAACTACGACTACGGACAAAACTATCGGACATTCCGGAAAAAAATATAGTCTTTCCAGAAATATTGTCCATCCGAGGATTATTACATACCTCGGCTGAATCATATAAGGCCATGGAACTATGTAATTCCAATTTGATGACGGTCTTCCACGCGAATGAATTCTGCAGGTCATCAGACCCCGTGTGGATTATGGGCCAAAGGGCTTCTCATTACTTTCCCCTGACATTGCATCTCTCATAGTGGAAGTTGAGGACACGAGCAGTGTCCTTCATCATTTTTTAGATGGAAAATTGTTAGGAATTTTCATGGATTTACGTGGATTCTGATATCACTTGACTCACTTGCAAGGACTTTGCTTTACTTTGATCTACGATATGTCCCATGACCTCCGTCACTCGATCATTTCGAATCCCTGGTCATCTGCTCCAAATCACTGCCTCTCTGAATTACGTAGTTTTTGTGGAAGTTCATGTCCTCCTGGATAGTTTGCATACATGTCTGTCAATTTTCCATTCTCTTTGTGCTTTCCTTCACCCTATTTCCCTCCATGCTTATTTTCTAACATTTTTTGTCTAATTTTATTTCCAAAAGTGTCTCTTAGGATCTTATGAGTTCATTTAACTTTGAATAGTTTTTCCAACGCAAGTCTAAATGATCTACTAATATAATGTGATTTTTCCAGTCTTCTGGAGGTTACATTTCTGGAAGTCGAAGACCTAGAGAGAATTTTGTAATGATCTCGATTTTTCCCACCCTGAGAAAAATTTAAAAAATTCTTTTACATAGTTCTGAATGCTTGTTTCCTGCAAGTTTTTTTTTCAAAGTCACATCTGCGTTTTTGGTTAAATGAATGGCAAATCTTGTTCAAAGTCCCTCTGAATTCTAGCTATACATCTCCCATACTGTTCTCGCTGTGCATCCACACATTTGCTGCTCACTAATGTGTTCATCCCAAGCTGGCACGCATCAATGAGATTACCCACAGGGTAAGCGTGTTAATATACCCCGAGTTCGTCCATCGATAAAATGGACGTTGAGCGTTTTCCGTAGGTAATCCCATTGATGCATAGTGATCCTGAAACGAAAATGCTATGGGTGTCAAATTTAACCAGAATCCATAAAGCTGACTTCAAGAATCGCATTTATTCCATGTAGTGGATGTAGTTGCAGAATCAGTGGTTTAGGTGACGCTTAGTCGCAGTCCTTCTGAGATCAGGCTCGAGCAAATTCTAGGCCAGGGGCGCACGGATCATTGCGATTACCCAGGGTAAAGTGTTGACATCCTTCAGTTTGCCCATATCCCATATTAACATGTGCGTTATCACATTTACCCTGGGTAATCCCAATGATGCATTCAGGCCCCAGGATCAGTCACAAGTCCGGGGAGTTTTCTGTTTCCATCCGTCGATAAATGACAACAAGCAGTTCCTTCAGGGAGTGAGCCACTGTGATCCCCGACGTGATAACCATAAAAGTTCCTATGACAAGGATGAGGCGGTGAACTCGTCCTATCAGTTCACTTTTGGTGCTCTGCCGTTTATTCTCCGTTAGGGATGGAAATTCCACAACAAGGAATAAACGGCAAAGGGAGCCTTCTGCTGCTCTGAAGGGAGATCACCCATACAATGCGTAGAGGGAGGAAAGGACTTATTCCCCACGCAGGATACGGGACATTTCTTGCTTATCTAATCGCACATGACAGTTTAGAGCAGTCTGGCAGAGGTGCGGACGGCTAATAGATGGTGTTAATTCTGACACATTGTAATTGTGTACTTATTATGGACTATAGTCGTCAAGTGATAGAAGGAGAAGCCTCAAGAAGCAAAACTAATCAAATTTTTGACCAATTTGTGGACTTTGACAACTTTTACTCATACGTGGTTTTGTTCAGCTTCTGGATTTTTCTCTCTCCCTCTATGAATTTGTGGCCTAAATGAGAAATTTCCACCGGTCTGATGGCGGAAATTTTGAAGACGTCATTTTTTGAAGACGATATTTGATGAATTTTGGTGGGGTAAAATTTCATGTAGTGATTCTGCATTCGCTCTGTTTTTATGTTTTTCGAGCTCTTTTTTGATCTTTAACGCCACGTTTTTGAGTAATTAACTAAACAGTAGAAAAATAAAATTATTTTTGAGAATTTTCCCTCTACGTTCGTCATGAGGCGGGGAAAGTGTTGGAGGAGGTCCTTACCAATTTTTTCTCCTGGCACCGGTTTGAAAAGTGGCTGAATCCAGGCTTGAAAAATGGCTAAAGCTCAGTCGACGCCTTTTTAAATTTGCACAAAATGCCACGCAAATCACGGAGCGCTGATCTCTTCTGGAATTTTGGTATTAACCGTAATAGAGCCTGTTCAAGCGAGGTCCTTTCAAAACCAAGTCAAGTCTTTGGATTTCGGGAACCTTCCAGAAGGAATCAGCTCTTTAGCGGGAGTCTACACGCTCTACCAGCCATCAAATGATAAACGAACGATTATCGACTCCAAAAGTATCCATAGTTTCTTGTTCGTGGACGTTTTAACAACGACCGAACATCAACGCGTACAACTCGCCTCAAAACCAGTCCGCAATGACAGTAGTTCTACAGAAGTCGGCACTTAATCCGCTTTGAGTTATGATTTCCGCAGCAGCAGTTCGTCGACGTTCCCGACCGCTTACCGATCCGTTACTTCCCTTCACCTCGCTCTTATGGGGCTATTCGTAAAACATCTGGAAAGCGTCTTGTAACTGCTTTGCTGCAAAAGAGGCTCTTATACGCTGCGAGGAAAAAAGGACTTGAGAACTGATTAGACGTCCTTGGAAATTTGCCGAGATTCCATGGAGGTTGCAGACCGCTTTTTCAGCCTCTCGACTGGAGTGGATTTCCGCTGAAAACCTTTCTACACCTCTGCATCTGCAAGCGGGCGGTTTTTCTGGCCCTTAAATCGCAATTTTTCTTTGATAGATGACTTCATTAATCTCCAAATTTAGCCCGCCCACCTGCTCCATTCACTTATTTTTGACAATTAAAATAGGAACCTAAAGGCTGATAATTCCTAACTCCAGAAAATAGGTAATTTTTCTGATGTGCTTCGAATTTTTCTGGTCAAAAAATTGGACTCCGCCTGGATTCAAGGATCGGGATGATTGGGCTCCATTAAATTCGACAACTAGGCGTCAAATAGAATGCCGATTCTGCATCTGCACACACTGCCATTGATTTTCTGTTGTAAGAAACTTTTTTTTTTCGTGCGACTACTGTGCACCTGGAGTGTGGAGCGTTATACCTGGACACGATGGAGCGGTCCAGCACCGCGATTGGCTGATTGTGTGAACTGACCAATCACCGAGATTGGCTGCCTCACCCTCTCCAGGTATAGCGCTTTACACTTTGCGCCTGTGGATTTATACCAAATTCAACTATACCTTTAACTATACTTTTGAATATTAAAATATGGGAAAGTATAGTTAAAGCTTAATATAGAATACCGGTAGATGGCGAGTGATCTGCGATCTCGTGCTAGGACCCATTCGCCACGCTCTTCTGATTGGTGCGGCGTTATAGTGGGCGGGGCAACCTCCACATTTGTGCTCACCTTCCTGAATACGTGTATGACTGCTTTAACTGCTGCAGCACAGCTGGATTCTCAAAAAATTGGGCAGTAGTATTGATGCCTATTGATTACTACAGGACCTAGTGACGAAATGGCAAGGTTACTTGCGGTCCGTGACCAACGTGGACGGGCTCACAAGGAACGAGGGACCAGCCAATCACAGTGCTGTGCAGTGCCCGCCTTTTCCACATAACGGTCTATACCGTTTTGAAGGGCCAAAAGTGCAGTAGGTGAGAACTGCATTTTGCTTAAAAAATAAATTTTGCACTTATATTTTGCGTCAATAATTGTGCTATATTTCATAATTTTATCGATAATGGTGAAATAAAGGAAGGCGTTTTAAAAGGTAGTCTTCGAAGTGATGGACTAGGATTCCTAACCACTGAGTAATTTCCTGCTGCTATGTCCGGATATACAATTTTTTCAGTTAATTCTCATGAAATATCATAAACACCTCGCAAGTCTCGGACGAGTTTCACATCCAAGGCCGACAAGTTTTCTTAGATTTTCTTGATTTGCTGCAGTGAATCTCTGCTGAGATGTATACCAAATATCTTTTGTCGAGGAAACTCGTCCATTGTAGATCACAACTTTCTGGGAACCTTCGATGAATTCCTCTGGTAGAAATTGAGTTTTCAATTATGTTTCACCATTCTTTTTAAATGGTGTCATGAAAAAAAGAGAAAACGTCGTTGAGTACATGGTACATGGGTTTACATAGTACCGAAAATGGTTGGATAACTCGTCCATCGCAAGCAGGCTCCATCCACTCCATTTTGTAGAGTTATTTGGGTTAATCAAAGCCAGGCTCGAGCAGTGCTTGTTGGTTATAATGGGTTTTCCGTACAAAGGAAAATGTCTCGATTCCCATAAGTTTCTTTTTGACAGAACGAAAAGCAGAATAAGGCAAGAATTGGAAATTTAGGAAGAGTCCTTTGAATTCGTATGAATTAATAGCACAATGTCCTGAACATATCTCATATAACATATATTATAATTTATATATAATCTATAAATCATATCTCATATAATCTATCCTGAACATATCTCAACATATAACACATCTCGAATTAGCTTTCGATTTACTTGCAAGGCCTGGAGAGCTTCTCTATCACCCTTTTCTACTTGTAATCCATATACAAATGTACAGCGCATATACGTGCACATAAATAAAATAAACATTTGTGAGCACGTCCTTGTGGTGTAATGAATAAATAAATAGATTAATAGATGAATTTTTGTAATCTTCATAAGCATATAATATACCTTCCCAGTGCCTTAAACTCGGCTGAAATTGAGTTTTCCAGCAAAAATAATGGCAATACCCTTGTGGAAATTATTTTAAGCCTTTTGTTGGTAGTATCAAAAATATATCTCATCATGCATACCATCACCATTACGATTGGGTGTGAGTTCTGGTTTCTGTTCGTCCTATGTCTTCTTTGCAGGTTTATCGAAGAACTCGTCTGTTTTTTCTTGCCATACCTCATGCGCATGGCACGGGCAATAAATGAAATGAAATGGAGCAATAAAAGTGCTCTAAAACTATATGTACATTCACTTTTTCAAAGAGCAGGAAATGGCGGGAATATAAAGAGATCATAGAACGACAAGCACTTATTTAGCATTCCTGCGACTTACTGATTGTCCACAATACATAGTTCAGCTGTTTTGTACCACACGTCTGTAACTTTTCCTCATGTAAAGCTCGTGAAAATTGGGTTACAATTTCTACTTCTCGTAGTGAATTTCAAGGATACCAGCTGTGCTATTCTGAACTCCAACAGATAACAATAAACCTGTTGAAATCATCCTTTGCCTTGCTCTATTGTTTGAACGGCACCCAGAATCGAAAGGATTAGTCAGCGCTGTATTTTCATCAGAGCAAATATTCAGAATGAAACAGGCGCTTAGGTTTTCCGCGGTCCAAAAAGTATCCGACACTGCAAACATTGAATTCTACCATCTGTACACTTTTGCAATTAAGTTTATAGTTCAGCAGAAATACGAAACTCAGCGAGTGATAGTGCAGACGTGCAATTTGATCAGCGTTCACTGCTTATGCCAGTCATCAACGCGTTATTATTAGGCCCTTGTACTAAAGTGAAGAGTTAGTCCCGCTTTCTATCGTGCGGCTCTCTCCAGTTGTTACTCATGAGCGAGCTGTTTATGGTCTCTTCCGTCGAAACGTGAACTACCTCACTTCCTGAGAAGCCGTGCTGTAGGAACTATTCTTGGCCATTTGCCAAGGATGGTCCTATGCGCAGATTTGTGAACTGGAAAACTGTCTCAGAAGTAGAAGCCGTAAAATTTCCACCCATTCGCCATGGAACATTCACAACGGATTTGCAGGAATACCAGTAGTTGTAACGAGCACGTAAGCCTATCATTTGCGGTTGTGGAGCATTTTACCTGAGAAGGGTGGCGCACACAAGTTCTGCTATTGGCCAGCCACACCGATTGACCAATCGTGGAATTCGGCCACGCCTCCTTCTCAGGTGCAACCCTCCACATGCAAAATTTGGCCAGCGACCGCCAACCACTTGTCTGCGGCTGTGGCACCTTCGAAAAAAAGCGAGAACTTAGTATTTATACGTATAATTCTATTTTGGCTGTGTATCATAGTGAGGGAAAAGGGGCGTAACCAGGCAACTCTGATTGGCACATTTGGGCCACCCGTCACGCCCACTTGTTTGACTTATACGGCGCCAGGCCCAAACAGTCCATGTATTATGGGGTTGACGCCGTTCGAGTCCAAACAGATGGGTATGACGGGCGGCCCGAGTGCGCTAATCAAAGTCACCTGGCCACGCCCTATTTTCCCTCACCATGATACACACCCACTGAATTTTCACTCGAATGCAGACAGGTCTCACTTAGTTTCTTTCCGGTAATCTCATGTTTTCCGCATTCTCTTTTTCTCTAACCTCTCTCCATTTTTCGTATGCGATGAAATGTACTATGAACACGAGATGTAGCCTGAATGCAACACCACCGCTTTTGCAGCACCTCTTTGCCCAGAAAGAGGCAGCTGCTCTGAATTTATACCACTTTCTCAGTGCGAGACAAGCTGAACCTAGACCCGGAGGTGCAGCTCCGCACCCAATTGCGGAGGGGGTAGCTACTATTGGCTAATCCGTTCAATTGACCAACCGCGGCACCGCCCACGCTGCGCGCTTCTGATTGGGTAAAAGAAGTGGGCGGAGCAGTTGGCCGTCGTGTATATGAATATTATGACGGCTTCGACTTTGGAGCAGGCAATTGTTTAGCTGTCGCTCAAGATTCAGCATTAAGTTCTTGTAAAATATTAAATCAAAGTACCGGTAAATGCTGGAAAAACTTTTTAAAAATCAAAATGCTGCAAAAATTCAAGGCATCTTATTGTTTTCCTAGGTTTTCCGTTCGTATCTCTTTTTTTGCGAATCCTGCTTTTACCCTATATTTACTTTAAAAAATTAAACTATTCTCTCATTCATTGCAGAGCTTAGGTTTTTTATTCATGAGTGATTCAATTTTTCAAATTAGGGAGGAAATACCCACTTCTGCTGAAATGAGCTTAATAATACTTAATACTGGTTTGCTGCTACTACCGCTGCTATTTATTGTTTATTTACAGTGCCGGCCGCAATTATATAGCCTTTTCAATTTTCCTCCATAACTTTCGTCAACGAAAATCTTGACTAAACGTGAAGCTTTGAAGTTCAAATTTTTATGATAGTTGTAGAGACTCAAAACCCGTTGATGGTGAAAATTTGAACTTCAAGGCTTCACGTTAAGTCAAAATTTACGTTAACAAAAGTTATGGAGGAAAATTGAAAAGGCTATATAATTTTGGCCGGTACTGTACCTAATCCTGTCGATCCAGCTGGTCAAAAACCTCCGCTTCCTGCAGCCTACAACTGCTGCCAGCTCACTCTCTGTTTATCTAAGAGTTTTTGGCGCATTAGCAAAAAGGCCCGGATCGTGGCGTTCACGGCGAGCATTTTTGTTTACAAAATGGCTCGGAGCACAGCAGCAAATCTGTGCACGTGCTGTTGTTGTTCTGTATGTGGGAAATGTGTGGAAAAACGACCGACGCTTCACTCGGTCGCTCACTTCTCAGCACAATACCAATTAATTTTCGATGACACCGCAGTGTTGTGTGTGTTGGGGGTGTCAGATGTCGCCAACGCCTGATGCTTTGGATAGTTGATAGTTGCCTTGGAATGATCTTGCAATAGCTGAAAAACGCTTGAAATAGGGAGCTAGGTGCTATTGCACTCTAGATCTCAACAAGTTTTCAAATCAGCTACGTAATGTTCTTTTTGCTCTTTAAAATCACTTCAATCATGAATTCACACCTCTTTTCGCTTGATTCAGGGAAATTACGGTAATATGACCCATCAGCACGCGGAGGATTAAAGCCAGCCAAATTTTTGTAAGAAAATAACCTTTCCCTATCATCGACCGCATGTTCACCACAGCAAAATTTCGGAAGAACTGGAGCGAATTTCTTCATGACCGACCGCTCATACCCGACCGATGACCGGGTTTCGTTACGCAATTTCTTCAGCTTTCTCGGGATCCTGCACCGGTCGTCCACGCTGACCCAGGTTAAGGAGAGTTCCTCTGCTCATGTTCTACAAAGGCATTTGTTTGCGAGTGGATGATGCCTTTTTCATACGTAAAACTCGACATTCTGAACGCAAGGATCAGTCGTGTTTGACCTCCAGCCATCCAGAATTTCCCGTGTTTTTTTCTTTGTTGGCGCACGGCCGGTGATCTGCGATTTGAATCACGCCGTCGCCATAGTGGAGTTCCTTTTTGCGAATCCAGAAAAATACACTAAAGAAACCGAATTTTCCTGCTGTTCCCTCTTTTTCTTCCCGAAATACGTCTACTTTTCGTCTCTTCCTAACGCTAGAACAACTTGCTTAACTCCATCCCAAGAGAATTTCGAAATTTGAATAGGATGAAGTGGGGGTTTGCGACCCTGGCCACGAAAATCATACTTATCATGATAATACATACATTGCAGAGTCAAATTTCAAGCCCTTTTGACATGAAACGACTACCCAAATATTAATATGTTGTCTGATTTCGATATTAAATTCGAATTATTGTTATAATATGAATTTTATGATTCATTAATACTGGTTATTATTGTGATTGTCACGTAGTAATTCAATGATATGTATTATTATAATACTTCATCCAGTGGGGTAAACGCCCTCAAAGAGAAGTTTATCAGGTTTGGTTATACTTACGGACAAATCATGCTGGAAAGCAGAGGGGATAAGGATCGATGGGGACGGCCACATAACCGTGGTGTTGTTCCCACCACGCCTGGATATACTGCAGTTGTAGATGATGTAGTTTTGTATATAACAATATATATAAAAGTGCTACAAAAACAAGAAAGGCTCCGAGTTCTAAGGCATTCCACGCCCTCCATTTTCATTCTCCATAGAGTTTTTTTTCGAACGGTCCAGAGACCGCATGCAACACTGACATTACCCAGGGTAGACTTGTCAGCAGCGCTAGTACGGACACCACAACGCACTCTTACTCTGGATAATCTCGATAATGCATCGAGAACCAGAGGTCTTGGGGTCACAGGTACATGCTGTACCCCTTAACCACGTAATCTCTAATGGTTCAGAAGCATTCCTTTGCAGGAAAGTCGATTTTGCTCGAAATTTCCGTTTTCCATGTTCTTCCTCCTCTGAACCTGGTCATGCTTGCAGTTTTTGATAGTGTATTTCTGAGCCTTCTGAGTTTGTACTTGAACGTTTTGAGTTTTCGAAGGTTTGTTTTTTCAGTGGCGAAGTCCACCTCGTTCGCAATATGTATTTGCAGTTTCTTTCTTTTCTAGAATCAGCCCTAGAATTTTGGATTGATCCAGAGCTTTACCAAATTTGAACTGGATGTCATTTCTCCACATTCTTGGGTTCCGGTCGCCATATTTTTTACCAGGTTGTAGCTCTCTTTTGTCACCTTTCTGTCTTTTATGCTTACCCCCACTGTTTTCTCTTCGAAATAACTTGCTGCGTTAAAGCTGAAGTCTCGTCGTCATTGTCATTGCCAATGTCATTGCCATTGTTTATGTTGAATTGTTTTTAGTGTTCAATATTCTGGACAAAAGAATTCGCAATGTCGTGAATACGTAACAAAACATGCGCAATGCCCACAAACGACGAGCTAGTTCCAGTAAGTTCCACTACAATTTCTGGTCTTGATTTGCTTTCGTTTGTCTGGCATCCGGATTATTTCCCCTTTTTTCTGATTTTTTTCTCTTGGATCTATTTCCCCGTTAGCGTATTCCAGGAGATTCCGCCTTTTGTTAGTTAGCATGCGTTAAGACCCCTCTTTGTGTTGTGTGAACACACAAGCGCTGGATTCCAGATGGAAATTGATATGTTTGACAAGGCAAACGCCGAGTCTACAAAGTGAGCATCGCTCCATTTGAATGCGACTCCACCCAATTCTGGACTTATTTAGGACTGGGATTCATGAGCTGGGATGATTTTCCTTGTATTTAGACTCTTCTTGCTCTTTCCACTATTTGCTGCACTACCGTTCGGTACCTTTTTTGAGCAATCACACGAGTAAGCAAACAAACACAACACATTTTTGCTTTTCATTTCTCCACCATTTAACGGTCTCCTGGATCTCTCCGCATCGCCTCCTGTGCAAAATAATATTTAGAAGAATTTTCTGGGAATCTTCTCATCTATTTCTGTGCACAGGGTGTTTCTACCTAACTACACAAAACCCTTGTTGAAAGCCCATTCGAGAGCTATGTTAGTTTGTTCACAACGTTTACAAAATCGACCAAACGTAAACAACTTTCTCACGAAGGAACATTCTTTGTGACTGAATTTTCTTTGTGGAGTTTTATTGCTTTTTATTTAAAAAATCGATGCTTTAGATAATTTTTGTCACTTTTTGTTAACATATTTGGTTAGTATGCTTGTACGTGAACACCAATAGAACCTAAATTCTGTGGATCTGTCCCGGAAACATTTTAGAAAACGTACATAACGGTTATACTTAGTACCGGATAAAGACCGATAATTCAGTGAGCTCATTTAATTATTTAAAAAACCGATCCGAATGCTCGAATATTCGAGCCTAAGCGAGCCCTTCATATAAAAGCCCTTCATATAAAGGGCTGCGTAGCTCTCTCGTTCGAATATTTAAGTTTTCGCGTTATTCGTGTTCGAGTATGCAGAATATAGAATATTTTATATTAAGTACATGATACCGATACAGTTTGAGTTGACTACATACAAATAATGCAATAATTACATAACTAATAACAGTGCATATACTACTCGGCCTCAACTATACTAGAAAACTTGGCTCCTAACTTCTTTGGCTTCGAACGATGGTAATTTAGAGGGTTAAAGAACTATACTTTTTATTCTATTCATTGCTTTGCGGTAAATTTCCCTCATACTATGTATTGCTGAAATCCAACTACTATAGACATGTGCGCCTAGTACAGCCCAGATTCTGAAGCTGCACGCAGTGCGTGAATTTTGGAAAGAACTATAGCTTGTTACGCCGTTGTAGTGAGGGTGTTTCTGTTGATTTTTTTCTCGATCAAATGAAGATACAATTGTAGATTCGAGGCCATATAATTAGGCGGATCCCTCTGGACAGGGTTGTCGAATTGGCAAAATACGACGTTTCCTGATTAGCACGTCGTCGCGTCGCGTTCCCCTCGTATCATCCATTGAGGATTAAAATCGGCTCAACGCGGCCGTCCGCCGAAATTTCAACGCCTCTCAATCGCCGAAAATTAACGGCGGGAATCAGATTTTGGCAAAGAGCAGGGGCGAAAATGTTTCGTATGTTTCCCGGTTGTATAGCGAACTTTTGCCCTGGATCCGATGGTCCATGCTTGTCTTCCACAAATGAAGTGTCTAAATTTTGATCTCTCTATTCTCATCTGGCCACGCTACTCTCGTCATCAACACGACCCCATTTACAATGCAGTGTCATCGGAATCGAGCCTGGGATGGCCGCTGTTGAAGAATGTGATGTGCATTTCTCAAATGAGTCATTGTTTTGCTCTGCTGCGACCCGTGGCAGCACAAGAGGCCAAAATTTAGGTGAAGAGGGGGTCAGTCAGCGAGAAAGAAGTACTGCCTTTGCACTTTGGAATATCTTTTTGTAGCTCGCTGGGGAGCATTTCCACAAATGGCCCTTGAGCTTGACTTCTTGATTCGTCTTGGGAGTTTCCTGGATCAAGATAACACCACAACTGCCTGTTTCGAGAATACTTCAGAAGAATGCACTGTGTAAAGACGTCTTGCCAATAGGAATTTTTATTGGCGAATAGCCCTCGATTTTTCCGGGTTTTATGTTACACTATTACTGGATGATGAGTTCTGAGTCACCGGCTCTGCAGCTGAGAGGAGCGCTCGTGTTGATAGAAGTGGAAAAAGTGCCTGGAAATTGCATCTCACATCTTACGAAACCTAGTCAGCAGTGGCGATGGCAGAGAGGGGCCATACGGGGGAAAAGGGGAGGGAGTCCCCGATAGGTGTTCTTGAAAATGAAATTAATGGACTACTAATTATAATTTGAGCCTAAATATTAAGGGTCCAGCATGGAAACCAAGAGTAATAGTAGCCTGATCCAATTTTCCCTTTCAAAATATTTTCGAAAAGGTTCGTGGATGTTACAGGGAAGGGCGACTCGGCCGAGCTCTAGGATTGGCCACTTTATGCGATCAGCCAATACCAGAACTCGGCCTTACTTTCGTATTTTCGTTGTATTTTCTCTCATCAAAAACCGTAGCTGGTTCATACCCGCTTCACTTTCACTATTTCCGGGTGCCCTGAAACGCTTTCGCCTCAGGCAGCGGCGGCACTCTTCATTTTCGTGGATCTGATCAAATTACACTGGAAGAAGTGCGCACAAATGACTCATCCGGCCACGACAACGACCTCGTTCAGTCTGGAAATATTCGGCTGCATCCATTAGCGCTTTGCTTTTGCTTTTCGCCCGGACAGCATCGTTCAGATCGGCTTTGGATGAGCTCGTTCACTGGAATAGATGAGTGTAGCTGTCTCGAATGGGATCCCGTAAAAATTTCGGGAGGAGAGAGGGAGGGGATCAAGGGTCTTGGAATCGGCTCATTTTTCTGGAATTTTTGGGCTACAGAATAGTTTTTAAGCATCCCCAAGCTGAAGATTGTGACTCATTTACATTACTTTGTTTACTTGCTCATTTATTTAGTTATTTATTTATTTACTCGGTACACCACATAGGTGCGCCATCAGAAGTTGTATAGGACCATATAAAAAGGAAGAAGGTAAACCTAAGGACAAAAAGCTAAACAGTACCTAATAGCTATTGCTAATTATATTGTATTTTTTAAATCATTTGTATTATAAAAAAAAAACAAAAATAATTATGAATCAAGTCCTAACGGCCCTACGTTGAAGATTAGGATTATTTATTTATTTATTTATTTTGTCTATTCGTGTGATCTTAACGTGCTTCATGTTTCTGGATTCATGATCGTTTCTGGGATTCTTTAACCTACACACCTTCCAAGGCTATACGACATGCGTAAATCAATGTATGAACGTTTAGCCACCATTTTATCGAGTAAGGAAACAAATCAGTGAATTGGAAAAATTTTTAGCGTAACGCGCAGTCTATCTACCCAGTAGTGGACAAAATTTCAGATCAAATTGCAGGACACTTCAAAGTGGCATTTTAATTCAGACATCGTTGAAAAATGTTTCGTGGAACTCTGCGTAGGGAAAATTCCATTCAGAATCGCTTCTTTCCCAGTGGGTCATATCGAGGGGAAAAGTTTTCCGAGGAAAATTGCGGAAAAAAAGGTTGGATTTCAGCTAAGGACTTCTTTAGAACTGCTTTGTGGGTTAAGTTCTCTATTATAGATTCACTCCTCTCTGCACCTATTGTATTAATTGAATTTTTCCACTGGAATGTCAATAAAATATATATTTAGACCTGCTATCATATATATTTGGCATTTGGGCCCACAAATCCAGAAAGCACCACTTTTCTGGTAAGAGAAATATGTAGGCCAATGGGAAGGACCACATCGCTCTGTTAAAGAATTTCAAAAAGCTCACGCTAAGAGAGCCCATTTTTCACACCCACCTCTTCCTGACACAAGCAAATCCGGAATGGACAGGTTCCTCAGGTAACAAGTGGGACAAAAGGGGCAAATTCTCAGCCGAATTCCCTTTGCAAAGCATCTTTTTACGTTTCCATGTAAAGAGGCTCCTCTTCAGAACCGCGGGTTCGAGGTGGACTGGGCGAGTTTTCCGCGCAGAAAACCATTGGGCAGTTAGAGAGCAACATTTGTGCTAGGCAAGAACAATTGGGAAATCCCACCTCATAGTGAATAATTAAGAGTGGACGAGTTTTGCATGAGAAGAAAATACCAAAGAAGAGGGCCTCATTTCTGCTGAGGTCTGGAAAACTCGTCCAATCCAGAATGGGCAAGTTATTCAGGAGAAAAAGGTGTGGCAGCAGAGAAGAAATTTGCCGGAAAACTGAAAAAGTCTGTGGAGAACTGGTTGAATTTTTTTTGGGAGTAAAAGATACTTAGGGTGTTCGAGGGTAATACTGTGGCGTAAACCCTTTCTAAGTTTGTTTTGGAAACGTTGCTTTGAAAAATTGAGAAAAAAAGAAAAAGAAACAAGGTTGAACAATTGAGAAAAAAAATCAAAAACTAAACGAGAAAACATTTGAACTGGTTTGCAAAGGTTTCTGGAAGATTTTAGAACAAAAATTTAGAACGGACGAGTTTTCCGCGATAGTGACTCATATATTGCTCCAGAAGCCCTATACCATGAATGGCAGATGCATAGGAACTCCTATGTGTACTTGAAAGAACAAATAAATATGTACTTGGAAAACTCGTCCACAATGAGATCACTGGTCATAAAAACGACTATCCCATAAATCATCCTGGATCCCGCCGGATGACCTATCCCCTCTGTTTTGACCCATTAAAATTTTAATGTGAAACGGACGAGTTCTCCGCGTTCATCTCACCCTATGTCACGACCATGTCACGATCTAGTGCTCCTCCGTTTCCGGTCTATGCTGATTGCTGAATTGCGTGCTACCGACCGCAGACGAAGACATAGCCATAACATTGCGCATGCATTTGTTTCGGAATCATCCTAATTATGCATACCAGTGCGCAGTCATCGGCCCGCGCTGAGGGGCCCGCAGCTCTCGGCTTGCGTCGACGAGGGGGTTCTGTGCGGGGTGGGTGAGCATGCTAATTTTGTCGCCAGCTGCATCCTTGTGGTGTGCCAGCGCCGGCATCGGTGGCTGGTATGAAGAGCCGGCTAAATGAGCTGCGTTCAGTGCTCGGCGACACCGACATGCAAGCTGGTGGTCCGCAAGCAGTACAGGTAAGCTCATTCAAAGTTTTGGGGGGATCCTTTCCTTGTTCTGAGAAATTCTTAGTTTTAAAGTAAGCACGGATAGGCTTTGTAGGCGTTTCGGGAGCCCCATCACCTCATCTTGGAAAACTCTAGATTTAGCAGTAAATACAGTGCCTGGTCCTGGATGCATCATTGAAATTACTCAGAGTTAACATGTTGTCGTCCTTGTTAATGATGGCCAAATATGGGCGACACTGAGAAGTTTACCCTAGGTAATCTTAATGATGGGCGTGCCCTCAGATTGGCTCAACTTTGGTTTTGGGGCCTCATTGCCTCATACTGGGAAACTCTGAGTTTCAGCAGTTCGAAGCCTAGGCTAGGATGCATCATTTGAATTACCCAGGGTTGACATATTGACGTCCTTGTTAATAATGGCTAAATTTGGGTGGTGTTGAGACGTATACCCAGGGCAATCTCAATCATGCGTGTGACCCCAGAATGCATCGCTGAATTTACCCAGGGTAAACATGTTGACGCCCGTGTTGGATGTGGGTAATTCCGTCTTGTGGTAACACTTCCACCCAAGGTAATCTCAGCGATTCATGTATCCCCAGGTTGGCTCACCACTGGTTTTGGGAGCCTAACTACCTCATCCTGGGGGAACTCTTGGTTTTAGAAGTAAGTACGGGGCCTGGATGCATGACCAATATTACCCTGGGTAAACATAATGGAGTCGTGTTGAAGATGGCTATCTTTCCGGGGGTGTTAACACATTTACCTTGGGTAACCTCAATAATGCTTATGGCCCTAGGTAGATCTACTAAGGGTTGCGGGAGCACCATTACCTCATCCTGAGGAACTCTCTGTTTTAGGACTAAGTACATGTCCTGGATGCGTTACTGAGATTATCCAGGGTAAAAATGTCGACGCTTTGTTAAATATGGGTAATTTTGTGTGATGATGTTAACACACTTACCTTGGGTAACCCCCATAATGGCCACAGATAGGTATTATATTAAGGGTTTTGGGTGCCCTCGAAAATCTGGTTTTTAGAAGTTGCTACAAGAAGATTTATTAAGGGTCCTGGGGTCTTTATTCGCCATTTTTCCTTCCTGGAAAACTCTTGGTATTGAAATCAAGGGCAAATAGGCTTATCAAGGGCTTTGTGGGTTTACCTCCCAGCTTCGGAAGTTTTCAGATTTAAAAATTGGCCACAAGCCAAAAAAATTGCAAAACCTGCAGGGAAAACTCGAAAAATTTATCCTCGTGGAGTGTAGCAGCCGCCAATCTGTCAAAATACTTGATTGCTCATCTATCTGTGTTCGCTGCCACTTTTTTCCTGGCCATTTGTTTCTTTGCCTGGCCCATACATCTTCCAGAGAAAATCCAACTCTTTCCAATCCAGCATCCCGCGATTTTAATTCCCTTATCTCCTGTGGTCAGCTCCAATCCACGTCTCGTGATTCTCTATGTCTCTCTAATGAGAAACTCTTCCCTCGTCTCGCGCCTCCAGGGACGTCACCTTGCGTCCAGCAACCAGCGGTCACTCCCTATTATACGGGATTGTCGTTCCGCCGCTAACCAGCTACTATAATTACCCACCTCTTCACTGGAAGCAACATGCTAGTTGTGGAACTGGAGTGAAATCCTTGTCGCTAGGCATGTTTCATGATTTTTTTCCTGAAATAAGCGAAGATTGCGGGGAGAACTTGTGATTTTCTCATTAACCCTTGTTGAAACAAAAGTTTTCCTGAGACTTTCCATTATTTCCTCCTTTTTTGGGTACAACTATCAGATTTTTATGCACTTCTGGAAAGAAAGTTTCTCTAGAACGTTCATAGAACGTTTCAAGGCTGGTTTGTACAAATTATTGTCATCTATTTCGCCGTCTAGTGCTCCAACCATTAAGCTTCACTCATTTTTTTGCCGTTTTCAGCAGTTTTGCTGTTCTACTCGTTAAAATATGTAAGCATGAACGAAATCCTGACACTTTGTCCTTGAGAGTCCAAAGTTCAGGTTTCTATGCTCTTACTACTTTCCTTGCTACAAAGGTTTAAGTGTAAGCGATTGATCTCAATGCAGAAAGTGCTGGTATGACTTACTCATCTCGTTTTCTTGAGGAAAAAAAACGAGATTTCCTATCTGAGAGTAATTTTCTCTCTGGTTCTTGCTTTTCTCTTTTTTTTTTTGGAAATGAGCGAGATCCAGGAACTTTCATGCTCTTTCTGAACGATAGGTTTTCTTGGAAGCTCTATTTATGTCCATTCTCAAATGCTTTGTCGTCTATTTCGAGGATTAACACTGCTTTGGCTTCTCTAGACAATGAAAAACTACACTGAACTTTGACATTTTCTTCGGAAGGTTCCATTATTCTGAAACTCTCTACACTCTCATTATTTTCTAGCTTTTCAGAGATTCTTTGGTAAGTCGATTACTTTATGCGATGGAATTACTTTTTATTCCCTCCCGATTTTTATTATTCCTGGTTTTCAAAAGAAAATTTTCCGCTCATCCTTGCTCTGAAATCTATGACGTCTACATTTTTGCTAGAATAAGTACTATGAAAGAAGCTACAGAGCTGTAAAACTCTGACAATCCTACATACATCCAAGATTTTCGAGGTATTTTAAGAAATGCCCCTGAAAAATGTGTTTTCACTATCACTGGCGTATTTTGCTTAAATTCGGGGAAAATTTCTCTTGTTTGAAATATCATCTCTTAATTTATCTTCCAGAATTTATTCGAAAATCGTCGAGGTGGTATCGATCATCAGAGAATTTATTCGTTTAATGTCCTATTTCTATTCCATTGACGTCTGAATTAATACCCTTATTGCTTAGTTCCACTGAATGCCAATGAATACGTAGCTCCACATGGATACCGAACGCTGCGGTAAAGAACTTTCTCTCCTTCCAAAAAGGATAAGTAATACAGGGTTTTTGTGGGTTAAACCTTGTACTTCTATGTGTTTCCTTATACATTCGCTGGATTTTTGAGTGTTTTCTACTCAAGTGGAGCAGCAGTTGTGAAATATAGCTCATGGACTACTCCAGCTGTGATTTTCACTAGAAAATATGCAACCGAACGACCGAAAGTTTTCTTGCCAAGGCACGGCTGCCGCCATGTGCATTCTCATGCACATACCATGGTGCCCACATCTGGTCGATGTCGCACCTTTCACGAGATTTTTCAGCGTTCTTACAGCCTGAAATGTCATGGAAGAGTTTTTTCGTGAAGATGGTTTTGTGTGAATGTCTACTATTTTGCAGTAGTGGATAACAGTGACTGCAATGGAGAAAACGGGGACCGTCTGGAAGGAACGGGAGTGGGGGGAGGGGAGATAAGGAGGGAGGAAAATGGGAAATTTATGATGGAATTAAGCCGTCGTTCTTAATCTAAACTAAAGTTCCTAGCTAAGTAGGGATAAACAAGGTAAAATTGGAAAATTCTCATACATAGATGTATTTAATTTATATGGGAGAATTTTTGAAAAGTTACCATATGTAAATATACACTAGTATAGTACTTCTATAATACGCTACTACGGTACTAATTAATATACTAAAGAATATATAATAATTTGGAAAGCTTTAGAGGTATCTAACAGAAATTACTCAAGGGAGCGTCGGAATTGAAAGTGCTCCTTGCCATTCTACCTCTTCGAATGCAACACCTTCCTCCACGCACTCTGTTTCTCTGATACCTCTCCAACCATCTTCAACGATGAAACCCACTAAAGCGCGGAAATGTTTCCACTTTTTGGCATCTGCGTTTGCAGCAATCACGATTCCAATTTCTTTCTTTGGCAAAATCGTTACCGGCTTGGCTAGGGTACACGATTTATTCCTTGAACATTCATTCTTCCATAGTGGCTGGGATGCTACGGCTGCTTTCACAGTCAGCTTTTATGCTACCTGCCTGCTGGGGATTTTATCCAGACAATGCGGTCATTTTCCCATAGGGGTATTCTTTTACCAGCTCAGAGTTTATTGAATTTTTCAGGATTTATTGGATATTCGGGATTTATCAGGACTTGTTTTATTGATGTTTGTGGCTTGCTGTGGTTAATAATCATACATTTTCATATAAATAGTCTGCAGTAGTTTACTATCACTTCATTAATTCATGAAGAACTGAACAGCCATAGAATTCCAGAGGTTGAGTCCCACGAACGCGCGTCTCACCACCTGTTCAGACAGGTTAAAACAGGTGGCAGACGCATCGGACGAGATGAGTGGATGCGCAGACAGTTAGAGTGCCGCGCTGCGGGGCTTGACCACTGAAGTCTGCCTTAAATGTGTTACCATACAAGTACTATATTTGAATATTGTAGTGTATAAATAGTAATATATTTATATTTACATCTATATTTACAATTTATGGTAATAATTTATATTTTCTTTCATTTTATTTGTAATATGAAAACCACTTAGATACTGCAAGCTAGGAGAAGGTGTTACTCAAACCTCAAAGGGACCATCCACATCTCCCTAAGGCCCGCGACCCTTGAAAACTCCCGGACGAGCTCTCCGTCATCCGGGGAATCGCGCGCTTGTCATATGCACTCCATGGACTCATGCTTGATGTAAGTGACACATGCGCGGGCCTCTCGCACGTCATAATGAACAGATTATGCGATGCTGCGGCGACCATCCGCCCGCATATGCCCTTACGCCCCTGGTGCCATGCCAGCTAATCCCGTTTTGAGATGCTCCAAGAGGCCCGCATCGTAAATAGCTGAGCCGATGAGCAGCAACGAGCTGCTGACAGCAGCAGCTCAACAGGCGCTGCATACGGAGCAACTGGTTTAGTTATCCAAGTGTTATGGAGGGTGCGGGCCTTGTGCGCGATAGGTCTCACTACTTCGCGGGCCGTTGAACTTGCCATCATTCAAACACACAACGAACGGCGGGGTGTAAAGCCGTGCAGAGCGTTTCGTAATTTACTGCCGAAGCCCCAAACACCACCGCCGAAACGTTCCGGAGTTTGATTGGGCCCGCGGGTGTATCACTTTACGGCCAATTCCCTCTAAAATGCGGGCTATATGCTTTGTTTTTGTTTATTGTATGGAATGCAGCTGCAAGATGAGCAGGTTCTCGATTTCCAGTTCATACTCGGAAGTTTCTATGCCGTAGACATAATTTCATTATATTTCGCTTTGTTTCCGAGGCAATTTTCTCATATTTCAATGGTTTTCTCACTTTTTTGTTCAAAAAAGTAGAGTTATAATTGAAAATCAAAAGTATATGTTGCTACAAAAGGAGTTTGTAGAAGATTACTAGGGTTAGAAACCCGGACCGGTAATAATTAAATGGGCCGCATGCATCTACCAAGGGGTTCGGGAGCCCCGTTACCTCATCCTGGGGAACTTTGGACTATAAAGGGGAGTACAGGGCCTGGATGAATCACTGGGACTACCCAAGGTGAATCTACTACCACCACATAAAACTGCCTACCTTTAGCACGGGCATCATTACGTTAACGTTGGGAAATCCGAGCGGTGTATCCATTCCCTCCGTTCCGCGAGTTTCGCTTCGACCGTTACGATCCAATTTTTTTCTTTTGAATACTGCGAAAACACGGTTTTTCACCCCTCGGAAACTTTCCCTGGTATCTTTTGTTTTCTTCGAAATTTTCCAGAATTCCTGGCTTCCTATTTGGACTTGGCAGGCTGGTTTTAAAATGAATTTGAGCAGCACTCTGTCCCAGTTTTTGCAGTGGAAACGTGTGAAAATCCAGACAGGTCCTGGAAGCAGCTTAGGGGTTTTTTTTTGAAGGTGCTCTAGAAACTTCGAGCCTTTTTGCCTTCCTTCTTGTGTTGTTTTGGACTATTTTGTGAATTTGTGACTTGTTGGTGCTAGGTCTCTTTGTTTTGTCCTAGTTTCAGAAGTATAAGTTTCTTTAGTTGCTTTATCGATATTTTTACACGTTTCGTTTAATTTTTTTTTTGAAATTTTTTGGCTTTATTTTAACTTTATAAAGTGTAAATTGTTCAAAATATATTCATACAACGTAAGTTGATGGAATATTTTTTCTTTATTTATTAACTGTCTAATAATGTACTAAGTAAGCGTGGCTCTTGTTACCCTAATACTCCACCTAAAATCAGAAGTTGGCCCACCTTACCAACATGAATTTCAAGGATTCCATCATCCTGCTGCGTTATTCCACTTACAAGTTATTGCTACCTATCCCTCCCATATATGTACATAGTTCATATTAGAGTTACCGTCTGGTGGAGGAATCTCTCATTATTATGAGGAACGCTCCAAACTTCGAGATATCCAGAAGGGTGTTTGAATTCCCAGAAAAAAATTGACAATTTTTCCTTCCCTTAAGAGTATTTGCTGGTCATCACTTGGACACGCAAAATATTTCTGTCCTTTCTGCAAAGGATACAACTACTTTTGATGAACAACAACAGGTTTACAACTCTTCTGGGGACATAAATGAATCCATGGCGGAATAAGAACTGTGGTACTAGAGGAAAATTAGCAGAATCCTAGTAGCAGCCGTGATAAGCCTGGACAATCTCCTCTGAGTGAAGTAGACCACATGATTTTCCTCTATTTTCCCCAATTTGTGGGCCACATTAATAGCACTCCCTCTTCCGGAGAAGTTTTTGGATCTTTCTGGGAAAGATTTCCATCAAGTGGTCGTCTGCCCCCGTACTTAGTGCTGATCTTTAGTGGAAACCTCCAACCACTTGGAGGACCAATCAGAGTTCCCCTATGTCTTCATGAAGCTATGTATATATCCTAACGAGGGTGAAACTTCTTGAGTGCTCATTTGGAGTGTAAGAGTCACTTCTCGGCTTGTCCCCAAGCACTCTCACGCAGGCTTCTCCCATTTCTGCACGATCCATGAACAGCCGCTACCATTTTATGCAAACGCAGATACTTGATTTCTTCCGCGAGCACCGTTTCGAGACCCACAAAACCGGAATCATCCAGATTCCTTAACAAGAACTAAGTTTCGAAAGCGTTTTCCACTGAAAGAGGACCGGATTTCGGTTGTGAAACAAGACGAATCCGTCGAAATCCGGCTACTTTCGCTGGCTGGCTGGCTGATCTTTCTACGGGCTAGTCTCTAGCGATGTTCGTTCTGAAGATGGTCGTCGCTCCTGTCGCCGCGGCAGCAACAGTCGCTCTACAGGTTTATACTTTTTATTCCGGGAAAAAAGTTTCAAACAAACATGTCCCTCTAATTACGTCATTACTAAAAATAAATGGGGTTATTTTTTCAAAACTACAGTTCTTCCTGGTCATAGCTCCGCATCTGCACGTTACTTGAGCAAACAGCGGTGCAACGCTTGCAATTTCAGCAATTTGGACCCACCGCAACCTACTACTTAGTATGCGAGCTGAAACAGTAAAAATTTGAAAAAAAAAGAAAAAATTAGAGCTGCAATTATAAGCACGTGATGCCGCTACCTGTAGTTTTTCAAAGCGTAGTTTACCTTTTCAATCTTGTAACTTCCCTCTGATTTGGTGATAAACGCGAATGCAAGGGGGTGTCCCCCCCCCCCGAGTATGGGTCGCCGAATTTTAGAAATTATTTTAGAAAATTAACCGAAACCTTTTACTATTTTTCTGAATACTAATTAATAATTGCCTAGTACTACAATTACTATTTTTATCATTTTTGTTATTCCTATCTTCTTTCCGAGTTCCCAGAGCAGCAGAGAGCCCACTTGCTCACCCCCTACGAGAACGGGTTACCGAATTTTCGGAATTATTTTACAAGACAAATGAAAACTTCACACTAGTGTATTTTCTATTGTTTATTTTTATTAATTACAATTACAATTACAATTATTTATTCTCTATCGCACAGACATAAATAATGTTCTGCTGGTTCTTCGTGCGGAGAATTTTTATTACTATTCTTAAATAGTTTTTGTTGATTGCTATAAATAGCTATAAATAAAATACGTAAATAGTTTATTTTTATTACTATTCTTGAATAGTTTTTGTTGATTAATAATCATTACAATAATTGTTTTTATTAATTTTATTTACTGTCGGGGTCACGAAAACGGTGGAAACTCCAATTTTTCCCACCCCCCCCCCCGCCTACTTCCCACATCCGTCACTGCTTGCTGTGGAAGTAAAAACACCATGTGAATCCAATTTTATTTACTCATTCAGATATTGATTTATCTTACCAATTTATTGGGGTTATTCATATTATTTTTTAATTTTATTTATAGAGGCTAATTATATTTTACAATTTTATTTATAGGGGCTATTTTATAATATCTGTAGAGGCTATTTATGTGGGGTGCGTTTTTTTCTCTCCTAACAAGTAATTACGTGTAGATTTCCAGAGATGAACTTTTTAAAAAATTTTCTGGATGAATTTAATGTGATACGAATCAGAAAAAAAGCTCTGTTCTGGGAAGAGAATTTTTGAAAAAAAAAAAAAAGAAAAATAGGAGAAAATCATGGCAGATTTCCAACTTTTCTGTGGAAATCCCTGTTTCACTCGCAGAGCAAGTAATAGGGCCCGTCTTCTTCCATGGTTGTTCGTCAGATGGTCATTTGGATCAAAAGATGGGGCGAATCCAGGGAAATCTGGAACCTTCGAGAAGTTTACGAAAGCAGAGTCCAGTTATATATGTGAGTGATGTAAAGGGACCCGGAATGAATACTCGGATATTCGATTATTCGAATAGCTCAAAATTCGTTTCATTCGATAATTCATTCAATTCTTCTCCTGAAAGTAGTACCAGGATGAGTTATACACTCAGCAAAAGCATAGTTTTGAGCCTGAACAGCAGTCCAAACTGCTGACGCTTCGACCTCGTGTAATGTAGCCGCTCCGTGGCGACAGTGTCGTGAGGTATAGCATTTCACCGGCTCCTCCTGTCTTCTGCCTCGACGGCATATTGTAATTAGCTGACGGCTAATCCCTATGACCATCCCAATCCGCTGCTGTGGCAGATATGGAGTGTCCTAAGGTCGTGAGGGTGAGTTCAGTTCACTTCACTTGAGGTCAGCTCTACTGTGACCGTCTAATTTACCTTTTGAGGAAATTTTCATCGGAAGAAAGGGAAACTTAAGCCACTTCCTTATGAAATGTCAAGTCTGTTTTCCTGGAGGAGATCCTTCCTACTCTAGGAAACTTCCAGCTCTTCCTGACATTTTGTGGATGCTATCCTGTTGCCCTGTAGTGCACTATATACTGGTTACCCGCTTGCTTACTTTGCTATACCAAAACTGGTTATGTAAATACGGATGAGTCGCCGTCGCGCAGGTGTAACCAGTGATTTGGGATCAGTTTTGGGAAAACAGGCTTTCCCGAAGCCTTCATGGACCTCATAGACTTCTGGCCAGCTTCCTTTTCTGGTTATATTCGTTTTGCCATAAAATATAGGAGTATACATCCAGAAAGTAAATAGAAGACGAGCCATGTCCGGAATCACACGAAATCTAATAAGATCCAGCAAAAATTTCGTTAGTTGTCCTAGAACATATCCAGCTTTTTACTGTGGTGTTTCCACAACAGCGATTTTTGACTTAATCCAGGAAAATTCCCTGCAAATCCTGCATTTCACTAGATTGTTTTGGCTTTTGGACCATTTTGTGGCTGAATGCTGAAAAAAACGTGCAGCCTCGTGCAAAATTCACCCAGAATTCCTGTCGAATTTTTCCTGAAATCCCTGAAATTTCATACAGCCGAGAAAACTTTCGTTAGTTTCCCTTTAGCATAACTCAGGTTTTTGCTATGGGGATTCTACACCGGCATTTTCCGGGTAAAGTTTAGGGAGTTTCCGTGCAAATCCTTTATTTCACTGGATCGTTTTAGCTTTTGGACCATTTTGTGGCTGAACGCTGCAGAAATCGTGCAGTTCCGTGCAAAATTCATCCCCAATTCCTGTCAAATTCTGGATAAGTTCTGCCCATTTCTGCGCCGTATTCCTCACAGTTTTTCCTTCTAGAAACAAAGCAGAAAATCAGCTCCATCAAAAATTTGTGGAAGTTTTATACAACCAGGGAAGTTTTCCTTAGTTTTCTTACAGCATAACTCAGCTTTCTGTCGTGGTGATTCCACACCGGTTTTTCCGGCTTAATCCCAGGACATTTCCGTGTAAATCCTCTACATATTTCGCTGTGTCGTTACGGCTTTTTGAATATTTTGTGGCTGAACGATGCAGAAATGGTGCAAGTCTGTGCAAAGTTCATGCAGAATTCCTGTCAAATTCTGGATAAAATCTGCCCATTTCTGTGCTGTATTTCTCACAGTTTTTCCAGGAATATAAGCAAAGAACAAGAAGTAGAATCAGCAGAGGAATACCTCACGTTTCAGCTCTTCTTTTCAACTCAGGATGCCGCTACTACATCATTCCTAACCTTGCAAAACACTTTTTTCCCAGGCTCTAAGGAGGGCATCCGGCTGGAAAACCCTGCGTATAGCACTCAAGCTCATCTATCATGATCCTCCTCGTCCTCTCCGAGAACATATGCTCATCGTGCTCGTATGTCGCAACAATTTGTCCCCATTAAACACTCGAGTGGGGTTTTTTGTCCCGGATCGGGCTACTGCCAGCCCGCCCCGCCAGCCATCCCCGGTGTCCTGATGGGGTCAAGCGCAATTAGAACCAACACTAGCACCAACCACTTCATAATGTGATCATCATTGTGGAACAGATGACGTGGTAATTATGAAGTCTTGCGGGTATATGGGCATTGTTTTCATCTAGAAGCATGTGAGGGTTGGGGAAAAGGGTTTTTAAAGATGAATTATCTGGAATTTTCTGGAAATATAGGTGGTCTTAGGGGCTTTGCTTCATCGATAGGCTTTGGATATATTAGGTTGATCTAGAAGTCTTGCACCACTTCTTAGAGCCTTTTTTCAAACAATCATAACTTGTTTACTGTTTTTGCTTTTTACCACGCTACTGAGTGTAGTAAATAAAACAATAAATAAATAGGTAAACAAATAAATAAGGAAATAACATAACATAACATAACATAATGGTTCATGGATGGAGTCTGATCTACCAAATTTCGTAGTTGAAATGTATTATTGTAAAACATCCCACCACATTCCAATGTCAAATGTCGTTCCAATGTTCAAGGCGTTCAGGGGTGAAAAACTTTCACAACCTGCGTCTCTTAGCAGTACGTGCTCTCTAAGGTGACCAATCCCGCTAGCCATCGTTAGTTTTTGCGGTTAATTTTTCATGAATCCCAGCCCAGGATTGTAAATGAATGTTAGTGCAAGACTTTTGGACCAACCTAATACTATGTGGGGGAGAGGTCAACGGACCACTTTCTCGAAAGATTTCTGTAATTTCCCGTTTGTAGATCAAATTACTTTTTACGGAGTTATTGAAGTAGTGAAAAAAAAGATTTTTTCTGGATTCAAGTTAAATTTCTGGGGTTTTTTCCAGAGGTGGTCGCCTATACTCTTGAAAATTAACCATTTTAGATTTATACCTATGAGAAACTTAAAGACAAGTTTCAAAATTCTTTTTTCATTAATATCTGGAAAAATCCACATACATTCTATGCACATATTCCTGACCATGACAGAAATCATTCATTTTCATGCATTTATTTTGTCATTTTTTACCCTTTTCCTCTAGGGCACGTATCCAATATGTTTAACCGTGGTAGGGGAAACACAGCGAGTATGTATCCGTTCTTACTGGTTTTTATCCACTTTGTTATCCAAGAAAAATTATCCATCCAGGTGATCCTTTTTTGCGCAAGTATGGTGACTTGACGAGACACCAAATAAAGTGGAGATGGAAAAGGTTATGGATCATTAGTTGGAAATGGATAAAGATAACCTGTAGTGAAATGGGCTGGATTTGGATAGCAGAATATTTCAGCAATACTAACGTATCTTCTAGATCGTGTTTATCCGACTGGACAAAGGTCGCGAGCTTGGGTTCCAGATTCTTCCAGATCCAACCCACTTATTTGTGTTCCAGATTCTTCCAGATCCAACCCACTTATTTGTCCTTGAATACCCTTACGAACGTCCGCCCCCCTCCCGCCCCCTCTTGATGAATATTCAAAGATGTTTGCAATATTCCCGAAGTGCAAAAATAGGAAATAGGTCTAGCACCCGGCAGAAGTTCAAGGATTTTGCCCTCTCCATGATTCATGCGGCGTTTTTGGCGCTTTGCTCAACGTTGCTTGTATTTCGTACCCTCATTTTCTTTGAATTTTCTTCCCATTTCTTTTGTTTTTCTCAGGGTAATTGACCAGCCAAGGAGTTGCTTGAGAATCGTAGCAGAGGAGCCGGGAAGTGTTCCAATTCGTTGAATAAAAGGATTAGTTCTATCGCACGGGTCAATAGCAGTCGCAATAAATGCTGATAGCGTGTGCGCTTCCCCAAACACCTGATCGGCCAGGCGATATAATCTTCTCGGGCTTCAAACTCAGTCGCCACGTTAGAGCTGCTATACTATTCCAGAGATTTTGTCTTGTTTACGGGGATAAATGGGGAGTTTATCCGGGATTTCCGTAGTTTATATTTATTTATTTTTTATTTATTTGAAAAGCTGTGGTAAGACAGACGTGAAAAAGTTATAGGTAATAATATATAGGTTGAATGAGTATTAAGTTTTAATAAATTTTAAGGCTGTATTTAGGCATAGCAATATGCTAGAGGCGTAATACCTAGGCATGGAATTAGCCATTTTTTGGATTAATGGATTAATTCAGGGATTTTAGGTATTGGTAGGTTATTTAGGGGTTAGCAGATCATCTAATCCATCTCATGTGCTTAAAACTTTTAGATTTCAATTTCATTGGCAAATTTTATTACTTTTGTCGCTTTTATCCCAAAGCTACTATCATTAACCTGATATTAGAGCATCTTAGGCTATTTTTCCCCAATTTTATACCTTTTCTACGTTGATACGAGCACGATTTTTACGATGCTGAGCCTATTTATCTATTTATTTATTTACTTAGTTGTTCATTCATTTACATATTTATTTATTAAATACACCACAAAGATGTGCCACAATAAATACCGTGTCATATTACAGGATATTTTCTAATTACTGTAATATCTGCTCTAGACAATTTACCCATAGTTTCTGGATTTTTCTACAGAGCTCTGACCACCGATCCATGTCCATAAGTCGATAAAATAGTCTTCTTAAAATTTTTTAGATTTGTGTCTAACATGTCTCGCCTTGGAAGGAAAATACAGCTGCTAGGGTAAATATATCCTATAGTGATATGGATGGGAAGATATATTCAGGGGTAAATTTCCTTTGAATGGAAGATTGTCCAGACCACTCCAACGTATCCTTACTAGAGCGTTTTTCCAAATGATAAAGGTGCACTGGATGCGATCCCTGGATTTTTAATTCAGACACTTTTCAAGCATATTTCCTTCTCAGGAGCCGCTCTCATTTTTCTACACTATATTTCTTGCTACCCCTATGCTCGGATCAAAATTCTATAGAATTCCTGGATCCAGATGAAGGACTAAAGTCATCTACACCTATTCAAAATCATCTACACCTTGTTCCATTTAGATCTACACCGATTGGGTGAATCGATACCTCTCAAAAGCGCCAAACTACAAGCCTATAGACGATATCTGCAACGAATTGCGTGACTATCGTTTGGTGGCAAAATTAATCCAAGTTGTCGGTGAGTTCATCCGAATTTTTTTGGATTTCCATTTTTCATTTTCTCCTGGAGATTTCCCACCAAATCGTTTCCATAGCGATTTCTCACATCCAGTTCTGTGATTAATGGTGTAATTTGAATATTGATACGTTTAATTTACATTTTCATTGATACAGCGTCCTTTCGGCCGGCGGCCACTCCAGAAGTGGTAGCTGTTTTGTACCAGTTGCACTCTTGAGTGTTCTTTTTCCATAGTTCTTCCTCGCGGAGTGCTTTCTGAGTATCTCCCTCGAATTAGAGCAATGGCCTCGCACTCATCTGTATGAGGGGATTCTGCATTTTTAATAATAAGTAGTTGTTTTGCCCTTACACTGGGTTAACTTCTTCATGGGATTTTCATCATAAAATTATCAATCAAACAAACAATCCGACATCCATTACTCATAGTCATCAACGAAAAAGAGAAGTATTTGTCGAAAAAAAATTCTAAAGCGGTAAACGGTGCTCATCCGGAAGATGCTAGAATTAGACCGACTATGATCATAGGGTATTCTTTATTGGGTATCAGGCAGAAGAGCATTTCAAACTCAGTATACCACAAATTCTTCAATTTTTATAACAAAAACTGGTCTTTTCATTAAGTATTAAAAGTTATTTTAGCTCTCTCGAGACTAGTCATTTGTCTTTACATGTTTCCAGCTATTTATAGCCTGCGCTTAAAGTATTAGGTTGCTCCTAAAGTTTTGGAACAGAACTTATCTTTCGAACCAGAACTTCCATGTTTTTTTATTATCTTATTATCAGGAAACTTTGCGGCGTCTTCAAAACCGGCTAAAATGAGAAAATTTTCCGAATTTTCGTGAGAATTCATTGCAGTCCATTCACCAGTTCCTTGGTGCGAATCCACGCGAATTCCTAGTTAGTTGGCATACACTCAACTTCTGTGGTGGGATTCATGAACTTTTCAGGGAAGGTTCTGGGGTCCCCCGCACATTCAAAATGGAAGAATTTGTTCAGAAAAATGTCACATATCCTGCTCTTTCTACTACTATTTGTAACTGCTTATTACGACGAGTAGTTTAGACAACGTAAAACACATTTTAGTCTAGGAAACTCATCCATTCCTGAAGGAAAGGTAGATCATACCCTTCACAGGTTGCTCATGAGTCTCACCATTGAGACCTGGGTATGAAAGGACGTACCATTACGTCAGATCACACGGGTAAATGAACAAGAAATGATTTTCTGGCAATGGAATGTGGTAGGATGTCCTGCTACGTACTTCTCAAGTATAGAAAATTGGTTGGTCAGGTTTCCTACATGTTGTGCTTGTTTGAAAAAAGCGGCGAAATTTGGTGCAAAACTTTTGGGCCATCCTAATGTAAAGGTTTTGTTCCGCTGCAACACTTTTGCTGCTTTTTTAGGGCTTATTTATTTCTGGCCTCCCAGGGCGATTTTATTTCTTACGTAATCACCGCCACGCGCATCCTCCAACAAACAACTGAATTTATTGCCCGGCGCATTTCGACCTTCCGCTCGCCGGCATACTGACCGACCGACCGCGACTCGCTAACAGAGCGACTGAAATGGCGGCTGTTCGCCTGCAGGTGCGGCGCTAAATGTGGCAGGCGACGGCTGGCGCAGTTGGCGTGCGCCCGCCAAATTTATGCGCTTTCACCCCGACCGCCTGTAACATCGCGTAATACAGTGCGTATCATAATTATAGACGCACCCCTAAAATGATGATATCTCAGTTTCGAGCTGACTTTCGAGTGAAGCTTTTGAAACCATTGAACTCAGCGCCTAAGAAAACCCTGGTTTGCGAAGTTTCACTCACAAGCATTGCGGAATAGGCTGTATTTGAGAATTAGGCTTCACTTGGACCGTATCATAATTATAGACGCACCCTCAATAAAAATTATAAATACCACTTTCCTTGAAGTAAAATTCCCGTCCTAATAATGTAGTCAAAAGTGCCAAGTGTCCACTATACGGGCACTGAATGCCCCTCTGATCTCAACTGTTGGGAGCTGAGCAGCTCCAGATACCCACTGTGCATGCTGCTGGTCTCAGCACCCGTAGGAGATCCGACCAGTTTTGCCGTTTTCCAAGCGCAATTGGTAAATTTGCAATATTTTATCACTTTTTCGGTCAAATAAACACAAAATGGTCCAGCTGTGCTCTTGGCACCACACTTCTACTGGGGTTTTAAGGTAAACAGCAGCAATGTCCCTTTAGGAAGAGAAGGATCTCCGTATCGTCATCGACAGTAAAAGACAAGACATGATTCGAATATATGTTGCGGCAGATTGCTGACTTCTTACGAGTAAAAATTAGGACGATGTTGATGAAGCCGTTCTGATTGAAGCCGCCCTCAACCATAGAGATGTGAGTTCAGAAAATGCACTTTCTGATGTGGTTCGAGTTTCACTGAAAATCCCTTCAGTAGTACCTGCATCCGCTCGAACAATCCAAATTAAAGTTATATCTATCGAAAGCAACCAAATAAACACGAAGTTACAGCTATGAGGCCCACTAGAATTGGTATGTAGAACCGACCACCAGGTCTCTACGTTGTTCTTAGAGAACTGAAGCCGTATGGCTTCCTAGATCGAGGTAACATGAAGAATGTATCACAGATGGATTAGCACTACGATGGCGCTGCATTTTCTTTCACTACTGATCATGTGTTTTGAAATGAATTTCGACACACTGGTTGAAATGCCCCCAGATGTCATGCAGTCATGAACCTTTCGCAACGCCCCTCGGCAGGAAATACCTGCCTGTCCTCCCACATGCTCATTTCTAGCATTTTGGGCCAGGATCTATTGCAAATTTACCAATTGCGCTTGGAAAACGGCAAAACTGGTCGGATCTCCTACGGCTGCTGAGACCAGCAGCATGCACAGTGGATATCTGAAGCTGCTCAGCTCCCAAGAGTTGAGATCCGAGTGGCATCCAGTGCCCATGTAGTGGACACTTGGCACTTTTGACTACACTATTAGAACGGGAATTTTACTTCAAGGAAAGTGGTATTTATAATTTTTATTGAGGGTGCGTCTATAGTTATGATACGGTCCAAGTGAGGCCCAATTCTCAAACACAGCCTATTCCGCAACGCTTGTGAGTGAAATTTCGCAAACTAGGGTTTTCTTAGGCGCTGAGTTCAATGGATTCAAAAGCTTCACTTGAAAGTCAGCTTGAAACTGAGATATCACCATTTTAGGGGTGCGTCTATAATTATGATACGCACTGTATGCTTTGAACTCTGTGCTCTCATCAGCCGGGCGATAGGCTTGGATCCGTCCCAGCCACTGTTTCTCCCGCTGGTTCCAGTTTCTCTGGATTTCCTCCCGAAACAGGCATTGGATTGCAGGATTTCAAGTCTTGCTGGATTTCAAGTGCACTGGCTGTGACCTGTTTGTCCTCATTTCGCGATTTTTTCCTTGTAGGGCCCCTGACCCCTCATTCCACACTCTTGAGCAGGGAAAAATCGTGTACGTTCTCTTCTCAGATAATATTTGTTTACCCTACCAGCGGTATCATTCTTGAACTCAGCGGCGTCCATTTCTGTAGTGCGGTTCAAATCCAACGGGTAAATTTACACGACGGCTCAAGTCTTTTATTCCTTAGTGGGAGATTTTATTACCCATGTTCCTCGACAAGAATCCAATGTGTGGAGCTCGTATTTTCGGTATTTATGCACTCGTTGCGTACTTTTTCTGCTTGTAGCAAACATTATCCATGAGGATATGTCCTGTTCGACGTATAGATCCCAAGATAAACCTTTTTCCATCAAAGGAAACATGCTATTCACGTAGAGTCTACCAGGAACTAGTATGGATCCTGTAGAAGGATCGCTCTCCCCAAAAGAGCTGTAACATATCCACGAACCCTAAGAGGATGAGCAAGTGGGACAAGTATTGGCACAGTTCGTTAAAAATAAAAGAAAGTTACTTACTTGCTACGTTTTAGTAAAAATGACCGACAAGGTTAGTAAAGGATATTTTGACCAAGGAAATTTCCCGAGTTGAAGGAAAGTAGGAGCAATTTACCATACGATCTTTCTACTATTTCAGTATTCCATCACGTCAATACCATTGTTTTACGCTGTCTACCTTTTCAAACCTATTCTGGGCCCGTACCCAATAGACTTTACCCAGTCGGATGAACGCGCTCTATGTTAGTGCGGGTTGAGCAATCTGCTATCCAATAAAAGGGATAGGATCGAGTGGGAATGGATATATACCCGCTGCGTTTTGCCTCACATGGTCAAATATATTGGATACGGCTCCTAGACTACCTGGAAAAGTACAATCTTTCCGAGACAGTTTATGAACCCTCCTGGGAAGAAATGCTCCTTCTCATAGAAACTGAAGGCACCATAGACAACCATAGAGCTTACCTCCTTTCTAGTGGATGCTTCCAGGTAGGAATTTAGCTCCGTGGTGACCCAACGTGGACGAGTTTTTTCCGGCAAGAATTAGGATTATCTTCCCAGTTTGCATCGTTGCATTGGGCCCTCACGGATCTCTCTCGTATTGAAAGATCCCTGGTTGTCTAGGAATAAATGAGTAACTGCAATAGAATCCTGTAGCCAAATAGTAAATAATAATTTGGAATATTAAATAAGGGAACGTCCTTCGGATTTCGAGCGATAGCTGGGAAACTGTGAAGAAAAATGATGCGTGCAGAAGGCACTATTCAAATGTGGACCCAATGTGTGGGATAGTTTCTTTCTCACAGGATAGCCCTTTTTGGTTGCAACTTGCCAGTAACAACACTATAGCAACTTGCAAATAAGCAACACTAGCAACAAGTATGTACGCCCGTTTTAGCCTCTGGACGTAGACAATTTTTGTCCTATTTATCCTGGATCTTCCTGGGTTTCAATTCCTGTTTAATTATGTTTGACTAAGACTTTTCTGCGAGGTATTTACCCCGAGTTCTCGCGTACTTTTCAAAAGACTCCTCTCGAAAGAATGTCTTACGGACATGTGTAGCCAGTGAGCTTTACAAATGCTGGCTATTTGCCTGACGATCTCTCGTCACTATGACAAAACAACGAGCTGACAGTGATTGAGAGGTTCGAACTTTCGTAATGCGACAGGCAGTTTTTCGTTTGGAATTCTGGAGTACTCTGACCGGAAAAACTGGTTTATATAACGTGGATATTAGCTATACAAATTGGGCTTCAAGTTCCTGCCTTCTGAATCCAAGGCTGAGCCTCAGATCATAATCTCCTCTATGAAAATTCCTTATTTCTATGAGCGCTGCGCACAAAATTACCCTCTTTTGAGCAGAATAATCAAGCTTTGACTTTTCAGAGTGTGTTCTAAAGCTCACCTAGGAAGCGTTTATACTTCCTTCTGGATACCCAGCATCAATCCAGTCTCCGGCTCAATCGTCCGACACCTTCCGTGTTCACCAATTGCGCAGCGGCAGGCGGCGATGATTAGGCAAACATGCCGTGAAACTCAATCCGAGTACGAGGAGAACCGTCTGTTCATCGTGCTGTTGTGCTGGGACGGAAACGCTATTTGAGCACCTTATGGCGGGCATACTCCCTCATTTATACTTACTTTACCACTTCAGTTACCTCCCTAGGTTTTTTAGCACTTTCTATAGAGTTAATTGTAAGAATTTTTGACCCACTGACGTCATTCCACTAGTGAGCCGCACCTTTTTTTACATTGTTAGGTCTGTACGATCTTTAAACCTTAATTATCCTATAGGATTCCCTAAATGGTAATGAAGTAGTACTTCTTGGTCAATGCATATGATCCAAAAAATCCATTCTGGAATGAGAGAGTGTATAAATATACCAAACTAATAAATATACGTACTTATACTATCTTATAAACTTAAGTATATTTTTGACTAACTTTAACTTTTTAACATTATTTACTTTCATTTTTTTCTTTACTTCTTTACTTTTATTTATTTTTTTACTCTCTTTATTTACGCCGTTTTCAATGGGTCAAATGGGTTTTCAATGGGTTAAAATAGCACATATATTTCTAGCTGTTCAACATTTTTTCTTTTCTTTTTCTCACTGCTAATTTATCAACTTTTCTCCTTTTTCCACGGAAATTTCCATAGCAGTAGTGAATTTCTGCTTCTTTTCCATGCCATACAACAAGCGGGTTGAATTTCAAATTCTTTTTCCGGGCCATTTGCATCCGGGCATCTTCACCTGGGTATATTTGAATTCCCAGGAACTATACGAAAGTTTTTAGGGATTATGAGATTTGCCTGAGCGAATTTCTCGTTTTCATGGATGAAATTTGATAGGTCAAGTTTTTCCAGAGTGGTTGTTGAACATCGGAACGCCTTCATGTTTGGCATTAGTATTCTGGGTTTGTTCATTGCTAATCAGTGGTGGTGTAGGGTCAGGGGCCTCGTAATTACCAGATGATCACTTATTTACAAATTTAAGATTGTTGGGCGTAGGTCATGCATTGAAGCCTACATATCCCTATGGTGGCCCGTGACTTTTTTTGGATTGTATGTTTATTACTAGAATTGCCTACATACATACTATTTAATTTCTGCATGACCAGCTCTTACTACTACTATGTTACTGCTGTAATAAGTAAGAAGTGAGCCGTTATCTCTCACTGGTGAGATTCATGAACATCCCGTGAGGGGTGTGATCTACCCGCTCTTCTAGAATTTTCGAGTTTTCTTGGCTAAAATGCGTTTTACGTTGTCCAAACTACTTGTCCCAGTTAGCAGCTAAAAATAGTGGTAGAGAGAGCAGGATATGTGACATCTTGCTGGACAAATTTTTCCATTTTGAATGAGCGGGGCCCTAGAACTTTCCCGGGAACGTTCATGATTCCCACCACAGATGGGGCAAGTCTCCTCAGTCTTAGCAGTTTTTACCTGTTGTTGGGTCTCTATTAGACAATTTCTTCCACCCGGGAAAGTTTCGACGATCTTTTCACCTCTGAAGGAGTCTTCTTTTGTTCAAATCCTCGAAATTTCGCGCGATTTCACGGATTTCACCGAGGCAGTGAGGCGACTGAGCGCCGCGCCTTGCGCGCGTTTCGTCGTTTCTACTCTGATTTATGACGATTGTTCAACGGTGGAAAGTGTTCGCAGACTCTTCGGAGAATCAAGCAAACATTTTCTTGTCGTTTTAGTTTTCTGTTTGGGAATTTTGCTATCCATAGAAATCTACGAAAGAATCCTTCCATTTACAGTATTTTTTTTTTGCCTGAAAATGCTTGCATCCCATGGGAGAATGCCTATGAATATTAATCCATTAACAGGCATATTTTACTAGGCGATAGCGAGGATAAGCGTGGGAAAGCGGCGATTTCTTTCCGACGCCCTACTTATGAGGAGTGTAATCGACATTTCCGGCTTCTGGCTGTCCTGGCAAAGTTTAAGTAGGTGTTCCCAGCAGTGCGGAAGACGCCTTTTTTTGGCTATCGTCTCCTAGGATTTCATGAGCACTTTTTAGCCCGGAGTCATGTTAGAAGGCCGTTTTACAGCGACTACATGGCTTCTATTTTGAAACGTGGTGTAAATCGTACGGTGCTTGAATTTTCCAAGTGTTCTTCATATTTCATGGATTTTCCGAGTTCCAGGTCACAGCCTAACGGCTCACTTCTCAGTTTTCTCCCCTGAGGGACCAGTGCGTCCTTGTTTGGAAGGCACTCCCAGATGCTATCTAAGAGGTTTCCTGATAAGGTTTTGAATCTCATTCTACTCTGAATTGGACGAGTTTTCCTGCACAAATTTGATCTATTCTGTCTCCAATACAAAACTGCTGGTTAGGAAAAGTTCTATGGATAAAGTGTAGTTGCTTATCCCGGGAAATGGACGACCTGATTGAGCTGGTTGGTTACAAGGGTCCCGGTGACTCTCGTGGATCCCGTTAGGTTTCCCAACGTGGACGAGTTTTCCAGTCAAAATTCAATTTACATACATATCCTACGACTTTCATGGCTTTCTTGCCTGCCATTGCTGCCTGAGGTGAACCGTTACCCAGAATACTTTTATCTGGGGCTGCATGCACTATTGGGATTACCCAGGGTAAAGGTTTTGACGCCGTGCGAACGTTGAGCAACTTAGTGTGGTGCTAGCACGTTTACCCCGGGTAATTACCATGATTCATTCGTCCCCTGTACTTTCTTGACGCAGATGAATCATCACGACCATGGGTAACGTCATACCCATAGGTGTGGCCTAAGAGTAGCGACTGGGGTTAAAAACCTCGCATATGGGTAAAAATATTGGGTGGCGTCAGGTGAACGGTAAATTTGTGTACGTTAACCCATTTGTCACAGGTAATTCCTATATAGATTCTATTCACGAGGTCAATGTGGACGAGTTTTCCTGACGAAAATGGGCATATTTTGCTATTCGCTTATCTGCTGCTATACGCTTACTCTGCCTGTTACCTGAGATGAGTGCTCTGCATGCCTTTTGCGTACCTTTCTTGCCGGGTAAACTCGTCCACCTTGGATGAACGGTTGGGTTTTAACGTTCGCAGTAACATTCCCGGGTCCCACTTCTGCTGCAGTTCACGCTTATTGCAAGTGTCCCATCAATGACGACTCCCATATGGACGAGTTTTCCTACAATTTTTCGGTATAAATCACGTTTTTTTTCCCTCGTCTTCCCATATGATCGCTACCCGGGGACATAAAATAACTCTCCAATGCCATTAAACCCATAGAGATCAATAGATACCACTGATTTCCAGCTGAGACTTCTACTGGTCCCTGGGAACAGTGGCAGTTTCCCCGATATCCGCATAGATGTCCAAATTTGCATACCGTAAGGGGAAAATTAGCGTCATGCGGGTGGCCCGAGAATTTCGGCAAACCATCTGGTTTGCAATTTGCGAGCACTTATACCCATTAAATGATGGAATCATTCCATGTTTCCATCCATACTGACCTCTCTGTAAGGCATATGTTGCATTTTCCTCACTCTCTTTTTTCGTTTTTCCTTGGACTTTCCCTACCCTTACGGATAGTTCCCATGTTGTACCTCTGAGAGTTGGTCTGCGGAAGATTGTAAGTCATCTGTCACAAAAAGAGACCATTCGTCATAACCTACCTGGCACATCTGTTATTTTCGGCGCCGATTATTACTACCTGCTTTGTGTACGTTCCGTTAGAGAGCTATTTAGGCTCATCACAGCGGATTTCTGTTCCTGTTGCCTGGAAAAAGTAGAGTCCATAGGTTTCGGTGAATTCCGGGAGTTGAGAGGGGACAAACTTTACAGGGGACAAACTTTGTTGTTTTATATCATACTGTACTTATACTTCTTATACTATTGTATTACATACGTATTATTTCTTGTTTTATTCTCACAACACTTACATAATATTATATTTATTTCTTACATCATTCCTATTTTATACAAAGTGGATTAGTTTTCCATGGGGATATTTAGCTCCATTTAATTTGATTCATTCCTTCCTCTAGTGGATGGAAATAATCGGTGAAACAGTCAATTGTATCAAGATGCCCGAATTGATGGCAAATACTATCATCTGCTAATAATGTCGTAGTAACTGAAAGTAATGCAATAATATATAGTAATAATGTATGGTAGTAATAATTTATAACAATGATGTGTAGTAATAAATATATACTAGTAGTAACATGTTGTAGTAATAGCTTACAACGACATGTAGTAGTAACATGTATATTGTATAATATTATAGTAACACTACACATGTGTATAGTAAGAAAGTGACGTAGTAATATATAGTAGTAGTATATAGTAGTGGTGATAACAACATATAATAGTGATTTATAGTAAAAATAAATATATAGTAGCAGGTACACACGGTGGTAATAGTACATAATGACATGGTGTAGTAATTATATAGTAGCAATACTATACATATGTATAGTAAGAAAGTAATATAATGATATATAGTACGAATGTATGAAGGTAGCAATATATAATAAAGGTCTGTAGTAATATAAATATATAATAGTAGTAACATATTGTAGTAATATAATAGTATATAGTGACATGCAGTAGTAATATATAGTAGTTATGCTGCACACATGTACAGTAACGAAAAATATGCGGTAGTACATATATTAGCATTGTAGTAAAAAAAATTATTATATAGTATACATATATGTAGTGATAGCGAAGTCTAGTGAATAAATGAAGGGTAAATAAAGGGTAAATAATATAATAGTAGCAAATAATATAGTAAGGAACAAAACGGAGCCTTTCCTTGATTTTTTTCCTTCTTGTTTTTTCGTCTGTTTTTATATAGTAATTTCAAACAATTGTTTGTTTGTTTATAGTAGTTGGTAAAAAATGTATTTTAACGAATACTGTCTTTTCTTTTCGTCTCATCAACGCTACGAACTTTTCGCAGGCTTTATCTCCTTTTTTCAGCCTCGTTTACTGTGAAATTTATTTGACCGTATCAATTTATTCTTCATTTCAGTGCCCGACAACGCGAACTCGCCGCAGTTCACGTCTCATTTGTCTCGAGTCAATACTAATGTGAGTTATTCAGTTATTCTTCTAGCTTTTCCTACAATCAGTTATTTTTCTACCCTTGCCTAGTTCTTCTTCCTCTACTTGTGTTTCTTTTTCCTGCTCAGCTATTCATTCCTTGCAATCATCTCTTATCCGGAAAATAAGCTATTGCTACTTCTCTTACTGTTATCAGGGAAATAAGCGATGGACGCTCTCCATTCTGTCCTACAATACATATGTAAATCCATTTTCGTATAGAGCGCGGTTTAAGAGGAATCAATAGATCTTCCGCAAATTTCATTTTCTGAAGCTCCAAACGCGCTCCATTTAGAATTCTCGGAACAATTTCAAATGAGCAGCGGTGACATAAGCCGCGTCACCTCAGCTCCCACCGCGTCCCAATAGTTTTAATGACTGGTATGTGTCAACAATCCGATTGTAATGTCTACGCCGAACAGCTGTTCGGTCGATGTTTGTCCGTACCGTCGATATGTTAATGAGGTGCGCGAGAGGCGCCACGTCTGAGTGGAATTCGTCCAGGTGGCAGATGGCACGGAATTTTTGAGAGTTGTCCGAGTAAACAATGCTGCAAAACTTCCTATCAGCTTGGCCCGAAACTCTTGCACCAAAATTCATTGTATGATCCTGAATTTCTTAATCCTGAATTGAAATTCGTTGGCAATAGAATGTGGTAAAATGCTCTACTTCTTCCCAACTATGAAATTATAGTAGCAAACCAGGTTCTATCTACGAGCGATGGTGTTATGAATGTCTGGAAAAAAAGTGTAAAAGTTGGAGCAAGACTTTCGGGCCAACCTAGAACCATCCTCCAGATAAAATCCCAGGACTAGGATTCAAGTAACGGTAACCTACCAAACCAAGAGTAGTTAGCCCGATTGGTTGTCCTAAACACTACGCAATGCGAAGAGACGCAGGTGGCGAAAGTTTGTCTGCCACCCAAATTTCGTTGCTGACTGGAATCTGGGCCAAGATTTATGAATACATAACCAAGCTTAACTTGGTTAGCAAACCATCTTCAGCGTTCTGTGTCTCCTAACCTTACATAGTCTTTAGGTTAACCAATCAGTTCACCACAAATGGTTCGCTTGGTTACCATTTTATAAATCGTAGCTTTGGGATTTAAGCGGGGGGAAGGGGGGGGGGTAAGGAAAAAAAAGAAAAAAGGAGAACATTCAATTCAAATTATAATTTTCGAAATTTTCTTCATTACGGTAACACAAGCGAAGAGAATAGGCTGATCGAGCAGGAAGGGGTGGCTGCGTTACAAGAGGTACGCTGCTGGGCTGTGATTGGTCAATTCTTGTGCGCGTCGCGGCTGCAGCGCTGTGGAGAAATACACAATTTTTCTAAGCTATGGCGGGACAAATGAGTGCTATCGGGGCCTACAATTTGTAAGAGGTGGCCAACGATGTCATCAATGTGCCAGATTTGAAGGAGCAACCTAAAATTGAGAAGAAGACGCGTGCGGCACGGCTGCGTCGCGTTTGGTCTCCAAAGCTTACGATGTTATGCCCGGATGAAAGTAAAAGTAAATGTGTATTCAAATCTAATAGCGCTGATAGCCAGAAACATGCTAAATTCTCTTCTGGCATTTTTAAATTTTCTGGTAAAATGTTGGACAGTGGAAAAATTTAGCCACTCCAGGGGGATTCCAGGAACCCCTCCCCCTAAAACGCTTCAATTAGCGTCCATCCCCACTCAGTTATGCACATTGTCCACCCAGAAGTTTCCTGTTTATTCAGGCGCGCGGCTCTTCGATGCACCGGAAGCTGATCAGCGCTAATTACCTGCTTCGTAAGGCGCTAATTGGCGTAATTAACCGCTGCTACGTGGTGGTGGAGACGCCTGCGCGTAAGAGCAATCAGCACCTATAGAGGCACCCGTGTGCACGCTCCTATACATTAATTACCGGTCATCAGCCAACGGCTTCAAATGCTAATCGCCTGGTTTGTAGTTGCACTTAATATGGTAATTAAATTACCGATCGATATATTGATTTTCGCGTTGTGATTTCGCAGCACTTTGCTCGTAACATTTCCGCCCTGTAGTTTTCGTATCTGTCGCCTAAAAATAATCTCTTGTCGCGGTCTTGACCACCCGGCGATGTTTTACACATCCGGGCTGGCGTCACTTGGCGTAAGCGCGTCGGCAGTTGGGCCGGGGAAAAAAGCGACGAACAAATTATTTCTATGGCCATCGTAAATTTACTAGGCGCCTTTGAAATGTGAACAGGCGGGCGGGTGGGGTAGCTATATTTCTGGAAGAAATATTGCAGTAAACAAGTAAATAATTGCTGGATACTACTGCATTACGGATTTACTGTGTCACAGCAACCCAGCTTTCATTGGGGTAGCCATACATAACCCAGCATTGCATGTCCTGTTTAGTTTAGTGATTAAATGAATGATTCTGTCGCCCAACCAGGCCAAAGTCCGCGTATCGCGCTTGAAACTGCGAGCATCATTGAGGTTACCAGGGTAAACATGTTTTATTGTGGCTATCAGGATAAATGTGTTTCGTTGACTTTACCGGGTAAATGTATTTCGGTGGGGTTACTAAGGTTAAGTTGTTTCATTGGGGTTACCAAGGCAAACATGTTTCATTTAGGTTAGCAGGGCACACGTGTTTCTAAGGGGTTACCAGGGTAACTACGTTTCATTGAGGTTACCCAAGGTAAACATATTGATGCTCATGCTAACGATGGATATATTCTTGGTCTATTAAAACGTTTACCCTGGGTAGTCTTGATGCTTGCTGCCCCATGGCTGGTCATACGATAGAGTACGTAATATCAGGGGACGCAGGACGCGAAAGTTGACTTGTTACCCTGGGTCTGCACGCATCATGGGGGTTACTCAGGGTAAACGTGTTGACGCCCATGTTAACGGTGGGTAAATTAATAACCTATTAACACGTTTTCCTTGGGTAATCTCAGATACATGGAGCCCCATGATTGGTTATTCTATAGGCCACGTAATGTTAGGAGGCGCAATATGCAACCATTGACTTGTTACCCTGGGTCTGCATGCATCATGGGGGTTACCCAGGGTAAACGTGCTGACGCCCATGTTAACGATGGATAAATTTGTAATTTATTAACACGTTTACGATTATGATCACGTTTACGATTAGGTAATCTTGATTATGCATGCAGCCGCACGACTTGTCATTCTATAGAGGACGTAATGTTAGAGGGTCTAGAACTCAAAAGTTGAATAGTTGTCCTGATTATATAATAGTATAATTGAGATTATTCAGGGTAACGTGTTGACGCCAGTGTTGCCGATGAATAAATTTTGTGGCCTATTGACACGTTTTCCTTGGATAATCTCGATGACCGTTGCGGACTCACTACTGGTCATCCTATAGACTACGTAATGTTAGGAGAAGCAGAAGGCGAAAGTTGACCTGTTACGATGGGTATGCACATCGTTACATCGTTGAGGTTACCCAGGGTAAACGTGTTGACTCCCGCGTTAGCGATGGGTAAATTTGTGGCCTATCACCACGTTTACCTTGGTCGATCTCTCTGATGCATGCGGCCCCATGATTGGTCATCCTATTGACTACTTAATGTTACGAGACGCAGGACGCGAAAGTTTATTTGTTATCTCGGACATTGAGGTTACCCAGGGTAAGCGTGTTCACACCCATGTCAGCGATGGGGAAATTTGTGGAATATTAGCACATTTACCCTGGGTAATCTCAATGATGTATCGCAACCCTGGCTTAGCTCACTCGCGCGTTCATGGATCCTAGCCCAGGTCTAGGTTAGTTGTGATCCATTAGGCTAGATATGGCCCAGGGCCAAGCTGTCCCGGAATATGACTAGTAAAGAGGTTCAAAATCGGCTTACTTTTACCTTACCTTGTCTTCCGTTTCTTATGATCGGAAGTGGTGACTAAAACTAAATAATAAAATAAAAATAAAAAAATAAAACCTCTGGCCGCACGTGTAATTAGGATTACCCAAGGTAAACGTATTGGCACCCCACAAATTTACCTGTCGTTAACATGTGCGTAATAGCGGTTACCCTGAGTAGTATCAATGGCGCATCTAGGCCCAATATTTCATTACGCAGATGTAGACCCTGTATGCATCATTGAGATCACCCAGGTTGACCGAGATGACGCACGTGTTAAAGATAGGTGAATTTCTGACATGTTAGCACGTTTACCCTGGGTACTCGCAATGATGCCTGCTGCTCCAGGAGACTTCAGCAGGCACCTTGCTGAATCAGTGCACAAGTGGCGGTCTCAGACGGAGAGGTGGGACAAGGGGGGTCTTTCACCTCAGAACTTCTGGATGGAATTTTCTAGAATTTCAGGGATTTTTCCCGAATTCCTCATGACCATACCAAATTTTCTGTTCTATCGCCTCAGCGTTCGTCTTAATCTCGGCACATATCGTCACCACCAGCGCATCGCCACCGCCTCTCTGCTGCACTTAATTGTTTACGATGGCTGGTCCTCGTAGTGTTAATGAAATTACAACGCCCGCCACCGAAATATGTCCTAATCCTGTGCGGCTGATCAAATCGCGCCACGTTGAAGGGGGTGGATAGGATTAGCAAGTGTTCGTGGATCGCACTTGAGTGCAATTTTGGGGTTTTCTAAAAGTTCGGACAGGAAATGGGGCGTTTTAGGAGGTTTTTCAGGGTTTAGAGGGGTCTGTAATGCGGCTTGGCGATTTGATTCCCACCCAGGAAAATCCTGAAAAGTTCTTCTCTCCTTGTTCCCTTCATATTTCTTTTCCTTCTTCCAAAACTTTGATTTATTTATTTCATGTAATTGAAAATATACATGGTTGTCTGCACATTCCTGGAATTCCTTTCCATCCTGTTTTCATTTCCTTTCATTTTTCTCCTTTTCCCTTTTCCCTCAGAAAATCTAGCAGTGAATTTCTTGCTTCAGATTGACGGACTGAACGTATGTCTGCAGTACTTGGCGCTTGCTGGAGTGGAAAGTGGCAAAGTCACTTCTAGAGGTCAGAAAATCTCTTTATACGGCTATTTCTTTCCTTCTTCCATGTTTTCCGGCAATTTCTGCTTCTTTCCGTAATTCTCCGCAAACATAGGCTTTTTTCTTCTTCAATTCTCTGGATTTCCCAGTTTTTCCTGGGTTTGCCCACGACTTTCCACCCACTTCGAAGTGCCTCCTTTCGCCAGATTCCCCCCCCCCCTAACTGGTTCCATCCACGTCCCCTCTATCTTCACTTGATCTTAACTTCTTGTTCCACTCTATTTCACAAGTAGTTCTTTGGCCATCGTCCACGTTTCCAGCAGTTTTCCCTTGGTTTTTGCCCATGGGCGGGGCTTGGTATCCCCGCTCCATGTAGGGGCAAAGTCCGCTGCTTCCGTCCACGTTCATTTGGCTTTCAACTGCTTGCTACACTTTCACATCGCATTAATTTTTTTAACAGGAAGAGTGGGTAATTTAGTGACCGTAACAAATATTTTATTATCCTTGTTATCCTTATCGATCGTCCTTTTATGGCGGGTACTTCTAGTTACGAAAAAAACACATTCATGCAAAAATTCTTGCCGCAATCTCGTACCTTTCAGCTGTGGAATGAGCTATTTCTTGAGGTTTCTGAAGCTAGTAATTTTTTTATATATTCGAACAGTAATTTCTATGTATCTGCCTATCACCATGGATCATTGGCCAGGTTTTTGTCCGCGGTTTTTCCAAAAATAAATGCTATGTCCACCAATTTGCCACTCTTTTTGATCATTTTCCTGAAAAAAATGTCTTAATTTCTGAGCCGGCATATGGAAAGTTTAACAGATTACCACCGAGACATTTTCATATTTTATGTGCCTCCTATTTTCTCCACAGTTTTGCGATGACGTCATCCAGAAAAATCGCTGACACAGCACTGCAGCAGCGCCATGTCTGAGCTAGTCAGTAAATAAATGACTAAGGTCAGGCGGGAACACGCCACAGCTTCCGTGGAAATTCTCGAGTCTGTTTGTCCTCCGTTTTAAGCGGAATTTCGATTTGAATTGGTTCGAATTTTTCTTCGACTATTCAATGCTTTGAACATTTCGAATGACATATCGAACTTTTCAAACGAATGGTCGCAATTTTGAATTTCACGATTTCTCATCTATTTGGATGTTTGGCGGAGTTCAAAATCTTCGGAAGCGTTGACGATAGCATAGGTTTCGGACGTTAGCATAGATTTTCTGGACAACTTTCTGTCGTTCAAGGTCATTTCGCTCATTTTCTGAGGTTATTTATCCATTAAGTTACTTAATTATTTATTTGTTTACTTACCCACCTACTTAGTATTTCTATTTCTACTTACTAAGCATTCACTGAGCGGGCCACCCTCATCATCATTATTTCATCATTGCACCCTCAAAGGTATTAATAAAAAAATAATAGAAAAAACCGAAAAAATAAAATACTTAAAATAAAAAATACTAAAATAAAACGGAATAAAACAATTATTAATAGAAACCGGGAGGATGCTTAGGAAAAGAACCAAAGGCAGGAAGGCGGAAGATTTTGAGGATGTGAAATTCCTTATTTTTACTACAAGATGCTTCTCTGAAAAATAAATGTAGATCTGACTCAAGAGATTTTTCACTACGTCCGCAATTTTCACTTTTTACTGTGTACTTTCCTGTTGAAATGGTATTTGCTGGCTAAAATAAGGGCGGTTGCAGTTGTGAAAATTTGTTCCTTTATTCGTTACTTTTGAAAAGGAGGTTTCAAGGGATTTGATGGAGCTGAAAATTCAATTTTGAAAAGGTGAAAAGGATGTTTTCCTGGTGTCAGATTTCCCTGACTTCTTCGAGAAATTTTTTACCTGTTTTTGCAAGTAGTCTTATCAAACCTTCAGCAATCCTAAAATTTCACTTTTATCCACTGGTTTGCCTTTAGAAATGCGCCGAAATGAGGAATTCAGGGAAAAAATTGCAAACACGCAAACTTCTTACTGACTCGTGTGCTAATTTCTTATGGAGAACTTGTTCTTTTCTGGAATTTTTGCACTTCAGATCCATCCTTTATAAATTGCTATCAAATGAATGAAATGTAAAAGTAAACAATGTGCTATAAAAATAAAAAAAATAACTTTACTATAAAATGTACTGTAAAGGGAATGGTTTATGGACAAATTCTCTTTGTTTGTACACAATCCCAGCAGTGCATCATCAATTTCCGCTGCTGAATCATACACCTGCATACTTATTATGCACTTTCATATCAAATGCAGATTCCTGCTTTTATCCTTAGGAATGACGAAGCCGCGACGGCGGCGGTGTCGTCAAAATTCCAATGGATGTCGCCGAATGTTTCATATTCGCTGCCGAATAGTGTTTTTATTGTCGCCGGCGTGATTGTTCGCGTTCGCTTTTTATTCCGAGGGCAGCCGTACGAAGTCGAATTATGTACGTGTTTGCACTTTCACACGCCACCACAACACGAGTAGAATACGGGAATTCTGGATGACACCGGCACGACGACGTCGTGGTGGTTCTGATTTTTTCTTGTAGCTGTCTGCGTTTATACTTACTTCTCTGACCACTTCCATGGGAGCTCCACATCCTTTCTGAATATTTCATCCACCAGTATCTTCTACTTTTAGGATTTTTCTACATATTATTCCCTGGATTTAGTGTCATTGCACACTTCCTACTCTGAAAAACGTCCGTATGCACTTCTGGGACAGGGCCAAAGTTAACTAGTGTCCGTGAACTAGGAATCTCCTCACTGCTATGGAAGCCTCGTGAGAAAATCTGTACCCGGATGCATCAGTAAGATTACCCAGGGTAACCGCGTTTTCTCGAGTATAAGCAGTGGGTAAGTTTTTGAGGTGTTACCACGTGTGGCCTGGATTATCCTAATAATGCATACAAGCACTGGCCAATCATCTTTTTTTTACCCAATTTCACCATATGGGTAAATTTGGGACTTGTTATATAACTTGTTTAACCTGGATGATCTCAATGATGCATTCAAGTATTGGCCTGCCTTCTTTTTTACCCAATTTCACCGGATGGGTAAGTCCGGGAGGAAAAAACAACGTTAGCAATTAGTTTTTTTTTCTTGTGATTACGTAGCTACTGCCGTTTCTAGGTCATTTATACTCTACGTAAGTGGAAAGCAAAGAATCTAGGGCCTGGATGCATAGTTGAGATTACCCCGGGTAAACATGTTGACCCCAGTCTAAACGATGTGTGAGTTTGGGAAGTATTAACACGTTTACCTAGGGTAGTCTCAATGCTGCTTCAAAGCACTTCTCAGTCTTCCCTTCTACCCAAATCCACCAGATTACAACCTTGGTAAACAATGTATTTTTTGTGATTACTTTAGCTGCTGCCATTTCTAATCTATTCACTAGGTCATTTCTATTCCACCTAACTGTGAAGCAAAGAATTCACGACCTGGATGTACCATTGAGATTACCCAGGGTAAACATGTAGACCCAGAGTGAATTATGAGTAAATTTGGGAGATTTTAACACATTTTTCTTTGATGACCCTGATGATGCACTCATACACTGCTCCGTCTTGTTTTTTAACCAGTTTTACCCGTTTCTAACTTCCGTAAACAATGTTTTTCTTTTCTGTAATTACGTAGTTGCTGCAATTTCTGATCTGTTCAGTAGGTCATCTATACTCTCCACAGCTGTCGAGCAAACGATTCTGGGCTCGGATGTATCACTCAGATTACCCAGGGCAAGCGTATTGACGCCCGTGCTAACTATGGGTAAATTTGTACGTTGCTACTACATCTACTCCGGGTAATCTCAATGATGCATGTGTCCTCAGGAAGCAAAAATAAGTGAATAGGGGTAAAAAATAAGTGAGTATGCCCCATGTCACCGCTTCCCCATTGTACTACCGACAATCCAGCGCTATCGATAGCGCTAAAATTCCCGTATTCATGTTTTGAAATCATTTCAATGATCGATAAGATATGGACGCGTGTGTCACAGCGGTGTTGTAAGATTTATATGCCCGTCGAGTGGAATATTCCTTAGGGGGAATGTCCTTTTGTTGGGAAGTTTGCGCTAGGGTAAGATTCCCAGAAAGAATGGGTATATGTATATTTTCCTTGCGGACAAATTAGCCTTTCCCGGGGTCCGCAAATTCTCTGGAAAGACATTGATGAGGTTTTGTTCCTTTCTCTGAACCTAATGAAAAGAGAACTAGAGGCTGGATAGAGAAATTTGAAAAAAGGAAGAAATAAAAACTGAAAGTTGCTTCTTTGATTGTTCATTTTCACGATTTACGATTTAAAATTAACGGTTAACGAGGCTTACGAGTGTTCATAAACTCAATCTGAGAATTACGCAAATTAAAACAAGGACGAGAAAAAATCCGGAAATCCCACAGAAATAGAGGTGTACGGGTAATTTTCGGCCACCCTGTAGATAGGTCTTTCTTTCTGCCCTATAGCTCTCTCCCAAAGCACTGCTGGCAAAGTGAATGGATCAATACCAGTGGCGGACGCAGAAAGTGGGCGGGAGGGGGGCGGGGGAAAAAAATTGGGCTCTCCGCAGCTTGGGGAACCAGAGGGAAAATAAAATTTAAAAAAATGATTTTAATATTCAATAATAAATAATCAATATTTAGAAAATAATAATAAAAATAAACAAATAAAAATAAACTAATACATGACTTTTATTTGTATTGTANTCTCTCCCAAAGCACTGCTGGCAAAGTGAATGGATCAATACCTATCTTTTCCACCACAGCTCTCTCCCAAAGCACTGCTGGCAAAGTGAATGGATCAATACCTATCTTTTCCACCACAGCTCTCTCCCAAAGCACTGCTGGCAAAGTGAATGGATCAATACCTATCTTTTCCACCACAGCTCTCTCCCAAAGCACTGCTGGCAAAGTGAATGGATCAATACCTATCTTTTCCACCACAGCTCTCTCCCAAAGCACTGCTGGCAAAGTGAATGGATCAATACCTATCTTTTCCACCACAGCTCTCTCCCAAAGCACTGCTGGCAAAGTGAATGGATCAATACCTATCTTTTCCACCACAGCTCTCTCCCAAAGCACTGCTGGCAAAGTGAATGGATCAATACCTATCTTTTCCACCACAGCTCTCTCCCAAAGCACTGCTGGCAAAGTGAATGGATCAATACCTATCTTTTCCACCACAGCTCTCTCCCAAAGCACTGCTGGCAAAGTGAATGGATCAATACCTATCTTTTCCACCACAGCTCTCTCCCAAAGCACTGCTGGCAAAGTGAATGGATCAATACCTATCTTTTCCACCACAGCTCTCTCCCAAAGCACTGCTGGCAAAGTGAATGGATCAATACCTATCTTTTCCACCACAGCTCTCTCCCAAAGCACTGCTGGCAAAGTGAATGGATCAATACCTATCTTTTCCACCACAGCTCTCTCCCAAAGCACTGCTGGCAAAGTGTATGGATCAATACCTATCTTTTCCACCACCTTTTTTGAGCCCCTTGAAGGCACAAAAGTCCGCAGTCTACACGAAAACCATTCAACCGTACACCATCAAGGTCGTTGGTGCATTTGCAGAGCAGAAAATTGCTCTGTCAGAGGATCCCACACGTCATTAGGAGTGCAGAAAACAAATATACTTCCTATTTCTCCAGGCGTGCACTCTCATAAATCCACGTCTTTTGTGCAATTGCGGACTTTCCATCGAGGAGCCACAAGCTGTGATTAGTTGTTTTTTCTCGTTAATTAGGCCTAATCAGCTATACAGCTGATTTTGGCAATTTTCTGGCGATTATCGACCCTAACGATCCACGGATGACGTCGTAAATCACGTGATCTCCTCTCGATTACCGTACGATTCACGATCAATCATAATCAGCGTCAAGTACGGCGACGCCGCCGACGCGCGTGCGCGGTGGCAATATGGCGGACGCGCGAGTCCCGCGAGAATTTTCGCCGACATCATCGTCGTTGGCAGCTTTACTATGCCCAAAGAACGTCTGGCTGCTTAGGCCTATTCTGACGTTTTTCTGGATTTCCCTTTTCTGGATCGCACAGATCCGTGAATTCGTCCTCAATTGGAAATTAGCTCGAATTGAGGACTTCCAGGTCAATTAGCTGCATTAAAATCCCTTTTTTGCCGCGAATTTTGCTGTTCTCTCACTGTTTCGTCGCTCTTCCCCCTAGTTTGACCTTCTGTGGAAACGGCAGTCAACTGGGACGTGCTAACGCGCCCGAGCGCTTTCACAGTGGATCTTTTCAACCGACGGTTTTTCAGCGATTCTTTCGTGTGTCAAACTTTTTGCCAGCTGGCACATGACGGCGCCACAGTGTCACTGCTCATCGCTCTGACATCTTTGGATGTCGTGAGGTTTTCCTTCGGCTTTTTGCACCACTGCATCTCCTCGTGATTGTCTCATTTTCGCCGTTCAGCTCCGTTTCTCCAGCTGCACACCTGGCTCTAAAGTTGATATTTTACGACAGTTGTGTGACCCGTAGGGTACACATACTGAGGCCTCTAGAATTCTTCTTCAATAACCTAAGAAGAGGTAACAGAAACCCGATCCTTCCAGTGGTGGAATTGAAGAACTTTCCCGGAAAGGTGGTGATCCAGTCGCCGTTTTGAAGTGGATGAGTCTTCCCTGTAAAAATGAGTGTACTTTATGGTTTTGCCTCATTTGAAGTTAACAAGTAATTCCATAGAGATCGAAATATATCACCTTTCGCTTGAGAAACCCGTGCATCCTAGTCGACCTGGTGGCTAAGAACCTTTCCGAGAACGTTCATGCATACCACAAGAGCTCTACAAACGAGAAATCGTTAAAATATCGAATCTTCAGAGGTCAAGATAAAATTCCTTACTCCTATTCTTCATCTGCTCAACCATCCAGACATAAGATAATCCAGAAAAGTCTCGTCTGCGCCTAGCCTGGATCTTCAGGAAACTTTCTTCCTTACTACCGTCCCTGGAATTAGTGAGCCTCCAGTTTTTCCAAACCGCTGGCTGTACACCTGCAGGGCCTTCGTCACTTTTTTCACACTTTTTTGAGGCCAAAACAATGCTCCGTAGGTTGTAGCCTACATCGCCAAGGCATCCTTACATAGTACTTCAGTAGATTTCTCAGGAAGTTTTTTTTAACAGAAGTGGTAGTGTGCTGGAGTTGCACCTACCTTATTATTTTTACCAAGCTCACATCATGAATGGATAGTCCTGTGAGTTTTCAGGCACTGGTCCTTTGAGCTGTTTCTGTGGAAACTTTCCCTAGAGGCACAACTGAACACCCGTGCTAATACTGTTGCCATATAAGGAGGGCTGAGAGATCAGCAGCAGAGATCTTGGGTTCCTCACATGCTCAGATTCGTTTGACCTCGAGGGGACTATTATGGAAGACCCGGGGCGTCAAGGAGACCACACTTCCGGTCTAGCTCAAGCCCCGAAACCGGTGTGTGAAAATTTAGTAGATACTCATGCACTACAAGATCTCTCTAGTAGCTCCTATTTTCCTCAACTAATACTTGACAGTAGATTCTTTTCAATGGAAGGTTTTTGAACAGGGCTTCGTGCGGATGAAGAGATCTCCATATCAATTAGTTTCCCAAGCGCTATTTAAGGCATAGTCCCATCTCAGATTGTTTTCGAGATCTTTACATAAAAAGGATTCTGAAGAGCTACTGGTTACTGTGGTATATGCATTTCTACGTAAACCACTAAAAAGTCCGTCTTCATGCCCAAATTATTAGGGAGCTTCTGGGCGGAGCTAGGGGGCGGGACCAATGTGGCAGGACGAGGTTTCTGAATAATGCACTTCAGAAAGTTTTTCTTTCTGAAGAAATTCATCCTCTTTGTGAGAGTTCCTCATCATCCACTGCCTAAGAGGAAGGAAGGTTTACTCCATGTGTGGCTAGCAAGAGCGCACATGGTGCGGAGAGCCCATGGTCCCGCCTTGGCTGCGCCCACAAGCTCCTCAAAAATTGGGCTCAAAAATTCGTTTCTCGATACTTTTGTGAGGAATCAAGTATGTCATTGTTACCAGCAGCTGATGGAAACTCTCTCATGTAAATCTCCAAGAACCTATCGAGTTATGGTGATGCTTTTAAGGATTTGATGTCAGAGAGTAGCTACTTTTGGAGAAATTATTTGTCATCCTGAGAAAAAGGAAGAGCAGAGGTGATGAGTTTGAAGTCTTCTTATACATACACCAGTAACTTCATTGCTATACATAATAGTACTCTATATTATTATTAAAATGGCGAATATTCAACAGCTACACTATTTTGTTGATGTAAAAAGTCGGGATTGATTCGGTTTTTTTTTGGATTTTTTTTTGCTCTGCGCTGGCAGTAGCAGTTGCGCAGCTAGCTAAATACGGCCGTTTATAATGGAATGAAATTGACTTTTTGTGTGAAAACGCTCTTCCCGCATTCTCATACTAATTTTATCACTACTTTCCGAATATTTCATTTTCCCGCCCTGACAATCCTCTCCGTTCCAGTAAAGTTTTTCTTTTCTTCTCTGATCAGATCAGATTCAGTGAGTGGCGTGTGGATGAGTCACGTCGGCTGTGTCGCTTCTTCAGTGATTCGCAGACGAGATAAAACCGGCGTGACAGGCAAAAAATACTGACCCTTAGCGATAGCTATCGCTTCGGAAACCTCTACTGTAGTTACCTTACAGTAGGCTGTCTGGAAAAACGACCGCTTCAAATTTTGTATTTTCCCACAGCACTCAGGCGCTCGTCCCTCACTTAGCCGAGGAAAAAGCGCATTTCTCAGCCGCGTCTTGTCGTTCCAGGGTCGTCGTGGTCGCTATTATCGTGTGCGTATGTTCTCCCAACGTTATTTGAGTCGGTATTGTAGGGTAGGAGGCGGCAGTGTGTTTTCGCCCTCCTCGACCGGTCACACTCACTCGTCACCCGCAGCTCCCACACCGATTTGGCTTCGATGTTTCGGCACATTAGTGGCTGTATCAGGCAGAAAAACGACAATATTCCCCAGCGCTTCTCCCCGGGGAGTTTCCAAGGCCCCCGGAAATGTGGGCCTACTTCAAGGTGCCATTTTATACTATGAAAATGGCCGAGAGTGCGCGAAACCACGGTGCGTCCTTGATGGCCGTCGGGGGCGAGATATCTCCCCCGAGATCTCTCAATCAGTGCCCCGGCACCAGCGCCGGCCGCGGCCTGCTGGGGCTGGGCTGCGAGCGCCTTTTCCGCAGACGTATTTTCTTCGGCTGATGACGAGGGCTACGCGCCGCGGTGTTCATTACAGTACGGGCCCGCGCGCGTAATACGGCTATATTTCGCGTTCTAATGGCGTCGTTCACGTCAGAACGACATTTATGGCCGTTTTTTCCACGTGCACCTTAGGATTTAGCAACATTTCCGACTCGTTGGGTGGGCTGTGCGGTTTTGCCTTGGCGGGGACAGTTTTTTGCGTGGATATTTTGAATGGCTTTGGGTAGAAGGGGTAACACGTCATGGGATTGCTGTTTTTTCTTGGTAAAATAGGTAATTTGTAGAACATTACACAGAATTGGCCTTTTGTACCTTATCTTTTCTTCCTTTTCCGTTTTTTTTTGCGCATTTGACCATTTTCGTTGAACTTGCAGGAATAAAAATATGCAAGCTTTTTCGCCTTTTTACAACGTTTGTTCTTCCAATTTCCGATCCCACATATCCCTTGTTCCAAGGTTATTGAGCCTCTATTTGCCTCACACCTTTCATTATACGTTTGCCCGTCTCCTTTTTTTGAAGTGGTAGAAATAAAATCTTTCCATCCTAATCCTGGTAATGTCCAGGAAAGAGAAAATCGTATTTCCTTCCCTGTCATTTCTCAAGGACTGTGTTGTACTTTTTCCCATTTTTGAGGATTGAAAATTTCGAATTATTGAAATTTTCAAAATCGGAGGTGTCTTGTGCATTATTCTTTCCTAATTATGTATACTAACTTTAAATGTTGAAGGAAGTAATGTAACAAGAGCAGGATTTGGTAAAATTAAAAAATTATTTTTTACTACATTTCCCTCTAATTTTTTCGTTTCTTTTTTTGCAGTTCCTTTCTCTTCTATCCTCCGTAATTTTCGCTTTCGCCGTTTGAACTGCCGAAACTTCTGGGACAATAACATCCTTGAACTTTTTTAGGGTTAGCTGGCTTCAAATCCTGCGTTTCTTTGGCGTTTCCTGTGCATACATGCCTTATCTTCCGCACGATCCAGTTGCCGCATTACCCAGGGTAAAAGTGGCACCATCACACAAATTTATCCAACTTTACCACAGAGGTCGCATGCATCATTGTGATTGTCTAGGGTAAACGTGTGAACACCACACAAATTTACCCATCGTTAGCACGGGCGTCAATGCTCTTACCATGGGTAATCTCAGTGATGCATCCAGGCCCGGAAGTCATTGAGTTTACCCTGAGTGATGTCGGTGGTGCATGTAGGTCCAGGAGATTTCTGGATTTTCTACCCTTGCTCAATCTTTAGGAACTAGGTAACTTGTTTTTGAAGCAGAACCCTTTGGGAAATTTTTAAAAAAATTGTTAAGTCCTAGAAATGTGCACTTACATGTCTCTAGAACTAACTTTTCTCGTCGTTGTATTTTTCAGTTAATTTTTTATTATTGTTCATTCGCCGGTATTGCAAATTTTTCAATGAGCCGTAAGGATTTTCTGTCTTCCGATAATTGAAATAAAAAAGTAAGGACAGCGAGAACGCCGAAGCGTATGGCAATAATTCATCCACACCTCACTCGTCGACAGTATACTTATTATAGGGAAATTAAAATTAGTTTAAAAAAAAAAACTAGATTTTGGTGGGGAGGAAATAGCATTTTCTTTGGTAATTTTACCCAGTGTATAGGCCAGATTTGTTTACTGTATGTGTACAGTCACACCTGGCGAATTACTGTCTTACCTCCTTCGAAATGACAACCATAAAGTCATAATGGTGTCTTTGTCTCACTTCACCTGTTTCGATTCGTGGCGTCGATGTGCCGTGGCGAGCTTCCTCCACCGGAGGTTCGGCCTCGATTTTATCATTGATAGCTCGTTTACTCGTTAATGGACCCGAAAAACCAGTAGTTGGCGGTTCGTGACGGGGCATAAAATAACGAGACGCGTCGAGTTGTTCCGCGCGCAAGGACTTTTGGACGAGACTCATTTCAAGGTGAACTATTCACTCGACAAGGCTGTTCGGTACTTATCTAAATGCTCCCCCTCTAGAGCACTGGTTTTAGCACTGCGCAGAGGAGAAAAAAATCAGCACTTCCGATCCTTCGTGGCGTAAAAAATGATTGAACTGGTTTTTTGCACGGCAATGTCTTGATTTAGATGGGTTTTTTCGATTCTGAGAATCGTAGATCATCGAGCTTTTTTGCCAAAGAATGCATGAGAAATAGAAATTGCTGGCAAAAGCTGGCCAATAATTTTTGTCCAGATATCCCTCCATCTCCTCTCGTCGTCTTTAGGATCCTCGCGCAGTGTCAGCGGCGTCATTTGTCACATATGCCCGGCCATAATTGCTGTTTTGCCCAGCTAAGTCGGGGGAATTCGTCAAGCTGGCGTGGCTAAGAATTCTCCGGGTAACCCCAGACTTTAAAAAAAGGAAGAAAAAGAACATGAGAGAGAAATCCCCGACCAGGGAAGCACGATTCCAACCTATCCCAGTAAGAATTTTTAGGCTCACTTAAGCGCCTAATCCTAAAAATCCCACTATCAGGAACTCGGAAGAGATGGAAAAAGAGCAGGAAAAGCCCGGAAAAATTTTTCTCTTTGGAAGTTTCTAGATATCCTTGGAAGGTAAAGATAGATAATTGGCGAAATTCTGAGGTAGGAATAATATAATGGAACGGCGATGAACATAATGAACAATAAATAGCCGGTGGACATCCAGATTGCTTACACTGGAAAAATCAGGAGTTTTTTTTTACAGCTGCACGACGAATTTTCGATCAACTTTGCGGGCATTTTTGATGTTTCCTTTCCTGGATATTTTTTACAGGAATTTTCGAAAATTCTTTAATATTTTGTTTACTCATTTGTAAATTTGGAGAGCGTTTGTTTTGTGACGGCTATTTTAGTTTGTATAGTTTCAAAATGTTCCCTTCGAAAAACCAATTCAATTTTTCCGGAGAAATTTTTCCAGTTTTTTTTTCTTCGTGAGAATTCAGGTCTATGCGCGCTCACTCCTATCTAACACCCTTTTTCCACTCTGATGTTAGATTTCTTCTGGAGCGTAATTCTTCTGTAGAAGAAGAAAAGTTTTTTTTTAAATTATTTCGGTTGTTTTATACTGAACTTGGGTACTTGGAACTTGTAAAATAAATTAATGCAAACCAGATTTGAAAATAAACTTTGAATAGTACTCATACCAGTAATACATATCAGTGAAATTTTCTGTCACTAATTTCACTGGAGTTCCCGTGGGTTTTCATGGCATTTTCCTTATATTTTCTCTCAATTTCCTTACAAAATTCCTCCCCACCAATCCCATGCTCCCGAGCCTGATCCTTAGTCGTTGCCAGCTCCGGCGCTTTCTCGCTTCCAGCCATTTCTCACTCTGGATGGATTGCGAATTTCGTGCGGCTATCATGATAAAAACGCCTCCTCCTGCGCCATCAGCCATCCTTCGTCCAGCGATATTTTCCACGAATGGGACGCCAGCGGAGAATTTCACCCACATGTGGTTCTCTTGGGGATTTCACAATTCTCCTCGCATCGCCCTAATCTTCGCCAGTGTTTAGTTAAACGAGGAGTGTTGACATAGTGACTGGTGGGGGTTCTTAGTTCATATTGGTCTCTGAAGAGTCTGTGACTAATTTCTTCCCATATTAGGATGATGTGGTCCCTATGTGGGTATTACTGAAAGGGAAACAAGTATCCCTTGGTTTACCCACCTTCAATAATGTGGGATTTACTCTTTCCCCGAAGAATCTGACTTAGATCCTAAGGGCTAGCAATGGTTTCAGAAGGTTCTGACCCCCCTCCCCAACCTATAAATTTTGATCTCTTTATACTTCCTGTAGTCCGTCCAAGGGAAGGAACGAAACGGACAATCTTTACTTTTTTAATTTTTCTCTTCTACCCTTCTTTTATACAATAGTTTCTATTTATTTTTTTGATCTCAAATTAATGACCCAAGTGTGAAATCCACACTTTAAGGTCACGTCTTCCTGAGGTCACCTTGTCCCTACACCAAAGGCCATCCACTGCCATGTTACTATATCACTTTTAGCCAGTTTTAGCGTTCCTAATGGATTTTCTGGATCTGCTGTGAGCTTTCAGCTGTTGTTTACGGATGAAACCACCTTCAAGTGTTTACCTTTGTTTATTTTCACCCCTCTTCATAGCAAGCCCAGCTTTCTTCGCTGGGGTCGGCTAAATTAGTCACTTCGCAGATGTTTTCGATTTGGTGGTCTCATTTTTTCTGCAGCTTGGCCTTTTTTTGCTTTTTTTAAAACATGGCAGAGACGTGCTTTTATGGATTTTCTCCAGGATTTTCATTAGTTTTTTCGGGTTGCTTTACTTTATTTTCCGGTCCCACTCCAGCTATTCCTTGTTACTGAGTTGACAGCCGGCATTGTTCTCATTTTTAATTACACCTTTTTGATCTTGTTTTTCCATACAGGATCTCATTCCAGATATCGATACCGGTCAACTAGCCGCCGTACTACAACTGCTGTACGCGCTCTCGACGTTCAAGCAGCAAATCAGGCAGAAGAAAAAGGAAGAACGGCTAGAAAAAGCGGCAGCGTCGACGAACATCATGCCGCCGAGCACAGCGAGCAAGTAAGTTAGCCTTTTACATGGGTTTCTTAGCATCTGGTAGAGTATCTGGCTTCCTGGGCTTGTTTTATCCTGGGAAATTTTTCCACGGAGAGATAAATTACAGAAATTATCTTCTGAACACTCTTCTATTCCGGCGGACCCCACTTAAAGTTTGGCTCGACCCCACTTAAAGTAAAGTTTGGCTCGAGGAACTCGCCCATCTCGAATTTGTAGGAGTGCTGAATCTCGTTCGACAAGGTTACCGAAACTTGCTACGAGTAATCTATATTTTCACTGATCTATAAACTAATCAATATATATTTTTTGAAGTACAATTTTAATGAGATGCGCTCATCACTACATACGGATGCGTATCATTAACATGCGCTATGGATGAAATTCGATGCGTCTACTAATTGCTGTCGATCCAAGCTGCTGAAACGGCGATGGATGCGGCGGTGTTTTGCCTCCAACTAGCGGGAAAAAATGAGGCTAAACCCGTATTTTGTCGAACGGGGGTGGTGGGTTGGGGGGTTGTTAGATGTTGCTGGGTTTTTTTTTCTGGAAATCATCGCTGGAACAAGTTTTGCTAAGGGTGTTTCACTTGTGGTAGTGGGTGGGAATCTCTTCCTCTCTTGAACTCACAGCTGCAAATGGGGACGGTGCCGTTTTTCCTGGAATCTTCTCCTTTCGTTTTGCCTTGAAAATATCGAAGAGGAATTTTATCCTACAATTTCAGTTTTTTTTTTCCTTTCTCTCGTTCTGATCCATTTCGCTATCATTTTCCCTGTACTTTTTTCTGTTGCTTTTTGAATGACTCGGTCATCTCAAGAAAGGTCTTGGATTGATAAACGACCGCAATATCCAAGATGCAATGAAAGTGCAATCCGGGACGTATCATCCCCAGTTTTCTCTTCTTTCGTACAAAAAAAAAGTTCGAGGAAAAACCTTATAAGAGGCTTTTTGGGGACCTCCTCTTTTCTATTTCGGGATTTTTTCCGCATTTGAATTGCTTCAGGACATTATGTAGGGATTACTTCAATGCTTTTCCCAGCAGGGTAGCAAATTCTCCAATCCAAAAGGACAATGAAATTCAAAACAACTTCCATTCAGGGCCACTGGATCTCAGTTTTCTGGATTTTGAATTTATCACTCATCCCTAAGCCTAGCATGCATGTTACGTAGCTTTTTTGCCAGCGAACATAGACTATATTCAAATTGCCTCATCGTGGGGAAGTGTCATTCTCTTCCTGTTTTTTTTTCATTTTTTAATTTTCTATTATGAATGTTCAATCTCAACCAGTTGCAACAAGCCGAATCGTTTTCAACAAGCTATTAGGCTACGAATATAATCATCATCTTCCTTATCCTTATCACAATTTACCAATTTCATGAGGCAAGTCTAAACACTGGCAAGAAGAGCTGCTGCTATTGTGCCGCAGAACGAGCCCAACCCTTCGGATCTCTACATACTTACACCTATGTAGTCCGGAAAGTTCTTGAGTGCATATGTGTAGGCGAGGTTACATATCGGCAGCAGTCGTTTTTTCACATGAAACCAGTCTTATTCATCATGCACGGCTGCACACCTTCACTACAGTAGCAGCTGTACATAACGGCTTTTAATTCGTGAAATGAAGTGTAAGTAGTCAGTCGCCGTAGTGGGAGACCAGTTCGGCCGGAGGCGTTTGGGTGTACTTGGATTTGCTTTCGTTAGTGTTCTCTCATAGCATGTAGAAGTTGAATCCGTAGACGCTATGCTGTGCTTGTTCATGTGATTTTAGGAGTAGTAAGCTGCTATATCTAGGATCGAATAAAATTCGAATAACCCAACTAATTTAATTTTCATTCCAGAATTCGATCCAAGAAGTTCGAAAGTTGGGAAAACGGAAGACCCTTAACATATCCTTACCATTTTTTCTCATTGGCTGAGCTTCTCTCTCTGTCTCGGAAATGAGAAATTTAACTTGCTCAAAATCAAATTTTTGAATTCGAATATATCTAATGCACTATTCGGTCCTATGTATGGTAATAGATCCTAGACCTTCACCCAAAATACCGCAAAAACCGTCAGAATTATTACCACCCTACGAAATGGGTGTAGGGCGTTGAAACCTGGAAAGAGCTGTGTGGATGAGCTCTACGAATGGTCAATCCACCCAATTAGCCAATCACAAAGTCCGTCTGCACCGCCCATTTCAGGTAAAAGTAACGCCTCACACTCCTCCGAATTAGATCCTTTGGCTCTTAGGGTAAAGCTAATATAACAAAACATTTTGAGGGGAAATGGGTTTCGAGAGTTCTTCTGGATATCTATAGCCAATAGGAAGTAACAAGTCCAGAGTGGAAAACGCGGTAACTTACCTGAATTTGCTCCATGCCTAGCAGTGATAAACCTGCTCGTTATTCCCCGCGGGACCTAAATTTTGGGCCTATTTTTCCGCTTATGGATAACGGAACGAAAGGGGGAAATCGGCTGCAGTTCTTTACAAATTTCTAGCCACATGTGATGAAACATCTTTGATATCTATGGATATCATTGTATTAATTGATTGGGAGTGGATTCAAGCAATTTTGAAACAATTGGAATTTTGGAACAATTAAAAGATTAAAATAAAAAATTTACAGCGTTTAAAATAAGAATTTTCTGGATAACACGAGTAATTTCATCCCTTTTTTTGCTCCTGTCCCTCTCACCCTACCCTTCATTTTGAAATCATACTGGAATACCAGCGCTTTTTGCAGAGTTGTACTAGCCTCCTATGGAAATCCATAAACCGAGGACATTCTTGTTATGGCTGTGTTATGGAAAGTAATTTCAATATCCATCAAAAGCACAATGCTCGACAGCTAGCAGCAATACATCCACGGCTATTGTCCCGGCGGGAACGTCGTCAACATCGTACCGTAGCTGGCGGGCCGTTGTTCCTGTAACGACCGCGTTTTCCTCCATGTATGCGTGGTTGGTGTTTGTATTCGAACGGCTATTAGCGATCAGTGCAAATGTTTGCCGAGCGGTCGTTGCGTTTTTTGCGCCCGCGCGCGCTACGTTGGCGATGTTCTATTTCCGTAGGCGTTGCGGGTGGTACGCAGTGCTGCTCGTCCGGTGTCCAGGAAGTTCCAGGAAGTATTTCATCCCCTAGCCGCTACCTTCCTAATGATCTAGTATAGTCATTTCCGTTGCTGGCGAAGTAAGTACGGGCGTTCGGCGAGAGAAGCAGCCTGGAACACATGCTGGATTATTTTTTTACTAGTACTTTGTGCGCGGGCTTTACGTGGCGGCCCGCGGCTGATCATGGACACGGCCGCTCACAATGCGCGGTGTTGATTTTGTAGTGGTTGTTTTGTTGTTGTTGTTGATCGAGCCGGCTGTTTTTGTGTTTTCGGGTGGTTCAGCTACGGGATTCGTTTGTGCAACGGCTCACATAGCTGATTCGCAGCATTTCAGCGCCGTTTTTCTCGCCGGACAAGGCCTTCTTTCCGTGTTTTGGACGAGTTTTCTCACATCATTTGGCCAATAATGTTCTCTCTGTTTCTAAAGCCAAGTACGGTACTTTTTCCAGGCTTAGAACTGGAAGAATTTCAAGACTAAAGTCAAGGGAGGGTGGGGCGGGGGGGGGGGGCTAAAACTACCTGTATTCATCAGCTATTCCGGTAAATTGCGATCTCCGCGCCTCCAGATACGTGGACGAGTTTTCCAGGTGAAAATTGGCATACCATTTTGATAGAGATGCTCCATCTTAACTAGCGATTCCAAATAAATGTAAACCTTGTGAAAGCTGTTACATTTTGCTTGGAAAACTCGTCCATTCTGTGTGGGCGGGGCTTCAGAACCTTACTGGGAATTAATATATTTTTATCCTTTATTTTCATTATAATTTCAAAAAATAATTATTAATAACTCCTTACATTAAAGTTGAGACTTTTATTACTTTTATTTTCATCTGGGTCCCCAAAACGGCGGAGACCCGGGTGTGTATCATCGTGAGGCAAAAAGGGGCGTAACCGGGCGACTCTGATTGGCCCGTTTGCACCGCCCGTCACGCCCTCTTGTTTTATTTCTAACAGCGTCAATTTCGTCATACATGGTATGTTTGCGCTTAGCGCCTTATTGGTCAAAAATGGGCGTGGCGGGCGGCCCGCACGCACCAATCAGAGCCGTCTGGTTACACCCCCTTTTCCCTTACGATGATACACACCCAGGAGACCCCCTCCCCTCCCGCCCACTTTCTGCGTTTGCTACTTTCCGCTTCCAACTGTTCCGCCCCGTTCTCCCATCCTGTTGGAGCGTGGAGCGTTGAACCGGGGAGGGGTGGTGCCTGCGAGCTCTGCTATTGGCTAGTGGGATAGGCTGACCAATCACAGAGCTCGGTTGCTCCGCCCTTATCACGCACAACAATTCTTCCTAGTTTTTGTCTATATTTTCCTGCCAGCATTTTTTGTTGTTTTCCATCTTGGAATCCTTTGAATAATTTACTGTACGTTATCAGAATTTATCAGGATTTGGGCTGGAACCCATGAAACGTTAACCACGCCCACCAACGATTGTGATTGGTTGTCCTAAAGAAAACGTAGTGTTAGGAGACGCAGGACGCGAAATTTGCTTTGCTAACTTGATTTCGCTCAGTTATTTTTTACGGACCCTAGTCATGTATTTTTATTCCTCTGCACCTGAAAAAAAAATCATCGTAGTAACTTTCATGTGAAATCCAAGGTGAAAGTCAGTGGGTCAGCCATATATCCCGGGTTGTTGCTTTCCAGTAACCTGTTACTGTACAATTGCTGTCATCTTTTTTCGGAGCTGTCATCTGTCAGGACTACATGGCATGTGATCCACGTGCAACGCCATTCATTATTCTCCATGCCAAGCTACACTATGAAAAACCCTGACACAGATGTCAGTATTTTTATTATCTTGAAAAACGGGGAGAGAATCTGTAGCGAGAGGACACGGCTGGAACACAGCTGTTTAACTTCTTCATGTTCGTTTAACGGATCGTATTTCGCTGAAATCTGGCCAGTTACTTCTCCCCCACTGGCTGAAAATGCCATGGAATTCGTTACCAACTTGTCTGAATTACGTTTTAACTGAGGATAATGAGAGAGTTTTGATCTTGAGGTGGGCTTTATCGCAGTTTTTGTTTTTGTAATTTCGTTTTTCTGGAGTTTTATGTTTTTTTTCCAGAATTTTCCTCGAGGTATCTGTCCTTTAAAGTCGAGAAGTCCTCTCGGATTGAGTTTTCGCAGATAAAAGACAGGCAGTACCATACGAATCTGTACTATACCTCACTAGTATGGTAACCGAATGAAATCGAATGAATCTATTTGTTTTGATCGATAATTCATAAATTCGGTCAAATATTTATTTATTTATTTATTTATTCAATCATTTATTTATTAAATATCAAATATACCAAAAGCCATAAACGTTATAGTCTATTTCCTTTTTCACGGTAATAATCTTTTCCATTTCATAAACATTCCAAGTTTTTGATTTATTAGAGGTCGAATATTCGAATATTCGAATATCGAATATACCTGCGTAAACATTATCCGGGCAGCACACCACTTCTAACTTCTAACCCCATTTCATACTTTTTTTTTGTTCTTTTGGGGACCATCACGGTGAATACCTGGGTATGGCGCGTTGCAGCTCGAAGGAGCGGTGCGACCGAACCCTGCGATTGGCTGGTTGCGTGAATTGACCAATCGTGGAGCTCGGTCACGCCCCTCTAACGAGAACAACGCTCCAAAACCTGGATACCTCAAAGCGCAGACCACTCCTCTAGGCTTAAAAGAAGTTTATGTATTTTACTAGTAAGGCAGCGCAATTTTTTTTTGGTAGTCCAGGATTTTCAAAAAAATTTTCTTAATTACTTCTGAAGATTATCATTTCACTCCTTTTACTAATTTTCTCTAGTTTTCTTCATTTGCAACGGATGCTTTAAAAAAGATAGCGGAGTCATGAACACCAAAATTTATGAACATAGATCAAAATTCTTCTTGGAATTAGACTGAAAAACTTTTCTGAGAGATAAATGTAACGGGAAGTCCTTCCAAATTCAAGTCGGATAAATTCCCTCGAAATTTACCTTTGAGAGAGTTTCTGACCTACATTTTCCCCCTCGCTTTGGGTTACTCCTTTTTCTTTTCCGGTATCTTTCACCACCTGGATCATGTTCATACAACTCGTTCAGAACTATGAGGAGACTGCGCTTTTCTTGAAAACACGAAATTCCATGGACCAGTTTCCCAGCAGCTCACATATAACGGAAGAAGCCCTTGATTGACGTTCAATTTTGCGTCATATTTGCACAAGAAAATAATTTCCGTCAATAATAACTTTTCACCTAGCGTTGACGATCGTATGGCTTCTATACGATTCACACACCCTTGCTATGCTCTTCATCACCAGTGCCCTGCAAAGTCCAGCAATTTGCCGGTTTTTCCCGCGGAACACTTGTTCATGTTGTTCGTTGCTCGGTTCTTTATTGATAATGACCTCATAAGAGGCTTTCGAGCGCCCAGCAAGAAGTCCTTGGCGGGGAACAGTTGTTCACTCGGAGTTTTTCTTGCTCGGGGATTTCTTAATACGTTGACATTTCACATGTGGGACAGGGTTTGCGTAGTTTCAGGACTATAGGGAGATTTTTTAGTGAGAACTGCGGGCTTTCTCAGTCATTTTCGGAAGTTTCCTTTTAGAAATTTTCTTCGAAAAAAAAAGGATTGATTTGCTTCTGAGATTGCTGGAAGTTTTACCGAGCGCTATCAAAAACGCGTTGAAGTGACTTTTTAAAAGAATTTCAACAAATTGCGTTTCGATTTCTTGTCCATTTGCTCGATATACATGGGACATGGGATGATTTAGGGTCTGGAATTTCCCTAACTGGGAAAAATCTGAACTTTGAGGCCACAGAATCCTAACTTTCTACCGCCGTACTTCTCCTTCCTTCACCTACCCTCCAAGGCACTTCCCAAGCCGTCCTAAAACTCTTGAAAACCTGCTCCTCCTATGAAACCCCTAATCCTGAAATTGCGTCCCTCAATCGTTCATTGCCCCCCCCCCCAAAATTATGGTATCCACATGTCAAGGGCCCTAATCCATCACTAAGTAGAAGTAACTATGTACCTTAGTCACAAATAAGAACGCTTGTTTGATTAATACCTCGGTTGTGGGTGATTTACGGCGCCGACAATGGAGTTCTTGGGCTGTTGACCAGCTGGCAGCTGTCTGCCCCGACCCAGTACGGGTTTCCTTCCCCGCCTAGGCGCAATTTCACCATTTTGGCATGATGATCCTTAGAGTTGCTTGGATAAACACCGTTCCACCTCATAGGAATGCCGCTATATCGAAAATTGCCGGCAGTAATGGTGAATCAACACCATGAAGGCGCCACAAACACCTCTCACCGCTCGTATTTTAAGCAAATATTGAACCGGTTTCGATCTGAAACCCTGGACGTGTTGATAGGGAAAGGGTATGGATAGCGCGGGTTATTGAGTTCCTTGGAATTCACGATGGGTGCCTAGGATCCAAGGATCGCCTCAATTTTATCATAGTGACTTTTTTCCACGCGCCGCGGCGGGAAAAACGGGCCAATTTACGCCCGAGACGTGCGAGTGAAAATGGGATGTGCGGCCACGGGAGGAGCCGAGCCATAAAATTGAGATATTGCCTGGCAAACGCCCAGCAGCTCGGTTTTATAGGCGAGGGCAATTCATTTGTCTTTTTCCTGCACCCACATTTTTCCTTGTAGCCAGGATACCCATGGTCTTTGACCGGGTTTTCTGGGAATGCTAGCGCTTTCTGGGAGAAATTTCCTGGAAAAATGTTCATAAAATGGTGGTATTGCTCTTTATCAAAATCCATCACGTTTTTGCCGTTATATTTCAGAATTTCCCCGTTTTCCAGGAATTTTCCATGGAAAATTTTTCTTAGCAGAACCCTATTTCCAGCATTCGCGGACCCAGAACTGATGGGTCCAGTGGGGGTAGGGGGTAGGGCGGGTACATTTTTCAGAATTACTTTTTAGGATGGGTAAAGTATTGTATGAGATCATTTTCACTCTATTTCCTATTTTATTTGCTAAAATTTTATAAATTTTCCACTTGCTTAATTTTAATATTGGTTAAATTACAGGTCTGTGTCATGATGAGGCGAAAAGGAGCGGGGCTTCCCTCTATGATTGGCCCATTCAAAGGAGGGACCAATAACTTAAACATGGATCGCTCCATTTCGCCTCATCGTGAGCCACACCCTCGAATTACCAACTTTTTTTGGCTCGCCACGCCCCTTTTACCTTTCCCATCCCTGGCAAAATTTCTGCGTAGTCCACTGTATCTCAAAGTTAACTTCGAAATCTTGAAAGGATAAGGATAAATCCACACGGATAAGAATCAATTGTCCCAATTTTCCTTCCTTTCTCTTCCCCCCCCCCCCCC
>JARK01001671.1:126746-140667 GCA_000688135.1 Ancylostoma ceylanicum
CCCCCCCCCCCAGCTTTTTTTACCAACCATTTTTGGCCATGCCCCTTTTTACCTTCCCCATCTTTTGGCCAGCCACGCCCCCTACTTACCTTCCACATACCTGACAAAATTTTTGCATTCTCCGCTGTGTCTCCGTGTTAGCTTGAAAATCCTGAAAGAATAAGGATTAGGATAAATTCATAATGATGATAATCAACTGGTCCAATTTTTCCCACTTTCTCTTTTCCCCCAGCTTTTTACCGAATTTTTGGCTGGCCACGCCCCTTTTTTAGCTTCCACATCCCTGGCAAAATTTCTGCATACTCCACTGCATCTCACTGATAACTTCAAAATCCTGAAAGAATCAGGATAACTTCATAAGGATAAGGACCAACTCTCCCAATTTTTCCTCTCTTTCTCTTTTTCCCCCAACTTTTTCAACCAACTTTTTTCTCCGGCCACGCCCCTTTTTTTGCCTTCCCCATCCCTTGCAAAATTTCAGCATAATCCACTATATCTCATTGTTAACTTAAGAATCCTGAAAGAATTGGGATAGTTTTATAAGGATAAGGAGCAGCTGTACCAATTTACCTGCCTTTCTCTTTTTCCCCCCAAACTATTTTACCAACATTTTGGCTGGCCACGCCCCTTTTTAACCTTTTCCCCATTCCTAGCAAAATTTCCAGTACTCCACTGATTCCCAATATTTACTTCAGGATGCTGCAAGGTCAAGGATAAAGCCATCCTGTACCGATTTTCCTTCCTTCCCCTTTCCCCAATCTTTGGCGTCTGCGTCTCCACTACTCTCGTACTCTATCCAGAATTGCCGTGACAAGCTGTTCATTTTTATAAATCACAAGAGGATAAGTGACTTGCGAGCGCTGGACGAGTTGTCCCCCTGGGACATCGGCCAAGTCGCGCGTACCCATCAAACTGCGCCACTTTGTGGTGGCCAGCATAGATAATCGGCCATATTTTACTTCATAAGAAATGGGAGGAGCGAAGAAAATGGGTCGAGTTTGTCCCTGGGGATAGAGGGACACGGGAAATGTGTCTCAGTTTGTGTTGTGTCATTGTTCTTGTATTCCTATGAGGAGCTTCCGTGGTTTTTTCGAGGGTTTTGCCCGGGTTACTCTAGGGTTTTCTGGTAATGTGAGGAAAGAGTCGTGGATAATTTTGTGCTATTTTTCGAGGGAAAATTCAAAGGACATGGCTATTTCAGGCTGCCGTCCCCGTTGCGACCCGTCACCACCACGCAGGCGTCAAATGTTGTTGCTCCATCGTCAGGATCAAAACTGTTGCAACCGACGAGGATAGCACAATCGAGAGGTATGGGCATGAACTTCTGGGATAGTTAATTATTTCTTTAATTTACCTAGTCAATTACAAAGTAAAATGTATCGAAAATTTTTTAAAAAATCTTTAAAAAAAGCTCTTTGCTCCGTACATCCAACTGTTTATCAACACAAAAATAAATATGTTCTGATCCATTACAGCTTCAGGCCCCAAAATCTCATTTTTCTTAGAAGTTTCCTCCATGAAAAATTTCTTTCTGAGTAGTTTTCTGGAATCTCCCTCTCCTGAAGTCTTCCTTGATCCTCCTGGAAATATTCCGAGCCTTTCGCTACGACCTAGGCCCACACACTATGGGCTGAAATTGCTTTTCTATAATGCGTGCGTCACGCCCTTCCATTATCTCGTATAGGATAGCATTAGTCATCTATTTATACTCGTCTCGCGTCATTTTTCCCGCCATTTTGCGGAATTTTTGAAATAATGCAGCTGTTATCAAGCTTGGTGTTCGGAATAGAAGATTGATAAGAACGCTTGTTTGAAATTCATGGATTTTATGGATAGCAGGTTTCAAAAAAAATGAATTTCAAGCAAGGAGATGTATAGTGTTTCTCTTGTTCACGCTATTTGGTCAGTAATTCTAGAAATTTCCCTGCAAGTTGTGCTTTTTCCATTTCATTAGTGGATCCGTACTACTTCTTTGTTTTTGTGCTCATATGCTACTACCATAACACAGTGTAGCTTTCTGGATTTCTGGATCTTCCTGGATTCTGGCTCAAAAAATCGAGTTTCTGATTTTTTTCCCTTTTTTGTTCCCGAATCTCCGGTCTTTGGACGGCAAAAACGCAGCAAACCTACAGGATCTACAAATCTATAGGCTTTCGAAGCCATGTAGGACCAGAATTTTGAAGCCGTCCCAGCAGAATAATCAATGCCTATCTATTCCATATAAAGACTATAACCGAATATGAAACGCATAATATTTGATTATTTATAATTCAGTTGTACGGGAGCTGAATCAAGAAGTTTGATCATGGGAAAAACTATTTCAGGGAAAGCCTATAGCCATCTATATTTTTCCTCCATGGCAGTGCTCCTCCGTTTTCGATCACCCAATTTTTCGTATTATTCGAATTCGAATATCCGAATTCGAATGCAGCTACTACTCGACCCGAAATGAATTACTTCTATAAATCTGATCCATTTTTCACTGCTTTCGTAATTTTTTTCACTCAACCCAGGTTTACAGGCCTTTTTTACTAGGCAATAGTCACTTTACGAATAGGAATTTGCATAATTTGCATCCTTTGATCCGCAAAATTGCACTTTCATGGATCTAATTATTTATGGATCGCAGCATTCTGTCATATTATACCGGATGAACCCAATCCTATAGCTGCATGTGAACGAGAACATCCGGCAAGGATTAGGTGTGCGATTTCCATTTCTGGATCTTGAGTGTGGAATTTCATCCCGGCTAGCGGAGCAAAAACGTGTCTGGTTCTCACAAACGAACTTTTGTTTTGTATTTCGTTATCCAAATGCATGCTGCTTAAGTGCACAGAGAGATCTGGAAATCAACCTCATGGAGGAAAATTCTGCGAATAAATGTTTTTCCTGAAACGGGGAAATTTCTTGGCGAGAACCTGGATGAAGTGGATGGATTTTACGCGAGCTCGGATAAGAGTTTTTAGTAAGGAGATGCTTGGGAAGCAGTTCCAGGCGAGTAAATTTTGAGCAAATTTTCCCATGAATGAGAGATTTTGCCTACGAATTCAAGTAGAGAAGAGGTAGATATAGGCTTTTCTCATCCCAGCACAGAGGCATTGTAGCTCGAACCAATCAGAAGAAAGCTCAAAGGAATGATATTCCTCTCTTCTCTGATTGGTCCGAGCCACACTGCTTCTTAATTCATTTTCTATGCGTCAAACGGCAAAAAAAATTCAAAAAATGACATGAAAGGTGCTCATCGAATGGGAAAGTTTGTGGGTAAAAATAGGTGACAAACCTTCTTTTGCCCTCAGTCTCTACAAAAATTTCTACACATTTATGGTGTTTTAGTTATAATGAACATTCCATAAATATAGCGCCGCAAATCCCACATAATTACCGGACCTGGACAAATTTCCGGCGGTCAACCACACCTCGTGGTCATCGCGTGGACATTCCCTCGCCCCCGCCACTTCTCGGGTTACACACACTCTTGTACATACACTGGTCGGCTTGTTCGTTGATATGTTTGCCTGTGCACTTAGTTCAAATCACGAGCTTCTGAGCATGGATCCTGGAATTTGGCTTGTAGCTGAGCCAAGGATTCGATCCAGAGCACTTCTTTATGCTTTTTTCTAGGATTTTCCACTGAAAAAATGCCCAATCCTAGAAATTTTCAGGAAAAAACGCCCAACTTCATTAATAACCATGTTCTTTCATCCATTTTCCACTAACATTATCAATTATCCACCATATATCCACTAACAATCTGGTCAGGCTGAACAAAATATGAGAAGACCAATTTCTTCTTTTGCCAAATTTGGTTTCTAAAATAGAGGCAGTTCCGTCAATGAAAGCATTGTAATAAAATCAATAAGATCAATACAATTTACAAGAAGATCAATAACTTTGGGATGAAGGATGGTTTATACTAGATGCGTGCGTTTTACGCGCGCACCTAGTATGAACTATCTGATAAAGAACTTATCTTGGGGGGCATCACTCCCCAAATAAGAGTTTGGTGGTTCATAAATGAACATTTCCTTCACACAAGTTTATTCATCAACTTACACTACAGACATGTTCACCAAATACGAAACACATCAACCTAACAACCTAACAAAGAGTAGCACAGGAAATCAGGCAAAGCTTACTTTGAATATTGATCTTGACCTTTTCCTTTTAGAGTCTGAGTATTGATCTTATTGGATTTCCTTTGTTTCTTAGGGGTTTCAGAGGCGGGTCCGCCGACACCGTTGCTAGCTGCCACTTGAGCAGTATCCCCGATGGGTCAGCCAGAGCAGCTTATATAGCGCGAGAGCGCGAGAATGGGGCGGAGTTAACCGAGACATCATGGACCCAGGGTTCATGACACTCCCCAGGCACGAAGGTCCATGCAAAAAAATGTCGTTTTGCATCCTCCCCGCAACAAATGTGAAGTCTTGAAATTGAAATTATTTTGTGGCTTATGGGAGCGCTGTCTTAGAGTTGGTAGGGGACGGGCGCATCGTCGCCCTAGGTTATGATTGTTGAGAGAAAAGAAGTACAAAAAAAAGTTCTGCACTACGTGATGAACAAAATACAGTGTCAACATCAAAGTGTTGAAACCATAGTAAAGGAGAGAATAGTTCATGTATTTAATTTGTCCGCGTATGCTCTACGATCCCTAGCGATGGTGCCAAATTCGTTCGGTCGAGCTGAACCTGGTGGTACCTGGCGGCGGCTGCGGAGCGTTTTTTTTTTGTTTTCTTTTTTTTTGTTTTGTTTTTTACGGCATTTTTTTTGCTGCATTGGAAATGGTCAGATTGATATTCAAAGCAGAAGGCAAATAATAAAATTGTCCCAAATCTCCCTTGATAATGAATATAAAATAATTGGTTGAACAATTTGGATTGATTGATCGTTACGTTGTTTTGCTTGTACGAATTGATTGATTATTGAGTTAACTTGCTTTTACATTGGAAATTTGAATGGGCAAAAGGCGCTGTGATGTTTGTGCATCTCTGCTTCTCTTTTTTCAGTCTTGCAATAGAAACATTGGTTTGAGGCTTTGCATGACGTTGCTAAATGATTTGCTCGTTGAAGGCATCTTTCGCACCTATCGCGCTCAAAGAGACGCTGCCTTTTTTCTCTAAGGTGAGTTACTTTGGTACAGTCAGATGCGTAATGATCGCCTTCACAAAAGGGGCATTTTTTTGATTTGGACGTATCTTGGATTTGGCTTGGGCCGGGCGACGGCGATCTTGAAGCTTTGCGTTTGGAGTTGGAGTTGTTCTTGTTCTTCAGTACTCCCTGGTCTTGCAATTCCTGCAGGAGCTTCTTGTGGAGGTCGAATAGCTCTTCGAGTCCGTCCAAGCATGTGTCGACTAGGTTTTTGATGGTGATTGTTCGTTGATCCATGGTATGGATCATGCCCTGAAAGTGGTGCTTGTATTGTGATTGGAGGGTTGAGATGGAGTTCTATGTACTTTACAGTTGAGGTACGTCGTCAATTTTTCGAGTTCTTTCATGTTTGTCTGATGGGCTTCCGTGGGACCTTGCCTTTTTGTTTTTTCGCGTTTCGTTTGCAAGGAGGGTTGTCTTTGCCTTAAAAGACCGTGTTTTGGTACGCAAACGAAAAACTGCGCGGATTATGACCTTGGAGAAGAAATTGACTGGTACCGTAGTTAGAGCTTAGAATTGAAACTTGAATTGAAATGAGGGTACTCACATGCGTGCATGAATGGGTTAGTGACTGTTATCTGTTATGTTTTGAATTCTCGATCACAAGGATTATGTTTTGAGATTCTTGAAAGGCTTGGGGCTGTAATGTTTAGGTTTCAGAATTTTAGGGAATTTTGTTATGGGAGCGAGAAAAGTTCGTTCAAAGCGAAATGCTGTAGAGATTGAAAACTGCATCTTTGCGAAGGTTGAACTTTGGTCTATACCCATGGCGTGGGTTTTGACGTCCAAGGGTTGTATATACAAATTTATTGGTTGCAAATGGGGCGAAGGAATAGAGCGCTTTGACACGACTATCGGACGTTCACCGGGATTTCTAAAGAGTTACCTTCTCTTTGGAGCTGTGCGACGAAGAGCTGTCCTTCTGTAGTTGAATTCCTGTCCTTCGCAATGCCGGCTATGTTGACCTTCCAAAGTAGGTCGTCGGAGGGCCAGACTATCGGACTGCCACCGGGATTTCTTCTCGAGTTACCTTCTCGTCTTCATGCTATACATGCAGCTGCTGGATTGCCTTGAGTGAATTTAATAAGAAAAGCAATAATGATAGGAAAGAAGAAGGAAACTGAACAAGATTTTGCAGTGTCCCATGCGAGGGTACGAGTGCAGGTGCGCTGACAGGGCCCTTGAAAGCGCACCGAAAGTTATTTTGCGTGGGCATCAAAATGCTTGTTCGAAGCTACATGTCTTGAGAGGCAAGTGAATCAGATTTGCATTTGCCTCTTAAGAAAGGAGTAAAATATCATTGGGAAAAGATTCTTTTTTTTCACAAAACTTTATTTGGAAATCGGGCTTTGTCTTGGAGTTTGAAACTTGATTGGAAATTGAGTTTGGCCGATGCACCATATCTTGGGGGGCATCACTCCCCAAATAAGAGTTTGGTGGTTCATAAATGAACATTTCCTTCACACAAGTTTATTCATCAACTTACACTACAGACATGTTCACCAAATACGAAACACATCAACCTAACAACCTAACAAAGAGTAGCACAGGAAATCAGGCAAAGCTTACTTTGAATATTGATCTTGACCTTTTCCTTTTAGAGTCTGAGTATTGATCTTATTGGATTTCCTTTGTTTCTTAGGGGTTTCAGAGGCGGGTCCGCCGACACCGTTGCTAGCTGCCACTTGAGCAGTATCCCCGATGGGTCAGCCAGAGCAGCTTATATAGCGCGAGAGCGCGAGAATGGGGCGGAGTTAACCGAGACATCATGGACCCAGGGTTCATGACAGAACTGGCTCAGTCGCAGACCTGACGCAGCTCTGACGCACTCGTTCATGGCCGCGCGTCCGTTTCATTGGGGATGTACATTCTGCGTTGGTCGGGTGTTCATGAAAAATCCATGGATACAATGGATGCGTGCATCTGACGCGCGACTGACGCACGCATCTGGTATGAATTGTGCTATAGGGAACCGTTTGATCAGAGTACAGCTTGAAAGCGCGTGGATTTCAACTCATTTATAAACTTTTGAAGGTAAAAAGGTTTATTATAGGCGATTGTTTAGGTGTTGGCAGTGATGAGGCAAAAAGGGGCAGGCCATGTTTTTGTGATTGGGTCGTTGGAAAAAAAAGCCAATCGCAGAAACTTGGCCACGCCTATTTTTCCTCATAATGCCCCACTGGTATTTTTTAGGATTAGAAATAACAGTAAATGTGGTCTTTATATCATATTTGTAATTTTTCTGGTACATTAGATACATGGCGCTCTATTCGCTGAATCTCATGTGATTTCAAAAGAACAACCAATCGCAGATATGTCCCGCCAATTTTGCCTCATAATGACCCACTACCATGTTTTAGAATTAGAAATAGCCGTAAATGCAGTAATTATGGAATAATTACATTTTTACCTGACATTTTGGAGAGATTGTCTTCCAGGTGGAGGATTTTATCTGGTTCCAAAAGAACAACCAATCGCAGAGACATGTCCCGCCCATTTTGCCTCATAATGGTCCATTGCCATTCTTTTGGACTAGAAATAGCAGTAAATATATTTTTATTGTGATGTTTTTGATTTTTATGCAAAGCTTTCGCTAGATTGCACCCTCCGCGCTGAATCTGATGTGGTTTCCCACAGATTTCACTCCAGTTTTCCTCCAAAGTCACCTCCAGCTTCATAAAAACCCGAGAAACTGGCCGCATAGCTGCCACTTCATGCATGATTCTCATTCGTGGAACTGGCAAACTGCCAAAGCGATTTGAATTTTATGCATCTCAGCCACCTCAAGCCTCAATATCTCCTCTCCAGTGCCCTCATTGACCTGACACACGCGCGCGCTTAACCGGCTTAGAATCACGCGAACATGTGTTCGCTGCTTATTTGCGTCCGGCTGCGATGTTGGAGCTGCTGTGGCTTTCTGGATGGTCTTTGGCCCAGGTGTCAGCTCTGGGATATCTTTTACCCTTCTTTCTTTCCAAATATTCAGGCTACAAAGAAACCTTTCAAGTCGACCTTCAACAAATCTTTAGGGTTTTAAAACCATGAAGGGCAAGGATTTTACAGCCATTCCAGCAAACCAATCAATATCCATCCATTCCACATAGAAAGCCATACTCCATCTCATTCCATTGCTGTTGTGCTATACGCATTTGTGGCGTTAATTACGTTCCGTTTTTAATTATTTACGAACGGTCAGCGAGCCGCCGCTGCCGTCAGTGACGGATCGCTCCCGTAATTGCACCACTAACGATGCCGCTGGCTTTCTATGACGGAAGCCAGGACATCGCTAGCATGGATTGTATCCTTTTGATCTGGTCACATCAGTTTCTTGTCCCTTTTCAGAAATTTAGGGATAAAGTGTCCATTTTCTGCAGAAACATTGCGAAATATGGGGTTTTCATGGAGTTGTTAGCGCGCTGTTGAATCCAGTTTATCCTCTGGATCCAGTTTTAATTATTCTGGATATTTTCCCTGGCTCTCCGAGTAGTCGGGACTTCAAACCTGGCTTTCCAGGAATTGACTATTCTAGAAGAGAATCCTGGAAAGCGTTCTAGACGTGTGACATTGATCGTACTCTTTTGGTTCAGCAACATCACTTTCATGTCTTTTTTCCCAGAAATTCAGGGATAAAGTGCCCATTTTCCCCAGAAACTTCGCGAGATACGACTTTTTGCGGACTCATTAGCGCGCCATTGATCCCAGATAAGTCGAGTGGATCCAGTTTTAATTTTTCTGGAATTTTCTGCCTCTCACTGCAGGAAGGATCCCAGCCATTTCTAGCCAGGTTTTTCAGAAAAAGTTACAAGACTTGGGAGAAATTTTTCTGGAAAACTGCTGTTGAAACGTCAGTTCGTCCTCCTTTGTTAGGTCCACCACCTTCTTATCGTTACTTTTCAAGTTTTTTCCTGCTCTTCTGGGAATTTCCCTGGACATATTTTTAATCCGAGTCCTATTTTTCTGGATTTTTCCCTAGCTCTCCTCATTTTGACACCTCTAGTCGCTTAGGCTTAGGCTTAGGCTTGATGTCCACTGACCAAATCCGGCAAACCTTCTGGATGTTAATAATTGAACACAATTAACGCCATAGAGCGGCCGGGTTGAAGTGCTTCGGAGACGTTCCCCAGGCGGCGCAGCCCTTTCCGGCGACTTGCTCATCAATATTAATGTCCTATAATGTCCGAGCTGCCTTTACCCGATTTATAGTTGCCCTTTGGATTGCAAAATGCTCTTGTGGGATCGTATATTTGTAGTCCAAGAATGTGTTATCTTTATTTATTTCATTTTGTTTGGCTGTCTCATAATTGGGGGCACGACAGGCTGTCATCACGAGAATTTAAACAAAGTTGAGGAAGAAAATTTAAACCAAAAAGTCTATCTATAAAGATAGAGTTGTCATAGGAATAATACTAAGTTGGTTGAATTCTGCCTGTATTCAGATTAGAATAAATTTTGGTACTGCCCTGGTGATTTTACCCAGACAATTCCTGGATAACCTCTAAGAATTGCCTAAATCTGCCTAATTCCTTCATTTTCAAGACGAGCAGGGCTATCATCCTCAGTTTCTGGACAATTTTCGGCAATAAACGGTCACTTCTGCCTAGTTTCCTGGTAAATTCCGCTCAATCCCTTTAATTCTTTTTTCCTTGCCAGAATTCCTTCTGGAATTGAGGGGAAGAGTTCCTAGGAGACTCGCTGGTGTATCAGCACTGTTTATGAAATAATCAAGAATTTCTGTTCCCTCAAAAAGCTTTTTTTCTGTTGTTGAAATTTTGAAAAAAAAATTGTTGAAAAAAAAATGATTGAAGAAATAACCATTGTAAATTGACGGAAACTTTGTCATTGTAGTAGCATGCTGTGGTTTCTGGTTATCTGACGTTTTCGATGGGATTCTTCCCAAAGTCATACCTTCCTGTCAAATTCCTGTTTTTCTGAATTTTCCTTTATTCCAATAAATCAGAAAATAATTCGCTGCAATATTATTCTTGACAGTACCACTGAAATTTGGAAATTTATTGCTTCTCGAATATTTCTGTGCTTTGCACTTCCGGCTCTTTGTTCGTTCATAAAAAGTCCGACCTGTTTCCACTCCTATTCGTTCAGGAGGGTTTTTAATACGTCTTTCGAGGGCTCTCCAAAGGAAGGTCGCACTAGTTTCATGTTTTGAAAATGAATTTCTAGACTAACGAAGAACAATATGGAAGTACGAATGCCTCGCTCGTATCAGTCGGAAAACCAGGGACCTTCTCACTTTTTTGGTTCCATATGCTTATTCAAGAGGCGGAAAAACTCTCACTTCGTGGATTCTTTGTCGATTTTTCCTGGCGATATGTGCCTTTATATGTATCTCTGGCAAAATTTTCATTTCTACCAGTTTTTTTCAAATCTCGTTCATGTCCTTGTATTTTGATTTCCCCATTTTCACCATTCTTTTTACGCTTTTCCTCTCTCTAAACTTTTCTTATGTAATAGTACCTTTTGCTCTCAATCGAAGTACATATCTTTAGTGGCTACATGCGTCATTGGAATCACCCAGGGTAAAAGTGCCGACACCCCGCAAATTCACCCATTGTTCATGCGTTTACCCTGGCTAGAGGCAACATGCATCATTAAAATTACCCCAGGTATATAAACATGCTGACACTCCGCAAGATCACTCATCAATACCACAAGCGTCAATACGTTTACCCTGGGTAACCACAATGATGCATCCAAGCTCGGATCTTAGGCCAACCCTATTAGTACTATTTATACTATCCTTTCTATTTCTATAATGCGTTGTAATATATGTGCGTACTTGAAGTATTTTAATTCCTTTATAGTGTAAATAACGTTTATTTATAGCCTTATTAATATAATGTCCTCCCATATCACTGATAATTTTATTGGGAACTCAAAGAGAACTAGGCATTGAACAATACTGACGACAAATCCCTAGATCCTTGAATGTTCTCGCTCGGATTCTCGGGTTCCCACGCACGGCAAAAATATTTTCAAGGCATCCGCCTTTTCACTTTGAGAAGCCTGGATTAATCCTGCTTGTTTGGGGATTACGTAGGTGTTTCCTTGACTGAAGCCAACTGTCCCTTTCTGCTCCTAATTTTTTGATCTAAGGATTCTATAGTGGAACATCCTGGGCGGGATTCATGGACGTTCGCTTGTCAAATACGAACATCCCGATTCATTTTTTTTGCAACGAAAGAGTTTCCTGAGCATGGTCACGGTCATGTGATCATTTTTCCAGCAATTTTCTTCTTTTGTCGGGACTAATCCTCAGTGCAGGGCGTACCAGTCTCCACTAGGGAACTCTTGTAGTCAAAGCCACCTTTACCTGGACTGATACTAGCTCCTGAAAGGGTTCTAGGTTTTCGCTCTATGAAAACGTACGAGTCTTCTAAGTAACATCTCATCATCTCATAGATGTCATTTCTCCTGCTATTCCTTGCCGTCGCTGACTGGAAGAATAATCCTAAAAATTCTACATTTTCCTGGAAAAATCTTCCACTTTAGAGCACTGAAAAAAGGCGCAAACTTCTCACAAGGGAAGGATACTTGGTGGCCGTAGCCATTCGTGATGGGATGTGTATTACCATATGCAGTTTTTGACGCTGATCTCGAATCCGTAGCCCAAATTTCCTGCGGGCTCCTGTGTAGCGAGTTACACCTATTTCTTTTCACTCAGATGTAATATTCCGGACTTTTTTATGGGCCAGGCTAAGCCTGGTAGCTGCATTATCGTCCTAAAGATATTAAGGGCTCCTAGAGGAAACAAGGGCCTTGATAATGTGCTGAAGATGCAGCCGGTTTATCTTACTTTAAGCTCGTATATGGGAACAGTACTCAAAATCAGTCACTGACTCACTCATAGCCTTGCATGGGAGCTTAAATTGGGGTAAGGCAGCTGTATCGGCAACTCACTAGCAAGAACCATGTTTCCTTCGAAACTATTCAACAGTTTGAAGACATTGAATCAGCTACCAAGCATAGCCTCGGGCCAATACAAGAGCAAACTGCATTACTTGTGCGCGGAAAGAAATGGGTGTAACTCACTCCACAGAAGCCCGCAGGAATATTGGGGTACGGATTCGAGATCAGCGTCAAAAACTGCATATGATAGTACACATCCCATCACAAATGGCCACGGCCACCAAGTATCCTTCCCTTGTCAGTATGAATGAGAATTTCGATCATGATTGGTTGCGAATTAAGTACGGAAAATAGTCGCATGTTAATCGATGCTGCCTAATCGTGAGCCTGTTCTCCATGGAAAAATTTGTATCAGGACATCATCTGGATCCCCATGCATACTGCCCTGAAAAGGGCCATTCGTGAATATTTCTACTGGTGGGTACGGCTATGGACCCAGGTAATGCTGCCCATCCGCCCATTTCGCTCTTTTATAGTCTGTGAAGTGTTGAGAGCCGTCCAGCCACAATCCTGAAAAACTGCAACCCCTCCATCCACTTTTCCAGCCCCATCGTATTCCAATTTCTTAACCCACTCTCATTCCCACGCGTTTTTTTTCATCAGCCGCTATTCGAGTAATTTCTGAGAGCCAATAGTGCCATTTAGCCATACATAAGCGAATAGAATTCTTTATGGATTAAGTGGCTCTCTAATTTGCAGCCTAAGCAGCTTGCCCTTTCAGGCGTCCTCCTATTTCCGCTATGCAAATTTATTAGTCGCTGATCATCCAGCTGCGTTCATAGTTTTACACAAAAGCCATGCACGAGCGATAATCGCGCACTTCACAGCAGTTTTCTTCCTCAACGCTTTCGTCGTCGTAGGAAAACACCTGTCCTGGCCAATAGCCAGGTGAGCTACGAGCCATCGCATTGTCGTCGGACCTGCATAGAATGACGATGTCACTCATTTTCGTGGCAGGACCGACCGCTCTCCGCTTTGTCGTTTAACCTGTGGGAGGCGAGACGCTTCTGCTCCGCCTTGGCGGTGACGTCCATTCGTCCAATTTATAAGATTGCCGTCGCACGGGCACGGCTGTCAGTCGCATATGGATATAGGCGGCGGTGAATTGACCTCGTCCACGCGAGCGATGGCGGCTCGATTCCGGAAGCTTTCCGGTTTTTTTTTTCTTTATGGGACCTCGGCTGTGGGATTTTGGGGATCCTCTTGGCAAATTTTCCACTTAGATCGCTTCTCACTAGTTCTATTTTTGTTCCTGAACGAAGGGCGTGTGCATCCACGAACTCTAAGGATTTATAGAAAATTCTACCATCTTCTAAAATTTCTGTTTTTTTTTCTCAATTCTCCGATGTAGTTTCAGAAAATGTGAATATAAACATGTAATATAATTTCAATATGTGAAACAAAATGTAGGTATATTATTTTTATGCTATTTCCGCTAAGTTTGGCATGTATGGACCATTTTCTTTCATATTTTCCCGTTTACTTGTTTGACCCTTAAATTGTGGTTTTAGTTTCTTTTTGCCTTTCGGATTGATTGCCATCCATTTCGATCGTTATCAAGTACCAAAGAGGCTTATCCTGGCACAGTATGTGAAAACTCGAACACATTTTCAGCTAGAGTTTCTATTTCATTGAAATCTCGCTCAAATATTCCATTGTACCTACACATATATGAGTTTCACCTGCTGCTGGAAAGGTTTTCTGTCACGCCAGCTTGTTTTTACGCGGGTTTTCAGAGAAAAACATGGACTATACTGAAGGTTTATAGAAATCCTATCACTGTATACAAAAAGTGCAATCACAGTGCTCCGTTATCTTTTCCGTCATATCTCTGAATTTTTTTTTTTTTTTT
>JARK01001671.1:140832-167502 GCA_000688135.1 Ancylostoma ceylanicum
GGGGGGGGGGGGGAGGGGTCTCTTTTGGATCTATCACATCTCCTCGTGGGGACCAGTTTTCGCCCCGCTTTTCCAGAAAATTTAAAGAAATCTCGTTGGCAAAACAGTGAAAACCCCTATGAAAAATAGAACAAATCCTGCCTGAAAAAGATAGTGAGTCCCATTTGCCATCGCTTCATAGGATTTTTCGAATGGCGTAGAAATATCGTGCTTATCAAATGAATTATGGGAAATATAATGAGAAATAAAAGTTCAAAATACTAATATAATAACGGGAAATATTGGGATTAATTTGTATTAGTAATGAGATACCTGTCAGGGTTACTTTATTTCTCATGCAGCTGAAAGGACAGAGATTACTCTCTCTTCTCCTGGTAAAAGTTCCTTCCCATGAATCGTAGTGAGATTTTAGATGCAGCTTTACATATATGAATTTTTGTGTGCTCTCATCTTTTTTTTAGCAAAATTAAATATTATTTTATTTTCTTCGAAGTTTTTGAAATCGATCTAGTGGAAAATATAAGAATTGGGAAAAAAAATCTCGATCCAGGCATTCAGGCGTAACTTGCCCTCCAATGGACATTTCGCTTCACTGAGCTAAGGTTGAGACCATAGCCATCGAGCAAGTTGCTATATTTCTAAGTTTTTATATGTTGAAAACCGGATTTTTTCGAGTTCCTAAGGCCTTTTCCAAGCCGAGCTTTTCAAGGACATTCCAGGTTGCCACATTAGCTGCTACCTCCCCTTTATTTCTCTCGACAAGTAGTTTTTTTTCTGGATTTTCTTGCTAAATTTCGACTCTGGATCACTCAAATATTTAAATAATTAAGGAGAATTTTCAGTAAATTTATGAGTAAAACTCGCTGTAATCCGAGCACGATTCCACTACTTGTGGTTAATGTTGCTCTTTTGCTCATATTTGTTTACTTTGTTTACTTGTTTGTCCCAGAAGTAGCGCATCATGAAGAATTTTTCTTTCAGACAAACAAACAGTGTCGCCGGGTCGTAATCCGGGTGCTGGTTCTTTACGTCCGCCAAATACAAATCTCCGGCCTGCGTCAAGAGGAAATGGGTGAGTTTCACACCGGGGCGAGCTGGGCCAACTTTCGCTGCCCCTACGTGGACCATAATTTTCTTTGGATTTGCCGCGCTATTTCCGTCTGAACGCTGACCACAACCACATGAACGATGACGAATGCTGTCCTTCAGCGATTATATTGCTGCCATATCGTCAGAGTGGATTGACGCACGCGCGTCTCTTAGATGTCCGTCCGTCCGAAACGAAGCCGATTTCAGGAATAACAACGGCTCAACGTTGAGCTCGTCGAACGGAAGTTCCATAGCGTCGTCGTCCACGTATCAGTCGATATCGGACGCTAACACGCCGCAGAAGTCGAAGGCCACATCGACGTCATCGCATCTGAAGCCGGCGTCGTCGACGGCGAATCTGAAGACGCCGTCGCTCGTTAAGCCGCGGCAGATTCAAGCGCCGGCAAAATCGCAATTAACACCTAAGACCGCTATTACGAAGCCGTCAGCGCTTAAGCCTCCGGCTGCATCAGCACAAGGTCAGTCGTCTTACGGCGTATTCTTAGTTAATTTTCGACCTGTAGTGGTTCTAAAGGGCGCAGGGTGGTTTTAAGTGCTTGAGCTGCCTGTTTACTGGTTTTCTGCAAGCTTCCACAATTTTCCTAGCAGCTTACTTGCTTTGGAGGCCTCCCATATCCAAAGCTGATAGAAAAACTAGGAGTTGTTTAAAAGATGTGGAAAATTAAAGTTGTGGACCAGAGCAGAGCTCTGCCCTGAATTCCAACGTGTAAGGCAAGTCTAGGATGAAGAGGATCCAGAAAAATACACTAGTGAGGACGTTTCCACTCCCTTGGAACTTGTATGAGAATTCGGACGCCAAAATCAAGGGCAGGGATACATTTCTGATGGGGATAGGCGGGATAAGTTCCTGTCTAGTAACTGTTAGCTGGATGGGCTGTGCTTGATCGTGGATTTTCGTCTTACAGTTCAGGTTTTTCGGTAAAGTTTTCCTGGAATAGTTGCTTACCTGCAGTCACCGCTTTTCTAATGGTGAACTGTTTGTAATTTTCATGGCTGACATGCAAAATCAAGAAGTTTACCAAGGGTAAACTTGTTAACATCTCCAAAATTACCCAGTGTTGATACGGACGTTAAGACGTTTGTTAGAGATAATTTCTTCAACAAGCTCATGGATGCGTCGTTGATGTAACCCAGGGTAAACGTATTGACACCCATGTTAACGATGGGTAATTTTGTGGGTGTTAACCTGTTTACCATGGGTAATCTCAGTAATACATGCAACCCCAAATCAAATCAATTCAGGTGATTACTAAATAATACTGAAAATAATATGTGCTCCCCCAGGAATTTTCCATGAAATCCGTGACTCTTGCAGGGTGAATGTGTTTACCCTGTTGGGGGTTCGATACTGCCAAAGTAAGACTTTCTGTAATTTTCTAGACATTACCGCTGCAACACTTTCACTTTGAGAGTGGATTATCCGGATCAAGTCTTTTAACTATAATAATATCCAGAACAGCAGTGGTGATATCCATGAAATGAAAGCGGTTATCATTCCTCTAATCGATTGCGGACGAGTTTACCGGGCAAAACCGGGATTACTGGCATTAATTTTACGGATATTTCTCTTATCAGGCGGCTTCAAGTGAAAAACTTCGAAGGACGTACAGGTACGGTGCCCGAACATTGATTGGCTTATCGTTTAGTCATCTTTATTGTGCTGGACGCGAGCCAAATGGTAGTACTTTCCTTTTCCATCTTTAAATTTGGAACCATCAACTATTACGGAAGATTTTCGGGATTGTCGGTGCTAGAGTTTGCCTAAGAAACTTGTCCTCTTGGGATTAATGGTGTGGTTTATAGTTTCTCGGAAATTTTCATGGATTAAGAACAAATCAGAACTTCCGGAACAAGTTGTCTGGTCGCCTCTGAGATTTGCTCGTCTCAAAACTCGTTGAGAAGCTTTTGCCCTTTCTCGTCAACAGGTTGTCGGCCGGAAGCTTGTCTACAACTTGCAAACTTCAGATGCGGTGCAATTTCTTCTGCCAGTTCTGGGGACGTTTTTAGATATTCCTGACTTCCATTCCGATTCCTGGTTTTTTGATTAAGACTATAAAAAAGTTACCAAATCTAATGAATGAAAACATTGCATTGGTGGAGATAGAAAGGATTTGGACGGAGTAATTGTCCTTAAACGGAGATCTATATATTCGACTATCAAACACATTACTACATAGTAAACGGTTACAAATCCTTTAAATATCCTTTCTTTGCCGGGCGTTTCTACTGATGTCAAAATTCTTTCCATTATTCTAAATTACCTCGTTCTTGGACATTTTCTGGATTCGATAAGTTATCGCCAGTATTCCTACTCCTACTGGGGCCGGAACTGCCTGGTAAACAACATCGATATTGTCACCACCATAAACTCAAAAACCATTTATATATTACTGCTACTGATTTTCGCATCGTCCCGTCGTCAAATTTCCCACATTTCCAGCTGCTGACTCAACGAATCAGTCAAAAATGCTGAAGTTGAAATTGTTTGGAGGAAAGGAGAAGGATAAAAAGGACGTCACGCCGCTTTCATCGCCAGCACCAGTACGTTCCCACGCCGACGTCGCGTTTTTCCAGTGGATTTTTTTACCCAACGATTTCTGACAGATTCCATTTTCCAGATAAAAAAGGCATCAAACTTGGCCGCGCCAAAGACAAGCGGTTTGGCGAAACCAAAAGTCACCAGCGAGCTGAAAGCGCCATCCAGAATTGCGGCGCCAAAGAAGAAGGAGGTACAGTTCCACAGCATTTTTCTGGATATTCCGGACATCTGATCATTGCCCGCTGAGCTCTCGTGCAAATGGCGTCATTTCCTTCGCATCATCTGTCATTTTGTGCTAGTTTGTCGCTGCGGCTTCACGTAACCGTTGTATCCTTGGGGAGTTCCGGAGTTATTTGTCAGTGTCTCCGGGCGTTCTTGCTGATCACATGCTGTGATACGAGGTGCAGCCGGGCAGCGCTGCAGTTAGTACATTATACGAATTGTCGGCTACGCTTCGGTTTTTATGGCTCATAAATATATGTCCGGCTGCTTGGAGGGACAAGTTTTCTTGGATTGAGGGAGGTAGTTTGCTGGACGTGCGTTCACCTATGTATCCGTATATTAGTGTCTGGATTGGTATGTTCCTTTACTTTATACCTGTACCGCTTCGTTTAAAGGCATCGAACACCCACCGAATATTTGAATTAATTCAGCTTTTTAGGCCTTGCCAATATTCGTTTGAATATACGGCAAAAATTCGCCTTTTTGCGGGTAGAAATAATACATCATTGCGTCTTTTGAATAAGTATGCTGCCCCCATCAAGTGTGAGTCCTGAAACGGAGAATAGCCTATGATTTGATCTACTTCTATGTATCTCCTGTGTAGCTTTTAGGCCATATGGATTTCCGTAATAGGCATAAATAAATCCATGATCAAGTTCCAAAGTAAATTTTATGGTTAGGGTTAGGTTAGGGTTAGGTTTATCCAGTGAAACACTAGGGGTCGCATGCATCATTGGGATTACCCAGGGTTAACGTGTTAACATTTCACTGATTTACCCATCGTTAGCACAGGCGTCTGCACGTTTACCCTTGGTAATATCGATCATGAATACAGGTCTAGGGGTGATATTCACTCATGAGTTTACCCATAATAAGCACGTTAACCCCGAAAGTTTACCTTCCCCGAAAGTTTACCTTCATTTTGCCATTCACCAAAAGTTTTCTTCTAAGCCACGGGGTAATTACGGGATAATCTACATATGCCCATCCATAGAAAAGCGTTAAACTTTTCTGCAAGGAAAATCGGAGGAATTCACCTCAATTTTTCTTGTCTGGAGCTGTCTACCTGCAAAGAGGCGTGGCCCTGCTTTGTGATTGGTCTGTGCACCTGCGCCAACCAATCACAGAGCCCGGCCACGCCCATTTCTTAGTGCGGCGCTTTTTTCCGAGCTTCAGGGTGGTAAATAGAGGGGTTCTATATGAAAATGAAGTAAGTAGTTTTAGTAGCATTACCGAGGCAAGAGGGTTTCGTAGTTGTATCCAAACTTCTGCTGAATCTTAGGGCCTGCAGCGAATATTCAATAATTCGAATGCTGACTCTGAAATGGTTGATTTCTTCTGAGATTTATTCGAGCGGTATGCTTTGAATAAAAAGTATACTTTGTTTTAAAGCGTTCCCTGTTATTTGACGGGGTTTTGAGGAAAATATCTTATTCTATCGAGAATAGGTAGAACTCCAATGGGTTCAGGACAAATTTAGCTCTATAAACACGGAAAAATTTATCCAGCTCCCTCGCCTTCCTTCCATATACGAAAATAAGTTTATCACGTCAACTAGTGCATGTGACATTTCGTGACATCAAGACCTTAAATATTCACTAACGCTTGGAATCCATTAGACTGCGTGCAAGAAGGAGTAGTTATTTTGGCTACTTTCATGCAAATATTCAGTTGACTTCAGGAAAAGTGACAGTTGTCCACGTGAAGTTCCTGGCATTCAGCTGTTATTTACCTAAAACCGAAGCTCGTGAGATCCCTGTTGTATAATTTTGGCTGGACATCGACTTGGCTTTCCAGGAGTAAACAAGGAATTTTCCCACGGTGTAGGCGCCATGCTTTCCTCATTCGTATGGAGCACTGTCCGTAAATTTGCGTGCGAACATGCGTTACGTGATGCTTTGGCCACAGATTTCTTCCCAGCGCTTGGCTAACATCGGCTAAACTTCCTGAATCTGCGTAATTTATGGTTATGCGCATTCAATTGGCATCAAGCGCGAATTTCGAACGCATGCACGTGCGCGCGTGCGTTCAAAATCCCACGGCGAGCGGCATTTTTGCGTGCCCAAGGGTTCGGTAATTATTTATACGCGGGCGCTGGCGCCAGCTTTTTACCGGCGGCGGACGTCGCCCGCGCACGCGCGTTTGGCGTGTGGGATCGTCGAAGATCATTTATAAGTCTTCTTTAGTCGGCCCGGTCTACACAGCTAACGCAACCGCCGCTCGTTTTTACAGCGCCACAGAAAGTGCGACGCGCGCGCGAGCGTGCGGAAGTTGTAACGGTGCACTGCGGCTTTGTGGCGCGGCTCTCTTTGGTGTCCTGGTGGAATTTTGTGGATTTTAGCCACTGCGGAGTTATCCCTTGGCGAGCGATCACTGGTCCTCATGAAGTACTGTATCGTCTGCACGAATACTGTTCTTCTGATCTTCTAACCACTTTCTCTTCTACTCATGACGGCTCTACTAAGGCATTATCCTTATCGTAATGGATTTTAGCTGCTATTCTCAGGCTTTCTTAGGTCTGCTCGGCAAATTTTGGGAGCCGAGCTTGACGTATTCTCAGAGAAACTCCGCAATTCCTTGGATTAATATGTACTAATTGCTTAAGATGATCCTCCGATACGTAGCTGTTTACTATACTTGTAAGTAATTCGGAATAATTAAAGTAAGTAATAAAAATTAGGTTAAAAAATTTCTAATGTTCGTATTTCGACATTATTCGATCTCCAGCGTCCACGAATAGTCGAATTCTGAATTACTTGAGTTCGAATTCTCATTAGATCTTCTATTGAAATACGTTGTCCTATGCTAGCTATACTAATTACAATGGCAAGGAAGTGTTCTCACAGTAGGCTGCCAAACAATTTTCCAAAAAAAAAAACTATAAATGCCGAAAAGCCATGTTGGCGAGGCAAAACTATAAAATTTTGAGGGCTATAAAATCCGTCATCGTGGGTTATTCACCGTTTAGTTCCTGGAATTTAATTTTCTTTACATCGAAGCAATGTCAGTCCTAATGATGTTGCGGCTGTAGCATTTGATTAGCTATTGGATGTCACATCCAAGCAGAATGATAAGAACTGTTTATACTTTTCCAGAAAATTCTGCGTCACCTCCAATATTTGCATATTGCAAGGCTGCTGTGTTATAACTTTGATGCGTCCGCGCTGTGCCCATATTTTACTACCCGAGCAATATTGTTCTGGATTTTCGGATTGTTATAACTGCCTTAATCTGTTAGAAACGAGAAGATATTTATGTATTTAGGCGTATTTCCTTCTTTCGAATACACCCCTCCCAGACCCTGTGCACTTTCTCGCGCTTTCTTTCTGTCGCGTCTCTCCAACTCTCTTACCCAGTGAAATTGACTATAAACACGCGAAAAATCCCTTAGTTTAACTATTTCACTTTGATGAAGGAAGCGTTCCCAAAAAAAGAAAACGTAAAAATTCGTATTGATCTTTGTTTTTTTCTACTTTGCTAGGTGCAATTTTAAGCTAGAGGTCTTGCTAAAGTACTGTTAGGATTCTTGTTGTTGCAACCGCAACAAACGTTCAGAAAGACGCAGTTTGAAAACCATGTATGTATGTACATAAATATGTTATGTAAAACTATGTATTCATGTACATATGTGCCCTAGTATGTTGTTCACCCTGGGCGTAGATGCATAATAAAGGGTATCCAGGGTAAACTTATTGATGCTATTGCTAACTATAGGTAAATCTGAGGCCGGATACATAGTAGAGGCTACCTAGGGTAAATATGTTAACACACCCTGAAATTTATCAACTAGCATGGACGCATGGACATAAACAAGTTTGCCATGGGTAATCTCAACGATGCATTCGGATTTTGGAGGTGCCAACACGTTCACCCTGGGTAATCTCAATGCCTTAATCGTGAAAGATAGTTCGGAGGATAAAACAAGGACTATTCTGCACTCAGAGCATGGGAGTAAAGTCAACTTCTCTTCTCTCGAAAAAGTGGGAAGTTTTTATCTTGAATATGATCCATTCTCCACAAACAGGAGATTTTTTAAAGCAAAATTTTCAAATTTTTTTAGCATAAATTTGAAATATAAGTATTTCTGACTCATGTTCGCTTACCCAACTTCCACACAGCTTTGTTCCTCTCTCTTTCTGCGCACCTTTTTTCATCACGTAAACAGCCACACGAACAATGCTGTTATCCGCGTTTTCGTGGCTAAAAGAAGCAATTCGACGCGCCATTACTTATTCTAACGACTTTTCTCTGTGCTCAATTAGTCGCTCGCCGCCGCCTTGCTGGCTGTGCTCAACCGCATTGTAGTGCTCTCATTTAGTGACCAGCTATCGCTGGGAGGTTTTTGCCTGAAATTTCCTGGTTTTTCCTGGTTTCTTGCTGGTTAATTCGACTTTGGGTACTTGAGTAGCAAATGTTTTGATATAATACCCTTGCAGACGCAACACGTGCAGTTTCGAGCGCCGACCATCAGACCGCCAACGGCTGCCAGCGCTGACTACGCCGAGAAGAAGCGGTAAGGGCTGGGTCCTTTGCTTTTTGGGATAGTCTTGAGGCACCTAAGGACATCTTGAGGGGTTTTGCCTGGAATTTAGCCCTTTTCCTTCCAAATTTCTCTAATTTAGCACTTCAAAAAGCAGCGAAGAGGACTCGGCGTATGCTGGATTCGGTAGCACCAGTCCAGCGTCATCCACTCAAAGCTCAATGAGCTTGCAGTCGACTTCTTCGAAGGTAAGTGGCACTCATGCGTCCATATGCATCAGTGAGATTACCCTGGGTACGTACCTGTGTTGAGGCGCGTGTTAACCGTGGGTAAATCTGTGTGGTGTCAACAAGTTTAACATGGGTAATTTCAATGATGCAGCCGGTCCCTGGAGTCCTTAGCAGTTAGGATCCAAGGCCGTTTCCAATATATTTAGCCATAGGAGGAAAGCACAGTGGATATTTATCCAGTCCCACCGGTCTTTATCCACTCGTCTAAACCAGTAATCCAACAATATATTTGTTCCTTGGCACAAACGCATTGCCGAGGGTAGCACGGATTTTTGACGAAAAAGGCCATGGATCTTTATTAGTAGGATATCAATTGTATAAATATATCCAACAGTGACACGGATGGCTAAACATATCCGCGGAAAAGTTTCTATAAAACGGAAGTTGGGCCATTTTCCCAAGTGTTTTTATTTGTCCTGTTGATTTATGACCTAGTTATTGATTTTCTATTGGGTAGCGGAACCTCAAAATCACTCCAATTTGTCCGTTGTAGCAAATTTATCCGAATGGATAAAGTAAACCGGGTTGGGTTTAACTTTCTTTTGACCCTAGACGAACAGGTAAAAGCATCAAATGAGTAAAAATGTATATTCACTCATCGATAAACGTTATTTAAAGACAACAAAAAAGATATTGGGTAGCCTTCCATCCTTTTCCCAATCCTACTTGGCAAGGCCATATTTCCTGGATAACCTGGACTCCAGCTCTGAGCCACACTAAGGGCCGCACACACCATCGAAGTTACCCAGGGTAAGCATCTCAACACCACACAATTTTACCCTAAGCCTAAGCATGGGCGTCAACGCGTTTACCCTGGGTAATCTCAATGACGTAGTTACGTACTTCTAGAAGGCAAAAGATTAGAAACACCACTGAAAAGTGTCGCTGCCATTTTCTGAATTTCGTCAGCATTTTTAGTAACTTTGAAGGACACAGCCTGCAGATCCTTAGGAAAATCCCAGGAACAGTTGGCTTCTCGGAGTTCATTTCGAGCTCTTTTGTGAAACTCCAAGTTCCCTTATTCTGAACCATTTCCCAAGCGATTTCTTGAAGCTATATAGGGAGTTAGGATAATTTCCTTGCTTTTGAACGAGCATTCCACTACTTTGTTGATACTGCTTTCTCTGTCAATCCCTTTTGTCCTTGATTTTTGGGACGAGCGATACAACATCGCAAGAAATGAAATTATTGAGGACAACTGCTCCAATTTCTCCACTCAGTGTTACATCCTCCGTACGTAGTTGTTTTGACCCTTTCGATTTTCCTTTGTGTTATCGACCGGGAATGGGATTCACGAGACATTGACCAGACAAATCTACAGTGGTTACCCTTGCATAGTTTCAACCTACTCACCAAATTTGCCGCATTTTACTTTCAAGCTGGTTAGCAGTTAATCCACTCAATAATGCCCTTTCTGTCGTAAATAGTGTAATGGCCAATATTCAAGGGCTCGCATGAAGCAGAGTGCCAAGCCGCGCCAGTAGTCGAGGAGAAACCCAGCACTCCGGAGACGGTCATGAAAAGGCGAGGCAGCGATAGCCAGGTGAGGATATTTCCGCATTGTTTCCCTAACTTCTACTGGTAAATCTCAGGCTCTAGGATAATTTTATGTTCTTATGTTCAAGGACAAACCAACAATGGCCGTAAAAGGCATGTCATCGAGGCTTCCATCAACGGCCGAGAAAAAAGAGCCAGAAGTCGAGCCGGAAACGCCCAAGTCGGACATGCCGGAAGCGAAGAAAGCACTGCCAAGCCCCACTGTCGGCGTGGTGAGCCCGATGCTCAGTCAGCGCAGAGTCGAAGCAATAGGTTAGGGTTTCTCACTTATCTCATCCAGGAAGTCTTCGAGTATGTGGGGGAATTACTAAATTAATGCTGGATTCCCCATAAAAATTTCTGGATTTGAAGAGAATTGTCATGTTGACGCTGTTCGTGAAAATCCTAGTGGGAGTAGGGGCAGTCCAGATAGCAAAGACGAGATAAAATGAGCCATTGAGGAGTTCTAAATGTTAGAGGCGTAAAAATTGCTCCGTTTATACTTCGTCGTGAGGCCATGGCGTCACGGCGACACGGTATGCGCGACGCGGCAAGGAGCAAAGTTGAACGGGTCTTAATTTCAAACAGCTGGAACAGTGAGGAAACAAAGGCAAAATGCCATTCGGAACGTTGACGAAATCGTCCCTTCGCGCGGTTTCCTATGGAAAAGAGTATAAACAACTCAGGAGAGGAGGCGTTCGACATGACGTCGCGACGATAATCGTCAGTTAGCCCTAGGTTACCTTAGAATGCGCATACTCCACACTGCATCAGCTGCTTTTGAAATGAAGTATAAACACAGTTAATCGCTCGTTGAACTGTTCTAAAGGGATCCGTTTGAAAAAAAATGAAAATAATAAAAAATTAAAAAATAAATAAAATGAAAATAAGAAAACTACGTACCAAATTTCTTTGCAAGCCACAACCCAAAAATATATTGATTCGGATTTTGGATTTTTATTGATTTATATTATTATTGATTTATTTTCTGACCTATAGTTTTTTATGGATGCGAGGCAGGTGGTGGAAAATATTCAAATTTTGAGGTCTCAGGCTTTTGCCTGACATGTTTCACTCAAATTTATTGATTATACCCATTTATTTTTTGTTTTCTAAGATTACTATTTATTCAATATTTATTTGATGTTTATCGTTTTTATCTTTTGAACTTATTTATTATTTATTTATGATTGATAATTAATAATTCCACCGATTAGTTCGATTTTTTCAAATTTGGTATCTGCATTGAGACACCACCAATCGATATATCGATTGCGTCCTTTTCAGAACCGCAAAACCTCAAACCTGCTCCACCACCGATTGAATGTGAGCCCTCATCATCAACCAAGCCTGCTGAGAAGAAAGCACCGTAAGTTTTGTACGCGGCGACACAGGCGAGAACAAGCGACAGGAGTATAAACCCATTACAGGCCCGTTCCATGTCGCTCTGGTTCGCGTGTAGAGACCACATTCGAGTGTACACCGCCGGCAATGCCGCCTATCCGGCAACCGCCCGCGTATCAACAGCTCGTGGAACAGGGCAGGATACGGAGTAGCCGACTAGGTGGGAGTGGTTTTTATTGATTGATATTGATTTCTGGCATCGCTTATGATTGGACGTTGTTGTCCGGCTTACTGTAGGTAAATTATGGTTGCTGCTTATCCTGGAGCGAAAAAAGGACGATGCATGTAAAAACAGAGCCTTGGGACACTGCCTAGTGTGCTTAAGTGTGTAATAATGTCCCGGGATGTTGTCCGTGTGTGTTTACATAGACTATAATATTTATTGCAATACAGAAGTACTCGTTTATGTCGCGATAATTGTCAGAACCGCGGTCGAGCCGGTCGTAGCGTGCCAGTCACGATCGACGGCCGAAAAATCTGCTGCTAGCGAGTAGCGACCAGATTTACGCTACGCACATTGTTTCACGGCCCCCGCTTCTTACCAGATGTTTCGAGTAGGTAGAAGCACTGGGAGCCATCCTTGTTTTTTTGGATAACTATGGTTTGTCGTCATCCATGGGGTGGGGCCATGGGTCTGTGGAGGTTCTCCGGATCAGGAATATACAGGACGCTCTGGTGCTTTTGAAAAAGCTTTTTGAACTGTTTGTCACTTCGTTACCTCCTTCTTTTCTAATTTTTACTTTCTCTGGATTCTTTGGGTTGGTAGGATATTTTTGGACATCAAAGTAAATAGATTTCTGTGTGCCACATACTAGATATATGTAATTGCCCTTAAGTTCAAGAGATCTCCAAGCACCTGAAGTGTACCATAATCACATTTTTCTCGCCATTTCTTCTGGAATAAGGCACATCAGCTTTTCTGCCAAGCTCTTCCAGGTCTTTTACAAAAATACCCATGCAATTTTCTTTCGAATCTTTTTCATTTTCGGCGGTTCTTCGCTCTCAAGACATTTTCGGGCATGGAGAGAGAGGAAAAAAACCGGTAAAAAAAGTTTGAGGAAGACATGCTGATATCTACATAGTTCTTCCAGGAAACCCTCGTAACCTATTAACTGTGTGACCCTCACTTCCATATAGGATCCACCCCTTCTTTTAGACCATCTTTGTGGGAGTTTCCTTTCCAACTATATTGGACGCATTAACAGTGCAGATTTTATCCGCAAATGGGTTTCCCTGTGTGTTTTTTTTCTATTTCAAGCGTCATGTAATTGATTTTCGAGATCTTTTCAGTTGGATACTAGCCAAAGTAGGGCGACCGGGCATAGCCAGCACATGCTTCAATTCAGTACTTGCAGATTACGGGTATTTTGAGCTTTTCAAATTTGCGCCGGGTGAAAATATGATCCCATATCTTGCACGCAGTAAAGGGAAATTTTCGACTTTCGAAAAATACTAAACATTAGAAGACCGTTCTCCCGACTCCTTCTTGACAGTTGGTTGGAAGAATCCAGAAAAAAAAACAAACATGTGAACTCCGGAAATCGAAAAATTTTCCCTGGTACGAATTGATACAGTGTGATCCTTGAGGCCAGATTGGAATGATATGTTTTCCTAGTAATTGCTGGTTGGGACAATTCTTTACATAATTTCTCCCTTTATTTTCAACCTTTTTTTTCGGATACCACGGGTTTCAAACCGTTGATTCTCATGGATTTGGCATTGTATGTATCATTACTTTTTTAGAGAATATTTTCATTTTCTAACAAAAAAACAAGATAATTTCCCACTACTAGTATCCATTTAACCTCATGGATAAGTTCTCATCCAAAGAATGAGTGTCGCTACTGGCCACGTCACTTCCGTTTCTTTTTCCTTTGTCTCGCTAACCTACGTATGCCAGACGAGCAGCAGCCAGCTGGCGACGAGCTGAAAACGACGTTGACGCCGTTCCGTCGTTTTTTCCCGGCATCTTACGTCCAGCTGCTAGTTTCACGTAGTATCGGGGCTGTGGCTGACTAATTTCTCTCGCTGAACAAACCAACGAATGAACCGCCGCCGGGGCAGATGTTCGTCGGGGCTATTAGCGCCGACGACGGGGATTTCGCTTGTTTTAATAGGATCTATGGTGATCTGGCTGGGATTTGGCGGCGTTCTTGCGGCTTTCTTGCACGTTTTTGTCCAGGATTTTGAAGATGTGGTTTTGGGTTGATCTACAAGGAAACTTTGGTCCCAAGGGCCTCGTTTTACCTATATGAGGCTGTTATACTGCAGTGTTGCCCTGGTCTGACATGACCTGACATCTGCACAATAACTTTGTTTGTGATCATACAGGCGTAAGAGGTCATTAGTGCACGGGGACCTTATTACCAAAAAGCGTAACTGGTAATTACTGGATGAGGCTGATCACTATCTGGGTCCTGCCTTACTTGGAAGTGACACGAATTCCACTATTTTTTCGCAGTCACTCCCGAAAAATTCCTCTTTTTCCACAGTTTTATGGACAGTCAGCAGATTATAATTTAATAAATCTAATGATAATTACTTTTCTCCCTTACTTTTTTTCCTTGGGGCATCTGAAGGGGAATAACTTAATCCAGAAAATATATAAACAGTCGAAAAATACTCCTGGATGAGCTACTGTTTCCTCAGCTGGTTTTTCGTCCCGTTATTTCCACGTTTTCCAAAAATCCCAGGATTTCTCCACGTGCCCCACATTTGGACCTTACTCTAAGCGCCGTGTTGTGACCAGTTGCCCCCACCATTGGCCATAAACTCGTTACGCCATCATAATCACCTAACCATCGCACGAATAATCGTATTATGTTGAATGTTGCTGTTGGTGCGCGAATCCAGAAGCTGCTCGAGGTCCAAGAGCTGCGGTAGTTCCGAATTTTCTTTCTGGAAAGGCGTAAAAAGCCCTTTCTTTTGGGATTTCCCGCCTTTTCCGCTCTTGAATGCTGGTTTATGCCATAAGGGGAGGGGGTATGTCACACCAAGAATAATTTATTACTTTGCTCTAACCCAAAAAAAACATTTTCTGGAGGTGTGATGCATTCGATTTTCGAATATTCGATTTTCGAGTAGTCGGATAAGTCGAAAATCAAAATGTTTTAGAAAGGGAGAGTCCCACACCGTCGGGTGGAAGAAAAAAGGGATGTGATGTTTTGTAGGTTGAGAATATTCTTTTTACTCTTTCTCTCTTCTATATTTAATTTAAAGAGCTCATCTATTACCTTTTCTATATTATTTGTAGTACTTTGGATCGAATAAACAACTAATAATTCACTTTTCGCTTCGAGTACAGGTCTGAACATTCGAATATTCGAAGAACCACCCTTGCTATCCTTCCTATAGTGCTATATTGCCCGCTCTTGTACAATCATTCAGAATTTCGACTTCTTCGGGATCGAATATTTGAACTTATTTAGATGTTTATTTTTTAATTTTTTTTTTATCTATGACTTCATTTGGACCTGGCTGTCTTCTTTTAGCATGTAAACCAGAGCAGTGACTTAATGAAAACCGGATCAATTCGATTAATTCGACTAGCAATTCGAAAGTCTATTCGAAAAATCGAATATTCCTGCCGAGCAAAAGATGATATTCCTTATTGCCTTTCATCCAGCAGTGTAGGGCTTTCCCTAACAAATGTAAAAAAAAATCAAAAAAACGTGAAAAATTCAAAAATGTAAAAATGTTCTGTAAAATTCTATGAAATTTCTTTCGACTTATTCGAAATTGAATATTCGAATATCGAATGTATCCAATACATTACTCGAACAGGATACTAGTAGAAAAACCACCAGAAGACATTTTTCAGGTTTTTTTTTCAACTATTTTTATAATTTTTGAATAAAGCTCCAAAAACATCATGGAACAGTCTCGGCTGCCATCACAGTTCTAAAGTGGTAATAGTAGGTAATAGTAGTAGTGTAATTTGCAGTATTTTATGTAGCAAGAAAGTTGTTTTATTGTCTTCTCTGGAAATTTCCCCGTTTTTTCCCTTGTTTACAAGGAATTCGGAGCCAGTTTTGCCAACTCAAGGCTCTATAAATTACCTCCCGAGCCAGGAATTCCCCTATTCCACCTTCATTCCCACATTCTCCTGGACGAATTCCACTTCCTCACCGTCTCCTTCCTTTCCTCACCCAGCCATTATACTGATCCTGTCCGCTCGGTCACTGTATTGTCCACGGTGTCTATAGTCTTGCGCAGTTTCCATAGACAAATCCGATCGAACGGAGACCACCTCGGTCGTAGCACGCGCCATGGCCCTATTCTTCTGGCCTCACTGTCACTCATATGCCCTGTCTCAGCGCTTGTTTCGTCTATAAAATTTTGTTCAAGGAGACGAATCGCTCAATTTCTTCACGTTTTTCTGGGGATTTGTCATGATTTTGAGAGTTTTTTTTTAAATTTTATTGTTTACTTTTTATTAAAATACACTCAGAGGTGCACAAAAGAAAAACATTCAAACTTCAGAAGGGAACCATGACAGGATATAGCATCATAACTACCCGGGAATGGCCATTTTATGGGCAAATTTGTCCTTTTTCCAGACCAGCATCTCACAACGTTCCCCCTCCTCCCAATTTCCACCTGTATGGATAAATCTGATGATATTCATGCGACAGAATCAAGGCAAATTTTATCCAAAATTTCTCCATTTCTATCCTCACAAACAGTGAAACACGTATCGAGGCAATTATCCAGAAACTGGACATTGGTGCATTGACAGGCCAACGATGTTCATGTGATGGAAACATGCAAAAAGTGGTTGTTGTTGGCCTATTCTGTGAGAATTGCTCTCTTCTGATTTGTCCAGTGCAAAAATATTATGCCCAATAACTTCTATGGATACCTAGGTTGAAATTTTAGGTAAATTTCCGGCTACTTTTTCCAGAAATCGCTCATTTTTTTGTATCTATTAGAAAATTTGTATTTTCACTGAATTTCATAGGGCAATTCTCTTATTGCTGCTGTCATTCCGACAGTTTGTTTAAGCAGCAAAACTGCTTCATTTTTTCGTGAGACAGCGAAATCTGGTCAAATTTTACCTGGATTCTCGTTGTCCACAGTAATTTCATAGACTTTTCTCAGACTGATCTATCATTGTAGAATTAGAACATATTCTGGGTGTTAGCCGTGCGTGGATAAAATTAAAAATAGCGAACTAAATCGAGGCTGAACATAATTTTGTTCGTTAATTCTCCTTGTTTTTGCGAATTTTCGCCTTTTGTAGCTTTTCCGGGCAAATTTTGTTTTTTTTCTCGAATTCCTAATTATTTTTGGAGGAAAGTATACGCCGTTGAACACCAGCCCCCTCAAATTGCAAGGGAAAACTTTGGTTAAGAAAATACCATGCATTTTCTTGAAAATCCGCCTCTTTCTACAACTGTCTCAGGAGTTTTTATCTGGTTATGTTTGGATAAGCCTGCATATTCTGCTTACTGACCCTCATCCGGATGATTTTTCCGGATATCCCAGATTGCCTTAGCTTTTTGGAAGAGAATTCCATGCTTAATTTGATAATCTTTACCGAATTCTTTGTGTCCTCCTAGATTTCTTTTCCTCTTTCGTCCAGGAGATGTCCTGGAAAGAGCAATTTTTTCCAGATATTTTCAATCCTCCTTCAACACCTCCCCATTAATTCTCTTCTTCTCCCCCCTCCCCCCCCCCCCCCTTAATTTTTCCAAAAATACAGCTGCCAATCTCTAAAAAGTCCCCAACATAGCGTACTTTCGGTGAAAAAAATGAGGCATTTCACGCTTCAGTGCTATCCATGCGAGAAAGCAGGCCTTAAAATGCCTGAAAAATCTGGAATTCACTATTTCCAGGACAATTCGTGGACTCGTCGACAAGCGAGGATTCGTTGGATTCTGTGTCGACGACGATTCGTATTCAGCCTTCTGGATACACCTCCGAGGGGAACACGTTGGATCGTAACGAAAGGGCACGAACTGTCGGTAGGTGGTAGTTATTTGGGTAACTCTTGTTGGGTCGGTAGGCATCAATGGGATTACCCAGGGTAAACTTGTTGTTACGGGTGCAACTTCGGGGTTATTGACACGTTTACCCTGGGTAATCTCAATTATGCACAGTAGCCCTAGCTTCCAAGGTGTGTCATTCGCTTTCAAGTGTTTTTGTTGCTCTAAAAAGATAAATATAAAGAAGAAAGTTACCTGAAAATCACCTGATTTTTTCTGGAATATTCTTTCCCCCCTCCCCCGTTTAGGCAGCTGCTTAAGCACATCACGCACATATTTTCTCGTGAAAGTGCAATGTCGTCAAGCGGCGGCGCTACGGGGCCCGGGTTTTCGTTCGGCTTTCTCATTTTTGTGTTGCCAACGACATCAAAGCGGCCGCCGCGCACCGGTACCGCTGGTTCGTTGGCCAGATATGCATCTAAACGATGCCGGGCGAAACGCGCAAACCAGATGTTTTAAAGTTTTATCATTTTCCATATATTACATGCTGTGTACGTTGTGTTTCGTTCGGTTCATTTACCTGCCAGCTGCTTCGGGGTAGTCGCCTCGTTCCACCGCTGCACGTCTTTTAGAGTTTTCTTTCCCCAGTGGGGTACCTGCGACTTTCTCAGGGCTGTTTTGGGTGTTCAGACCTTATACCAATGGCTTTCGATGTCTAGCTCAGCTAAATATGGCTCTGTCTTCCCAAGAATATCGGTTTTCTTCCTTGTTTTGGGGCTGTTCTCTTGTCCAAGAGAATGAGTGAAGAAAAAGTAGGAAAGTAGACTGTATAAGGATTAAAGCCTTTACAGCTAATAAAATGCTGGAAAATGTGAACTAAATATTACTTTAAGGAACAATAAAATAGTAGTAAATTTGCTTTCGCCTTTTCTTATTGGCAAGTTGTCACCCCAAAGCTTGCAGACAACTTGCAAAGCTATGCTGGGAACATCAAACGAAAAATACCTCAAAACATAACAAAGTAGTACTAAATGTTCACCTATAGATAGAAACTACGGAACAAGTTGTCTGATCGCATTTGAAACTTGCTCGACACAAAGCTATTTGACAACTTGCCTTCGCCTTTTCTTGCTAACAAGTTGTCGGCACGAAGCTCGCAGGCAATTTGCAAAGCTATGCTATAAATATGTAAACAAAATATTTACTTAGAGAAAAATAAAATAGTTGTGAATGTTCACCTTTACTCAGAACCTTCAGAATAAGTTGTCTAATCACATGTTAAGCTTGCTAGACTCGAAGCTTGTTCACAACTTACTTTCGCCTTTTCTTGTTGGCAAGTTGTCAGCCCAAAGCTTGCACACAACTTGCAAAGCTATGCTGGGAACATAGAATAAAAATATTAGTTTAAAGAAAATTAAAATGTAGTAAATATTCACCGATGACCAGAACCTTCAGAACAAGTTGTCTAATCGCATCTTAAACTTGCTTGACGAAAAGCTTGCTGACAGATTGCTCTTGCCTTTGGTAGTTGTCAAGTTGTCGGCACAAAGCTCGTAGACAACTTGCGAAGCTATGCTGAAAACATTAAAGAAAAATATTACTTTGAAGATTCACCTATAGTGAGAACCTTCAAAAGAAGTTGTCCGATCGCATTTGAAGCTTGCTCGATTCAAAGCTTGTTGACAACTTGCTTTCGCCTTTTATTGCTGGCAAGTTGTCAGCTTAAGGCCTGTTGACAACTGCAACGCTATGCTGGAAGCATTGAACAAAAAATGCTTTGAAGCATAACAAAATATTCCTCATTTTGAAGCTTGTTTACAACTTGCACTTGCCTCTGCTAGTTGTCAAGTTGTCGTCACAAAGCTCGTAGACAACTTGCAAAGCTATGCTGCAAATATCGAATTTAAAAAACTTTAAAGCATAAAGAAGTATAGTAGTAATTGTTCACCTATAGACAGAAACTTCAGAACAAGTTGTCTGATCGCATCTGAAACTTGCTCAACACAAAGCTAGTTGACAACTTGCTTTCGCCTTTTCTTGTTGGCAAGTTGTCAGCCCAAAGCTTGCAGACAACTTGTAAAGCTAACGGCCGGCCACTGGGCTCTGAATTTCGTCTGAATTTCGGGGATTAATCTGTTCGGGTCGTTAAAACTGTGGAAATGTGAGGAATATGACTTCTGCGTAGTTTTAATTTCTACGCCTTCTGCTTATTTTCCTTCACTGAATTTTTATACACATACTCTAAATAGTGATCATATAAATTGTAAGAGAATTTTCTTTTTCTAGGTGGTTTGAGTTTATCGGGGGTTTAAGCGAGATTTTCTTGCTTGTCTTGGGTTTTTTTGTGTGAAAAACCTGCATTTATCGGAGCGTGTTAGCTTGAATTTTCTTCGGAATTTGGGATTTTCTGGATCTACGTAAATGAAAAAAGTTTGGATTTTCTGGATTTTCCTCCTTCCATATCCAGCTATTCCTGCTTTTTTGTAAAGATTTTGTAATTTTAGCTGTAGAGGTGCTGTAGAAAATTTAACCACTTATCAGGCTTTAATTTAATTTATACTTTTATAGACGTTTCCTCTTCCAGAACCATCCGGCTACATCTCCGAGGGAGGCATAGCGATCTACGAGAAAATGCAGGCACGACTGCGAGAGTATCGGGACAGTATGCGACGAGGTCATCTCGATTATAATGACAGGTTTGTTCATGCTGGAATACCGTAACTAGCAGTTGTACAGTCGTAATTTCGCGTGTTTTGCTTCCATTGCGGCGTTTTTCTCGTCCGTAGACGACATTAAGCGATTTGTAGATGAATCAGGGACGTTCGCTCCCCGGCTGCAGAAGTCGCCGCCGCGCCGCGCCGCGTTGTCCCATAAATATATGCGCGAACGTCGCAATTTGCTTATGAATCGGCTTACTGGCTGGCACATCCATCGGAAGTACGCCAGATAACATCTCTATCGGCGTCGATTACGCATCACCGAATGACTAAACGCTTGTGGCGTTTCGAAACGCCCGAGCCCCCCCCCCCCGTTCATCAACGCGGATACAGTAGCCGTGCGGATCTTACTGTATGGATGTGTCCTCGGCTACGTGGCTCATAATTAACATCTGCCTCTTCCTACGGACGGAACTCTGTCTATTTATAGTCTGTCGTGATGGTCTGTCATTCCGTGCCGACGGCCAGGTCGCGACAGGGCGCCATTTGGCCGCGCCACTGCTTTTTTGGCCCCTTTGGCTCGTACAGGCAGCGTTTCCTGTAGTCGTTCGTCTTAGTGGGCTTTGGTTTTAATGATTTATGAAGGCGTAGGCATGACGTGACAGCTTGGACAGCTGTTTCGTTGTTGTGTTCGGCTTGACAGCTTTTTTATGGATTTCCTGGATTTTGAGCCTTTTACCTCTTGGATTCTTATAGGTATGGGGAGTTATTTAAGCTGATGCCTTATAATTTCTTTTCAAGCTCCACTGCTCGGAGAGTGGGATCTTATACGTATTTTTAACAAAAAGCAAGAGATCATAACAAAAATTTTAAAAAATTAAGAATGTACTGTGAAAATAGAATGCTAGCGAGTATGACAGACTTTCCTCAGCTCTATTTCGCAGGATTCGGACAGCTCCCCTTCTAGACATCCTGACGGTCCTTCATAACTATCCAGGCTTCATTAGGTACATAAATTAAGGTAATTACCTTCTTTTTCCCACGAAATTCTGGATTCCACGCCATTAAGCCGCTTGGTAGCCGCTAAGGAGGGTATTTAAGTAAGTCATGTTTTCAGTTGTACTACCCCATCTCTGACCGAAATTGGTACTATTTCTGAATTCTCAAGGAATTTGCCCTACCCTGGAATTGCCCTCTTCTTGCCAGGAAATTCTGGATCCCAAAATATTTACCTACTTAATAGCCTCCAAGGAGGATGCCTGCCTATTTGTCGTCGTTGTATTACCCCATTTCTGGCAAGAAATGATAGCGACAATTCTCCCAAGATTTGCCTCACCCTTTATCCAGGATGGACGAGTTTCCCCAGTAAAATTTCCCTATCTATCGGTCTAATAAACCTCGAGCAACTACTGACTACGAGGTGTTCTGGGACAAATTACACTTCATGACTTCTTGACGGGTATATTTTCTTGGCTTCTGGATGATCCCTGGGTTAAGGGGGATCCCAGGTCCTTTAATCTCACCATTAGAATTTGCTTTTGTACCTAAGGAGCGTCGTCCGAAGTGTTCTTGCCCTCCTGTTCGGATTTTCTTTTCGGGAAACTCGTCCTCTTGCAGTCGGCAGCAAAGTTCCAGCTTGACCCAGGGACGCTAGGGTTCCCAGCGGTGCACTGGAAATCGTTAACGTTCCAGAAATAGTAAAAACCTTCCCGGAATCCTATTCAAGCGACGTTTCGGGCCAAAATTCTTTTATTTTATTGGTGAAAAAATCTATCAAATACTGCAGTTTCTGTGAAATGTTGTGATTTTGGAGAAATAGGCATTCTTTATCCTTTTGCAGCCCGTAATGTATCCCAGACTTCAAGCGGGGTCCACTAAGGCTTTTAGTCTCATAGCCTTCTCGTTCATCCGGAGTGGACAAGTTCTTCCGGCGATGGTCTCACACATCTCAGTATTACATCGTTTGCCTTTTTGTTTTCAACTTCTTCAGGAATACATCATTGATTTCTTTGGGCGTGTGTTGGATTCGTGAACATTCTGGAAATGAAGTGTAGCAATCTTCTTCATTGAGAGTGGACGAGTTTTCCGGGGAAAAATGTCGTACATCTCCGAATTATTTCATTTTTTTGAAGTAGTATTTGGCCAGAATCCATTTTTTTTTTGAAATTTGCTTTATTCTGGGAGATTTCCATATGCTAAATATCCATGTATTTGCTGGAAAACTTGTCCATTCTTCACTATCCACAGGGTTGCAGCCCTCTCGGGAACGTCCCGCCCTAGACCTCCCAAGTGGACAAGTGGCAAAACCCCTTAGCTGTCTCTCGGCTCACCCACCGCGGGCCTCTCGGAATTTCCTACTCATTGCGGCACCAATTTTTCTTGCAGCCCACATGCAATGCTTTTACGAGCGCGGACCTGATGGCAGCTGGCTGCCAGTAAATGATAAAAACCACGAAATGCAACGTGTGACATCTGCTGTGCGACACTTTTGACGAGCCGACTCGGAGCAGCGCGGAAAAAAGCCGCGCGCGCGTCGCAGAAAAAATATTGGCAAAGTGCGCCAAGGACAACGCATACTGATGATCCTGGGCGTTTTTACGCTGGCTCTGCGGCAAAAAGCGCGGATTAGCCGGGAATTTCTGGAATGAGGCGTTAATTTTGACGGGTAAATTGGGAGCGGGCCTAATTATACGTTACGGGGCGAGTGTTTCCAAGGTGCTGTGTGTGTCTATTGTTGGCGCGGTGGGCTTTGTGTCCGTGCTGTCCAGCGACTAACATTCAATGCATCATTCACACAACTACTAGTGGCCCAGCTGTACTCCCCGTCGTCCCACTGGGCACTTTGGTGTCAAAGTCGCTGGGATGTCGTATGTGGATAGGTTGCTGGCGAAGAAGCGACTTTTCTTGAGGTATTTTCTGTTTTTGTAAGATAAATATGCTGGAAAGGTGCTTATGAACTGGTCCCCATGGAATCCCCGGATTTTTCCGTCAAGGTTTACCTGAGCCTGTTCGCCAATAACCTACTCAGCTCCACCTCTTGATTATAAAGTGGTCTGGGTCTTGGTTAAGCAAACGCACTAGAGAGTCATTCGCCAGCTTTTTCCTGCATTCCAGAACCCTAATTGACTGGTTTTACGATCCTAAGCCTCATTGATAGGAGCCAGAAAGCCGGTAATTCCTCTGCTCTCGGCGCTAATGTTCTTCTCCTGGACCTGTGGAGAAATTAGTGATCATCAGACAATGGTTTTTCATTCACCTATTCAACACTTGTGGATTCATCTTCAGTAAGAAAAAAGACAGAAGAAAGGGACGCTTTCCCCACTCTTACTCTGAGAATACTCTGATTTTTGAAATTTTTTTCACAAATTATTTTTCCTATGCTTTAACAAGAAATTAGGTCAATTTTCTATGGATTCTCCCCTTCCTAGCTCCCATCCCCATACATATCTCAAAAGCAAGGGCAAAATGACTAATTAGGTCCTTTTTTCTACGGATTGTTCCTTTCCGGGATTTTTTCCCATAGGTACATATCTCACAACTCACAACTTGATCAAAATGACCAACTTACTTTGTTTTTGGATTTTTTAATACTAATATATAGATACAATAATTACTATGAAAATAAATGGAAATTAGTTGTAATTGTGGAACTTTTTTATTTCTTTTCATCCTTCCATTTTCCCTTTCTATTTCTGAGGCAGACTTTGAGGCAAGACGAGGAGGATGACGTCGCTTCTTTGTTTCCTATGGGACATCACTAGATTCAAAGACTTCATAGGTTCAGAAAAATTCATAGAGAATCCTTTTTTTATTTTCTGTCAAAGACGAGTTTCAGCACGAATTGGAAAGTTTTCCTAGCATTTTGGGCTCAGTTTCTTCAGCAATCCCTTAATTTAATACTAAGACCTCTAGCTTGTCTCTAATTATCCAAATTCAACCATGTATGATCACTTTTCTATGGTTTAGTTTCCTTCCAGGCCTTTTATCCCTAGCACTTAGCACATTTTAGCTGTTTAACCTTGCAGTTTGCGTATTCCCTTAAATCCATTTGTCATCGCGAATCCCTCTTTGTACGTAGATTGGTCGTTTTTTTTTGCTGAAAATTTAAGAAATTCATTGAATCCAGGTACAAATTCCAAGCGACATCTCCTTGGTTACCTACACATCCGGAAATCCGGGTTTTTGCCTGAAAGTGACAAATTCTTCCTGGTTTTTATCTTTGTACAAATTACAGGCTTACAACAAGGGCTTTGGCTATTTGTAGTAAAGCGCGAAAAACATCTGCGGTGGAGAGAAAGGGAAAAAAAGGCAAAATAGGATCATTCGAAAATGAGATCCCCCTACACATACAATAAACGGCGAGTATAAATAAATGGAGAAAAAAATGAAAACGTAGCAGATAGGTGGAGATAATATTTTCCTCCTGTAAAATGAAAATTTCTAGATTTAAATGACATAATTTTGCATGTTTTTTGATGTGAAATTTCTTTTGAAAGAAGCTTCATTCGGAGTAATTATGGATTTTTCGGTTCCTAATGACCTCATTGAGTCAGCTACTCGAACATTTTTCAAGGGGCCACTTACCTTACCAACTGACCGAAGACATTGTCCAATATGATTTAGCCAGTCCGATAAACTCTCCCTAGCGGATATTTCAGAGTAATTTGAATACTTTGTTAACCAGTAAAAGTTTGTTCTTGAAGAAATTTCAATGTTTTTTCCTTTATATGCACCTACTTTCCTTAACGGGTCCTAACCCAAAGGTGGCTCCTTCGAAATCCATCCGTTTCCCCTTGTAAACCTAAAAATGTCCTCCGACTCCGCTGACTTTGTAAATCCGAACAAATGTGGGGCTGCCCGCCCGTCTGCCGGCAGCGGTCAGCAATCTACCAGCCATTAGGCGGCCGTTCCGGCATCCTTTGATCCTCGACGGCCGACTATGTACAGATGGTGTTATCTAGCGGATTAGACGTATTCCGAGACGACGGAACGATCACCCAGTGGGACGAGGCAGCGATTAGAGTTCGTCTGGAGGCGATCCACACTGGCTTTAGGATTCTGGCATTCATAGGGGGTAATCCCCGCTTCGGACCCTATTGCCAGTTGCAGGGAGGGTAATTCCCATCCGGAAAAGGTCCCCGCCCTCTATGCATGGGCTTCCTGGATTGCTGGGAAGTGGCACCGCTGAGCTAGTTGGCCCAACGAGATCACCTCGGCTCTGAATATGCTCTTTAGGAGATAGGCACCAACTGTGACAAACGGCCGCATAACCCGATTTTGAGGCCCGCACGACTCCCGCGGCCTCATACATATGAGAGTAAGGCGCCGTCGCGAGTCTTCAGCTCACTTAGCGATTCCTTGGTACCGAGTTTTTTACTCCTTGGAAAGGTTAGAGATCCAGAACGTAGCCCAGAATTTGGGGCATGTTTTCCATGTTCTTGGGTTTTACTCCTATTTTGGTGTCCTGGGATTCCTGGGATTCACGGAAAGCTGCATATACTTGAGCCAAGGAAGTTACTAATCCAACTTTTACTTTTAAAGGAGAATTTTCATAGAATCCGCTTTGTTTTCCTCAAAGCTAGACAATTTTCCAGCCATTCCAGGGATAACCAGTCGTTTCCAAGAATTTTTCCGGGAACGATAAGTCGAATTTGGGGTGTGTTTCCCAAGGGCTCTACAATTGTCTCAAAAATTGGTGACATTTTGCCTTGATGTGGTATTTCCCTTTGTATGTCTCCCCCTCTCTTAAAAGGGTTAGGGACGAATTTTTCTCGAAATGATAAGTCGAATTCGGCGGGTTTTCACATGGGCTCTACAACTGTCTCAAAAATTGGTGACATTTTGCCTTGATGTGATATTTTCACTAACATCTCCCGGATCTAGGAGCGATCAAGGATTTTTCTAAGTTTTTCTTGTTGTTTGGATTTTTCCCATTGGTTCCTATATGCCAATATTTGATCCAGAACTTTTTTCCCAATCGACCCTAAATGCACCTCAATAAGGGAATTTTTGTAATAGTTTCGAGCAGAAAAACTAGGGAGTAACTAAAAGGTAGTCCCAAATAAAAAATATCTAAAAATTCGGCTAAATATTCCGTTCTTCTGTTTTTCCTGGATATCTGACAATGCCTCAGTTCCTTTTTCCTCAATTGAATCAATTCCGTTTTCCTCGACTCTTCAATTTTCCACTGAAGCCAATTTAGCCACTCTCCCTTTCCCCTATCAAAATCTACCTAGTCCAGGATGCCTAACATCTCATTGCAAATTTCACTCCCACTTGCTCAACCCAGACCAAGAGGGCAAAAAAATGCCCTCAAACCTCGGGAAACGTTTTTCTGCACCTTTCGTATAAGGTCAAGGATATACGTATCCTTGAGCTTTTTCTCAACGCTGATTAGCACATTGCGTGACCTAGCTCAGATGGAGTTTTTACGTTAAACGTTGTCGGCCTAAGGAAACACTCTTGACCTTTGCGTGTACATACGTCTGCATAGGGAGGGGGGGGG
>JARK01001671.1:167598-179666 GCA_000688135.1 Ancylostoma ceylanicum
GGGGGGGGGGGGGGGGGTACTTACATATGTCGGCTTTGGGACTGAGAGTTTAGTTTTTTGCACGGGTCCTTAGGATTTATACCTTGATTCTTTGAATTCTCCAAGATTCCTTGCATATTTATAGCTATTCTGCCGTCCGCTGATGCTTTGTCATCCTCTCCAGAACTACTAGATTGTCCCAGAAATCCCAGAGATTTGAAGAGTGACCTAAAAAAAACTTGTTGATGTCATCGATTTTGTTTCATCGTTTCTTCAATTTCATTTGTACGGCTTGATTTTGCTGAAAATGATGGTCACAGCCGTTTTTATTCCGAGCGAATATCTATGGATTTAGCTGAGTTATGGGCTTTCGAAAGTGCAACTCACAAAAGCCATTTATTTTGGGACAGCGTATCTTTTTAGAGTTTTCCGAACGAATGGTAGATAGTCTTCTTTTATGATCGGGTCAAAAAAGTTGACAGCGAATGAGTGGATTTCCGACTCTTCTAGATTCTAATGGATCCCGGTATTTTTTACCCTGAACTCTCGGTTTTCTAACCTATCTCGCAGTTTTGTGAAGTCTACACGAAAACTCCAGGCTGCTAAGCCAACTGGTAATTTTACCCATTCAAATTTCCTACCTACTATGGTTCTTCATCGGGGCCTGGATGTATACTCCAGATTACCCATGGTAAACATGCCAATGGGCCCAAATTTGCCGTTTACCTGTCACGCACCGACGCATGACGTTATCTACATATATCTAGCCGTTACTCTTGGGTAGTCATGGATACCTAGCTGCTATCCACGGATAATCATGCATGTGGGTCTTAGGTAACCCATTCTTTTAACGATGAATCTGGGCCTAAGATTCCAGAAATCTCAATTAATGCCCACCTGGGCAATCAAACCCAGGTTTTTACGTACATTACGCGCCTTTGGGTATGAGATTACCCATTCTCCTAACGATCAGTTCAGGCTTAAGATTCCAGGATTCTCAGTTGACGCCCGTTAGGGTAATCCAGTCTGAATTTTTATGTACATCATGCGCCCTTTGGAATGAGATTACCCATTCATCTAACGATGTGTCCAGGGATAGGATTCCAGAAATCTCAATTCACTCCCACAAGGGTTAATCTGACCCGGGTTTTTTTTTCATACATTAGGCGCTCTTGGGTATGAGATACCCATCCTTATAATGATGCATCCGCGTCCATCATTCCAAAAACCTCAATCAACGCCCATCTAGGTAACCCAACCCAGGTTTTTACGTGCATTAGGCGCCTTCCGCTCGAATCATTGTCGCCGTAAAAGTGCAGCAGCCCTGCCTCCCTCAGAATAAGTCAAACAATGTAAGGCAATAGCACGGGAATCCCTGAGAAAACAGACATTACCCTCGGAGAACAATGCCATTCACTGCTTTATTTACTTAGGCTCTCTTTGATGCTGTTATTGCGTCGGCTGCAGGTCTTGCAAAGGAAAGCTCGGAGAAAGCGTCGGCATTGTGTGATCTGCACGATACCTGGCCTACCACCGCATTCCTGGGTTCTCCTAGGGACTTGGGCTATTCTTGTCCTGGGTCCAGTGCATTTCTGCGTAGCTTAACGGAGTCCCGGAATCCTTGAGACTCTAACTCTTTGGAGTGCACTTACTGCTTGAGTGCGCGTAAGTGTGCTTCCGAATCCGCGCGTTATTAGTCCCGAATTTGTGGTCTTAGGACTGCTGTAGTCATTCAGCATCTTCATTTTGAACATAGCTAGTACTTAAATAATATATCAAGGGACTTCGTCGCACTTACTTTGTTTCATCCCATTCATCGAATATTCCAATTTTTGCGGCGTTGTAGAAGCTAAGCTAAGCACCGGAGTCCCAGTATAATTAGGTAGTACGTAGTATTATAGTAATCTATCTAGTATACCATATAATATAGTACATGATTAGAGTATTTTTGGGTATAATGTGATAGTAATACTTGTGGTGTCATATATAATATAATGGTGATACTAATTCCGGGTATAATTTAATAATATAATAGCAGTATTTGTAGCGTTGTATATAATATATAGTATGTAGTAATAGAAATTCTGAGAAATCTTGGGTGTAATATAATAGTAATGTAATATAAGAAATATAGTGATGTAGTATAATATATATTACTTTGATTATTTTCTTAAACTTCTTTAAATGACAATAGTAAATCTGGGTACAATAGAATGGCAATGTGATATATGTAATTAATACGTGTAGTAGAATATAGTAGCATATAATAATAGTAATTCTCGGTATAGTATAATAGTAATGTAATAGACGTAAAATAAGTGATGATGTGTGTAGTATAATATATATTATTCTATATAGTAATAGTTATTCTGGGTACAATAGAATGGTAATGTGATGTGTAATATAGTAATACATGTACTATAGTGTATAATATAGTATATAGTAATAGTAATTCTGGTATAATATAGTAGTAATCTGGTAGTAATAGTGATCTCGAGTGTAATATATTAGTAGTAGTGAGTATAGTATATCAGGTATAGTATAGTATAGTATAGTTTAGTATAGTATAGTGTAGTATAGTATAGTATAGTATAGTATAGTATAGTATAGTATAGTATAGTATAGTATAGTATAGTGTTAGTAATAGTATAGTATAGTCTAATATAGTACAGCATAGTATAGCATAGTATATATAGTATAGTAGTATAATATAATAATGCAATATATCTTGTATAGTAGTACATGTATTATAATGTATAGTGTAGTGTAAAGCAATAGTAATTATGGGTATAACATAGTTGTAATCTGATATTAATAGTGAATATGAGTATAATGTATTAGTAGCTTTGGGTATATAGTGTATTAAAAATAGTGTTAATTATATCAGTTGTTAGCCTCCGAACTGTTGTGTGCATTCGAATATTCAACTAATTATTCGAATATCACTCGCTTGGTCGGGATATCACTCTAGTAAGAGATCTCTGTAGTCCCTGCTTCCAGAGAAAGATGTAGTTTTCATAGATCTGGTTCCCCTTGAGCTTTTTCTCTCCTCCCACCAGAGATCAACTCCACTTTTTCCTTGGAATCCATCCAACTGACGAGTTCCTCACGTGATTCACACTTTTTTTGCTTTTGGCCCGCGAGTGGCGGCTTGTTGAGCAGCGGCCACGCTGGCGGCGGACTTTTCATCACGTCTGGCAGGTTTTTGTTCCCGGACCTCATCGATGTGATCCCCGGTGTGCGTGATCCTCTTGTTCCTCGTCGTCGCCGCCGCCATTCAAGTGACCGTGATCTTGTTCTTGCAAATCTCATCGCGTAGAGTTAATCCTGCTATATGGTGGAATCAGCAGGTGGTTGGGCTGGGATATCTCTAAAACCCTCTGAGAACTTCATTTCCACTAAGGTATGCCAGAAATTTCCAGGATATGCTCGTTGTCCCACTATAATTCCAGCCAGTAATCCACTTTTCCGCAAAAGTTCGTCTGCCCAACTACTATCAATCACATACTTGTCATACGAGCATGACATTTAGTAATTAGTGGGAATAGATCGCTCATGATGCATCCGCGCGCGGGCCGTGTCACTCAGACTCGCGGTGGCGGCCCTCACCCATCCGCGACCACGCCCCCGCCACGAAGCCCGGCACAATCTATGCGCATTTCAGTTTCGAGGACAGTTCGTCGATCTCCAGTGGAATATCCGAGAATTTCGACGACATCTCCACGGACGACCTGAGTGGAACGTGAGTGGTCTTTGGTTTTTTTTTCTTTATTTCTCTGTAACCTCTGCAAATCGCATTATATTTTGCCTTTCATACTCTTTGATGAAGTTTGTTTCCTAATCGGAAAAGGCTGGGCATGTGATCCACAATTTTCCCAAATACCAAGAGATTAGAAAAGGTTTCCTCCAGAGGATTATTTTCTGTATGAAAATAAAATTATGATATAATCCTAGAAGAACCCTAGGACTCAAGGATCACCAAGCAGTGGCTTCTTGTTCATTGAACGTGTCTCACTAAAATTGATGATGAAATTTTCATCCATTTTTTGCCGGGATAGGCCTCCTGAACCCAGGCAGGTCCGCTATATCCTGAAACGTTAGCGTTATCCTGCCCTTTCGATCTGTGACGCTTCATTTCCCCTGGAAAGTGCCGCACTTCCTCAGCCGAGTCCTTCCCTTCTACTAGCAACTTCAGATGCTAGGCGTCGTACTTTTCCATATACTTAGATGACCCTGACCGTGCCTTTTCAAAATTTCCTTTACAAGGGATGAATTGTCCTTTTCCCACGCCTTCTAGGTCTGACCCTATGTATAACCCAGTTTTTTACCTAAGGAGGTTTTGATTTGGTTCAATAAGAAGAGTAAAAACGAAACTGGCTACCAAAGTTTTTTGTCCATAGATAGGGAAGGAGACAACCATATTCTGGCTATTTAGCGCAGTAATTCTGGAGAAACTTTGCTTTCCTATTTTCCCGAATCCTTTTTCCGAAGTGGGTGGATGAAACTTCACTAAAAATGACGCATACAAGAATTTTCCCAGCGAGGTTGCTCGGAATTTTCCCACATCTTCCTCTTCTCTCATATTTTCTCGAGTTTCAATTTTTTTTTCAAACCATGAAAAATTTTTTATACAAATATGTATGTATGGCATAGTTTAGTTTCTGTATAGAATTACCGTAAGAAAAGAATAGAAGAAAAGCTTTCCCTGCAGATTCAAATTCAAATCCAAAATCCGTGAAGATTTTCAATTTGAGTTATTTCCTTCTCAGTCGATGTTTTCGTGGATATTCTCTCTGCCCTTGTCTCCCATGTGACCCCTGATCGCATAGTAGTGCCGCTTCTATTTAATTCACTGAAGAGAAAACACTTCTGCAATTTTTCCTATTGAGTGACCCGAAAATCCCCAGTGCAAAATGAAGGACGAGCTTCTGTTCAAGTGCAACTGTGCAGTTAGCACTCTATTTCCATCTCAGGATGAAAAGGTCGTTCACCCGAGGAATCCGTTCGAGTGCCCTTAATTTGTCACTTTATGCTGACGATATTATCTTCCACTTGTCTCATTTCGAGATTTTTCCTGGTTTTCCGAGAATAATCTATTAATTTTCGAGAAAATCTTCTAGAAAATTATGAGGTGGCTTCCACCTCGTTTGCATTGAGGGTGGGCTGCCGATTTTTCCTCCGTGGATTCGTTGTATTATTCGAAGCGACTTTATGTTCCTTTGCCTCATTTTCTTTTGCTCTTTTCGCTTTCTCCCTCATGTCCTAGGATTTTTCCAAGAATTTTCCCATGCAAATAGTTTACCATTTAGAGGGAAGACTTATTTTCATTTGGGTCGTAAAAGAATGCTTTTTATCACTTTCAGTGACGCTTCTTTTTTCCGGAAATTTCTAGTATCTTAATGTATTTACTTTTGGTCCCACTAGTAAACAGTACTGATTAGATCTTCACCATATCAGCGAAGGGATTTTCCCCCGTATTTTGCCATTTGGGTTTTTACCGCGTAGACTGGAAATCGTATTTCCACTTAGAAACAAACTAACTTGCTAACAGAAGCATATATTAGTATTTCCACTTGTATTTCTCGGAAGAGCATTTCCACAAACTGTTCCGTTTTTCCAAGTTATCTGGATCAGTTACCTCCAGTTTCTTTTTGCCCAACAAGGATAGCCACGGTACAGGCTCCGTACCGGCTTTTTTCTGGAACTTTCCACATTCCATACAATTGTTCTCTTTATTCACTTTCATTTTTTCCTCTTTCCTTCCTCCATACTCAAACAAATAGTAACGACTAAAAGTAATTAAAATACCTGAATCATAAGAAGGAGAAAAAATTAGCTAAAAATGATTCCAAGTGAATTCAAGGATACATAACCATAGAAACGACGAGAAATTTCTTAATTATATGAAGAAAACCGTACCCTTCCCTGCCCTACCCCGCCCCGGGGATCAATAGGCACCTCTTAGCTTCTCCCCTTCAACAGCCGAGCCCTCATGTGTGGCGTTACGCCTGAAGAGAGTTAATTGGGTAATTGTTCTCGAAATGGAGTGTGCGACGCGGCGGGGCTCGGCCGTTCATCGCCCCGTCGAGCAGGTGGTGGCGATCCCAGACGCCAGCACTTAATCACGTCCAACAATGTTGCTCTGACTATACTATGGGCGCTTGGGAGTCAATACAGGCGATCAATAGTTTCTGTTTTAGTTATTCGATAATCTTTAGTAAGACTGTGGCTAGAAAGAGTCCCGGAACAAAGCGTTTCCAAAACATATAAGAAATACAGAAAATATAACTTTGGAATATAAAGGTAAAGAAAGAAAAAAGAGAAATATAGAAAAATAAATAGAGGACAGTCTGGGCAACCTGTGGCTAGAGTATGTATTAATGTTGTAGTACATGCTACTAGTACCCTAAGCAGTAGTAAAAATAATCTATTTGGTTGTGGAATATCATGGAAATAATCCAGGAAATAAAATAAACGTTATGTTAATAAATTGTGGAAAATGCAACGCTTTCACTAGATTTTTTGTGAGAATGTCCCTGAACGGGATCCCTGAACGCTTCCAGGAAAGTTAGCACCTCCTATCCATCCAGAGTGGACGAGTTTCTCGAACGAAATTCGGTGTACTTTATTTTACCTACCCTATTATATTATGAGAACTAAGAAGAGTTGTCCACAAAGAATATTTCCATCCAGTTTTGTCCTGCAAACTCGTCCACTCCAGAAATGAAAACTCGTCCATGATGTACAAACTTCCTGGAAGCATCTACGAATTACGGCGTTTTACTGTTTCACGGTGTAATTACAGGGACCATCCGATGGCGACCGTAGCAGCTGCTTACGGTAAACTGGGTGATTACCAGCATTTCACGAGGAATACACTGAAAGGTAGGTGGCTAGTTTACTTGGGTTATTTTTTCTTCAGTTCAAATTACTTTTTACGATTTCTGTGGTATGTTCGAGGTAATTTTCAGTGAAATGAGCATTTAAAGCTATTATAACTGAAAATTTACCCCTTTCGCTTGTCCTAGGATTTTCCAGTATTTCTCGGACAAGTTTTTCTTTGCCATTTACCACTGTTCCTCCAGCTTTTGCTCAACTTTGGTTTCGTTACCTCTTCCTAACTCCTATCCCTCCTCCCAAATCCTTACTCTTTCATTTTCTTACTCCTTCCCTCTTGAAAGCCTCTTTTCAAATCCTCACTTCGATCTTCTTTAGCCTTTTTTACATAACTAGTAAAAAGCCAGTAGCGAGTGTAGCGGTTTCACTGAATCCGTACATCCGAAATTATCCCTGTTCTCCATAGATACGCGCGTAGGTTGGTGGTTTATAGTTAGCAATAAATCTTACGGCCCTGTTTAAGCTAGGGAAAACCTGGGAAACAGCTGTACAAACGAGAAAAACAGGTGGCGCTAATTCTTCACCACCATTAAATCCAGCCTCTCAACCATTTGTCAACTTCTGGAAAGATTTATCCAGAGGATTGCTGTTGGTTTCTGTGAGGCCGATTTCTTCGGAAGAAACATGAGTATTATGCAAATGTTGAGCTTCTATGGAAGACTTCCATTTTTGGAAAAATAAGCGGAAGAAGCTTAATTTAGAGTTTGGCTTGATTTTGTTGAGCCGAAACTTGGTTGTTATAGATTTTTATTGGGCTGGCAATGACATTTTCAGTTGAGATCGGCCGTGGTAATTAATTTATAGTACTATTTTGAGCTTCCTGGATCTTATCCGATCTTCTTGATTTTCGAGATTCAAAAGTGGATTTTCTGAAAAAAAAATCCTTGGAAAACTCCGCCAAAATCGCTTGAATATCCGCGGTTTTTCCTCTATTTTTGGACCAGCACTGCCAGTTCGACATAATCTCGTAAAGCTAGGCGTCAAATCCACGAATGAGCTTTGGAATAGGTGTCAAGTTACCCGTCCATCGGCCAAGAGGAATGATATTTAGTGACGCTTGGTGACTGCCGTCGCTGACCTGGATATTTGCGTTGTTTCGGGTTACCCAGGAAAAAAGTCGGGAGGCTTTAGAGGGGTTAAGTGGGAAACTGGGTAAATATTGCTGTACTGTGAGTTTTTTTTTTCTCATAAGGAACCTACTATCCCTTTGTGGTGCCTGGAGGGTCAGAATTTTAGCACGGGTTTGGAAAATTCCATGAAATTCGGGCGGAAACGATAAAGGAGCGTTTTGGCTGTCTCGTAGAAGTTCCGTTTTGCCTTGGAAAATCTGAAATTTCTATGAAAAATGGACAATTTATGGGGGAAAATGTTATATATAAGAAAATTCATTCATTCATTCATTCATTCATTCATTCATTCATTCATTCATTCATTCATTCATTCATTCATTCATTCATATCATTCATTCATTCATTCATTCATTCATTCATTCATTCATTCATTCATTCATTCATTCATTCATCCATTCCTTTCATTCATTCATTCATTCATTCATTCATTCATTCATTCATTTTCATTCATTCATTCACATTCATTCATTCAACCATTCATTCGTTCATTCATTCATTCATTCATTCATTCATTCATTCATTCATTCATCCATTCATTCATTCACCATATTCATTCATTCATTCATTCATTCGTTCATTCATTCATTCATTCATTCATCCATTCATTCATTCATTCACTTCATTCATTCATTCATTCATTCATTCATTCATTCATTCATTCATTCATTCATTCATTCATTCATTCATTCATCCATTCATTCATTCATTCATTCATTCATTCATTCATTCATTCATTCATTCATTCATTCAATTCATCAATCATTGTTCATTCGCTCATTCATTCATTCATTCATTCACTCATTCATTCATTCATTCATTCGCTCATTCATTCATTCATTCATTCCTCCACTCATTCATTCCTCCATTCATCCATTCACTCCTCCATTCATTCATTAATTCCTCCATTCATTCATCCATTCCTCCATTCATTCATTCATTCACTCATTCATTCACTCACTCATTCACTCACTCACTCACTCATTCATTCATTCATTCATTCATCCAACTTACCTTGCACTCAGCTCCATTCTTTCCTGTAGTACAGAAATTGGAATAAAATTATAAAAAGTTCGTGAAAAATTTATAGTCAGCAAGTCCGAAGCATAGATTTACTTTTACAAAACCTCTTTTCCATTCAGGACCCCGCTCCTCCTCGTCGACCATTGACAGCCGTGCGAAACGCATCGCCGAACAGGAGAACATCCACCAACTTCTACAACAATGCCGAACAAGTCAACGCGGTGCCGCATGCCAGGTGAGCATCTCGCCCTTTTTTTCGCCCGACGTACGTATGACGCACGCATGATGTCTCAATGTCATTTTAACGTCATCTTTGCCTTTATGTGCCATGGTCAGATGGCACTTTTTACTGGGAATTAAATCGCTCTGCGTCTCCGCGTACGACGTGCTATCACGCGACGACGCTATTAGCGCAACAGTTGACAGTCTCGGGATGGTGAGCGCCAGCTGGTCATACACGGAATTATCGCCGGCCGTGTCTATTCATCCTGGCAATGTGCCATATGATACTGTATGCGTATGATGGTTGTGGGATGGGAACAGTGGCACATATGTGCGTCAGGTTGTCTGGTGTCTTAGTTGACTCCGGCTTCTGGTCTTTGTCCTGGAATTTTTGGCTAATTTTGCTGGAAAAACCTGTAGAGGGGTTGGGTGGCGCTATATATTAGTCATGGATTTGGGTTCAGTGGGGCTGACGGGCCAATTGCCCGGTGAGCTGCGCGTTTCGAAAGAGCCGACACTTCAAACGTACCGAATGAATTAATTATAGTAGACGAACCGCCCCTACTATCCGTCAACCTAGCCAGCATATGTTGCGAAACCTGCATCGATACCTACGAGTAACTTGGTAGTAACCAGCTTGTTGTGCCACTTTCATTGACCTCCAATTTACTAGAACTTTCCGTAGGCCATGTTTCACCTTTTTAGACTTTCTGTAGACTCTTCGAGCTCCGTTTTTCAACAGTATATCCTGGAAATTTCACTGGATTTTCGAATGTTCCAGGGGCACTTTCGCAGGAGAAAACCCTCTCATTTCTGGAAATTTTTGCAAAAAAAGAGCTTCATTCTTCTGATTCTTCCTTCTAAGATGGCAACTCGACATACTTACTTTATAATGTGTCGTAGCTGTGAGGAACTTTTTCATCGGCTTAATCATAGAATACACGTGAGTCGCTCCTCATAGGTGTTCCTCAGAGAAAGGCTATTTACTTCCTTCTAATCCAAAATGGACAAATTTTCTGGCTAGAAATCCAAGAATGGAAGCAGAGATTTTCCCTGTCCCTGCCATGGCGAGGTTCATAGGTGGAATTCATACTTTTTCCTTCAAAAATTTTATTTTCCTGGTTTAGTGGACGAGTTCTATTGTCCCCGCGATTACTTGTGGATCCCATGACGGGGAATTTTCATCGATTCATCAAAATTTTCAAGGAATCGTCAAAATCACCATATTGGTAACTACATGCAGGAGTTTCTATTAAGGGACTGAAACATTGTGAAAGAAATTTTCCTGAGCTAGGATTCATAAGCGAGGGAAACCTACTTAACAAACCAGTTTTCGCTTCCTGCGTCCCCCAGCATTACGTAGTCTATACGATGACCAATCATGCTAACCATAGCAGGTTTACTTGGTTATCGTTTCATGGATTCCGGCCCTGGAAGAGAAGCAGAAGCTCCTGGGTCAAAATCTTGAGTTACTATAGAAGGAACTGACTTTTACTGCTTCGGAATCCAAAGAGAGACAGATTTTCCCAACTTGACCACTTTGACCTCTTCTCCTGTCCTATTTGGAGATCGTACCAGTAAATAGGCACAAGTTCCTGATATTGTGAAATAAGATGGATTTTGCTATTTTCGATAATCTCCACTCTTCACACCTCCCTAGGTTGTTATTATAGCACCAGTGGGTTACCCGAGACCTTTGCTAGGATTCATTGCCATTGCTGGTTCGGTAACATTTACCAATTTTCTAGCCCTCTTTCGGCCAATTACACTTAAGCCCTTCTGTTCGTCTTGCTTTCAGTGGGTTATGCTCTCTTTAAGACCATGTTTTTCCTGTATAATCAGTAATTTCCTTCGATTTTGTCATGAAAAAGGTTTTTTCTACAACACCAGTAGTCACAGCAGCATGATTCGCACATTCTTTGTTCAGAATTCCAAGTAACACTGCGATTTCTTTACTAGTATTCTGAAGAGAAGCTGATTTCAGCAGTAAAGGTGCTGTTCTCTTAGGAACAGCCCATTTCCTCGAGTTTCTCGCTTTACATATCATCCTAGAAGCCCTGAAGAATTTCAATTCTCATTTTTTTACTAATTCCGTGGATTTCTCCACAAATGGCCACGTACCCTTCCCGAAGTTTCCACGAATTCCCTGATTCTTGGCCTTTGCCAGTAGATCATTTTCTTCATTCACCAGACAAGGATGGCTATGTTTTTGTTTAGCAGTAAGGCTGCTGCGTGAATAGAGGTGTAATTAATTGTGTCCTGGAGATAAAGCTGGCGTTGTTTTGCATTTTCCCATTCCTGGATTAATTTGTAGTCGAGGGATTGGCAATTATTAGAGGGTCAAGCCTTCAGACTATACCCCTATTATTGTTATTTCTTGAAAATCTTGGCTTTTCTGGAAAGATCCAGAAATCTCCCAGTGATTCCCAGCAAAACCCGTTCCCACCTGGACAGCACCTCCATCACTCGTAAACTCGCACACAAAGCAAGGAGTTCGTCGGCTGACTCGCAGCCGAAACAGCTGTTTTGCATGCGGCGTGATTGATGCAAACGGACCTCGTCAGGGCGATCTTTGGCCTGGCCGAACACGGGTGGTCCCGCCCCGTCTTCAGCGACGGTTCCGGCCCGACATCTTCCCGAACATGCGGCCGTAAACAAGCCAGTAATAGCACGACGGCCGTCATGCAAAAGTCATCAATTGCCGGAGAAATTAGAGCCCTCCAGAGGGCTGCTCTAGCGGACCTCTAAGCCGAACGACATAGCCTTGAAATGAGTCACCAATGGGGCATTAAGGGGTTCAATGTGGCTTTGGGAGGTCTT
>JARK01001671.1:179858-197958 GCA_000688135.1 Ancylostoma ceylanicum
GGGGTGGGGTATGAGGCAAATGCTGGACACAGCTGAAAGGGTTTCGTGGATATATGTGGTTTAAAAAAACAAAACATATCAGAAAAGCGGATGAAAATTAGAAATATATGGAGTCAGCACTGTAAAGTAACATTGTAATATAATGTAATGTAATGTAATGAGATGTAATGTAATGTAATGTAATGTAATGTAATGTAATGGTGTTGGGCTTAAATAATTGCTACATATGAGCCGCTATTAGTAAAAAAAAAATGTAGCGAAGCCCCTAAAAGGCACGACTACGCCTACGATGGAAGCCTATTCCGAATCCAGGAAGCCGTAGATATTTTTTCTTCATTTTGCTATTGGAAATGCATTCAGGCTTCTCACTCTTGCCTCTGGCCTGCTGCAGTTGATTCCCTAAAGCATTTTCAGCTCTACCCATGCTAAAATAACTGGTTAATTTAGGCTAAACCAGGGTAAATTAGTAGTTAACTCGCACAAAGCCTACCCAGCTGTTTAGTGTTGTTTTTGCTGTGGTTGGTGTAGGTGATTTTGGCTGCCGGCGGCCTAATGATGAATGATCCGAGGACATTGTCAGCTGTTTATGGCGCAGCCAGCACCCGTAAACAATTCCTCCAGATCCTCGTACGTGGTCGAGGGTGTCAGGAAGCGTTTTCCACCTTGGATTACCTTGCTACATTGTTTGGCCTGGTTCACATAATTTTCTGGATTTATCTGTTATCTTTTGCATTGCTAAGTTTTCTTCCTGTCTGGTCTCTATACTCATGGTGGAGTGACTCAGAATAGAAATTCGAGTGAATATTCGATTTCAAATGAATCGAAAATTCGAATATTTGAAAGAAACAGCTCGACAGCAATGTAGGAAAGATTTGATGAACTCCAGTACTGTTTTTTCAAAAAAAAATCCGAGCTTTTGCAACGTATTCGGAATGGAATGTTCCATCGAATCTCTATTTTATTGTACTAAGTTTTCTGGCCCCAAATTTGCTGGCTGTGCCCATTTCTGGGTAAAATTTCTGGATTTCCATTTCTGGAAAGAATTGCTGGATCGTTTTCTGGCCCTAAACATACTGGCTATGCCCATTTCTGGATAAAATCTCTGGATCGTTTTCTGGCCCTAAATATACCGGCTATGCCCATTTCTGGATTTCCATTTCTAGATGAAATTTCTGGATCGTTATCTGGCCCTAAATATGCTTGCTACGCCCATTTCTGGATAAATTTTCTGGGTTTCCATTTCTGGGTAAAATTTCTGGATTTCCATTTCTGGATAAAATTCGTGGATCATTTTCTGGCCCCAAATTTACTGGCTACGTTGATTTCTGGATAAGATTTCTGGGTTTCAATTTCTGGATAAAAATTTCTGGGTCGTTTTCTGGCCTTAAATGTACTGGCGACGCCCATTTCTGGATTTCCCTTTCTGGATAAAATTTCTGGATCGTTTTCTGGCCCTAAATGTACTGGCTACGCCCATTTCTGGATAAATTTTCTCGGTTTCCATTTCTGGATAAATTTTCCGCATCGTTTTCGGACCTAAGTGCACTGGCTACGCCCATTTCTGGATAAAATTTCTGGGTTTCCACCTTTGGATAAAATTTCTGGATCGTTTTCCGGCCCTAAATGTTCCGGCTACGCCCATTTCTGGATTTCCATTCTTGGGGTAAAATTTCTGGATCGTTTCCTGGCCTCAAATATACTGGCTACGCTCACTTCTGGATAAAATTTCTGGATAGAATTTCTGGATCGTTTTCTGGCCCCAAGTGTATTGGCTACCCCCATTTCTGGATAAAATTTCTGGATCATTTGCTGGCCCCAAATGTATTGGATACGCCTGTTCCTGATGAAATTTCTGGATTTCCTCTTCTGTATAAAATTTCTGAATCGCTTTCTGGCCCTGGATGTACTGGCTACGACCATTTCTTCAATAAATTCCTGGGTTTTCATTTCTGCATAAAAATTTTTGGATTTTTCTCATTTCAGCCACTACGCTCGCCTGGATACGCCACGTACGGACCTCAACTTGCGCTCTCTGCTGATGGTGACACCCTAAGTGTACATTCACGAAGTTCACTGCGAGTCAGCTCCAAGAGGCAGGACCAACCCCGTAAGTCAATCATTTTTTACTAAGGCTCTAAAAAAGTAAAGTAATGTAAAAATGAAAAAAAGAAAAATAAGCAAAGAAATTCGATATGGAGTAGGGTCCGTAATTTTTTCACGAGAACTAAGCGTGCCTAGCGACCATTTAGCCACAGCAACGGCTAAGCACTCCCTGATACAGCGTCTGTCAATTGATGCCAGCATCATTCGGCACGCGATGTTAGCGATGCGTGCGTGCGCGAAAACTCGGACACAAAAAGACAAAGCGATTCGCTGAAGTCGCTTTGAAGTGTCAACGCGTATCATGGTGCACGCGAGGCGCAAGGCTAATGCGCCGACGGTTTGGCAGGGGGTCAAGACTTCCGGAGAAATTAGGGGAAGGCTAGCTTAGATTTTTCTGGAATGCGACCTCAGAGTATAGTAGTGGGTTGATAGTTACTTTGTTGTTGTTATTGTTGTGTTGTTGTTTATTGCGGTATTGTTGTTGACAAGGTAGCGGTAGCAGGCGTTTTTGCTGTTGTTGTCGGATGTCTCGGATTATTCCTTGACAGCTGCTGGGAAGTTCAGGATACTGCAAGGTTAGTATTATTGGGTGTGAACTCTAGCAATTCCTTTATTTTTAGGGGTATTTTTTGAGAGTAATCCATGAGTTTGCATTGCAAAAATAAAGCTTAAAAATCCTATATCTCCTGGATATTATTCCCTGGTAAAATCCATAGTTGTTTTAGTTTTTCACCAATTTTACTGGAATTTCTTCTGGAATGATTTCTTTCCTATAGTTTTTCCCTTCAAGTGGTTCTATCGTGTACTTGTTTGGCGCACCGGAATGAGCATTTAAATAAATGAATAAAATTTAAAATAATTATCTTCGAATATTTGAACTGCATCCAACCACAGAAATTACCTAGTTACCGTCACTTTCCTTATTGTCATAGAATTTTTGGCTACCCACTTTCAATCAGCCAAACCAGCTTAGGCGCAGGTGTAAGGTCAATTGACCTGAGACCGCATGCATCATTGAGATTACTCAGGGTAAACATATTGGCACCAGACACATTAACCCATTTTCAACACTGGCATCAGCACGTTTACCCTGGGTAATCCCAGTGCTGTATCAACGCGCGGTAGCCTTCTGTCTCATTTCTCCTGCCCTTATGTATGTGTGAATTACGGTTATAATGGGTGTAGCAGTGCGTATCCATCTTTGGACAAAAACGACTGCCATTGGGTCATCGTTCATATTCTCCCTATCTTGTTATCTATCAGCAACACTACACGTCTGTGACCATTAAATAAATAAATAAATAAATAAATAAATAGATAATGCCCTTCAAACCTCCTATGCATTAGTCAATCCATCCATTTTTCATTGGATTACTCCACCCTTTTAGAACTTTTCACTGCTTGTGCTCTGTTCTAGTCCAGACCAGGCTTCCAGTAGTGAAGAACTGGTTTCTCATCCATACTGGTAGGAAGCTGGTGTGTCGATGTCGTAAACTTTTCTGGAAGGTTGGCACATTCATACTTGATTGCATACGGCGCACAGTTTATGAGTGAACTGTGGGAATGGCTACGTTGGAAAAGCGCGTTTATGCTTTTGCATCACCATTCCATGTTGGCTTCAGGATAACGGCTCCAGGTCTGGATGCCGAGTTAGTTTCCTTGGGTTCTAGTCCTTGAGTAACATCGAATTTCGATGCCTGATCTGCTGGATTTTTGCATTTTAAGTCTGAGTCTGGATATTCTATGTCTGGTGACAGATGGAAGCTTTTGAGAATTTCATGGGCATTCCTAGTGATTTACCTGGAATCCTACACCCTGCATTTGGCAATTAATTTCCAAACTGGGAAAAAAATTAGTTAACTTAGGTGATGGGAGCATTGAGGAGGATAAGCAAAAATAATAACATAATTTTTTTTCAACAATAATAATATAATTTAATTTTTTTTTACATTTTTCGTTGGATAAGAGGTGTATTCTCTTTTATTCAATTATGCAGTTGTTTTTATCTACTTATTTGTCCATTTAACTCACATATTTATCCATTTGTATGGATATTTATCCATTCCATCGCACTAAACGGCTTTTTAGCCCTTATAAAACGTAAACTGAAAGAAATAGAATAACAGAATTTTTGGAAGGTTCTCGCAACAAAAATTATTCAGAAAATTATCTAGATCTTTTCTCCCTTTTCGTTTTATTCAAATTTTTTTCTTAATTATCTTCCTTCTCTTTTTTACACACTCACCTGTTACAGTACCATCCTTCGGCGGATATCACTCTCTGGATCGCAAATCACACCTGTCCGAGTACTACCGTGAGAACTCCCCGAATCGGCTGGGCATCTTCGACAGAACGGCGATGGCAGCACTGCTGAGTCCGCGCCGCGTCCCGCAACCACCACCGGACAGTATGCAGCGACACAGTGTCAGCGGTAGGTACCGTATCGCCTTTCAGGTTTTCTTCTCAGGACCCGGGAAGTCCTCTAGAGAATCTTGTCATCGTTGTTTTGTCCATCGTGTTGTGCATGTGCTTGTCCTGCTTTCGGCATGCTTTCGCTTATTAGTATAGAATAACTTGTCATGGGGTGCTCAGCTGGTGCCCAAGGTCTTTAGGTTGCTCAGCCTAAAGGCCTTAAGGTGCTTAGGCCCCCCATGACATGTCCTAGACGGTAGTGCCATTTTGCGTGTGCTTCTTCAGCTTCGAGAGCTTCACTAAACGCGATGTCCGGTATGTCACGATCGATGGTGCTGCTCGAGTCGGCGGCGGCTGCCGCGTCGCCGGCGCCAAGGTCGCGACGCGGCGCCAGCCCGCGCCACCAACAGCGTCTGCCGTTGTCCGTTGCGAGTCCTGCCAATCACAAGGGTAACACTATACGCTTTATCTGACCTGTGTCTTTCCTTTCTTTTTGTTTATTTTTTTTCCTTTTCTTCGCTTAACCGTTCGCTTGTTCGGTTCGTTTTGGTGTTAGAGACGCAGAGATGTGTCTGGTTAGAGACGCAGAGCAGTGTCTGTAGTATAGAAATATTTTGGTCTATTAGTGCTGATCAACTGTTTGTTCAATTTTCGTTAATTTTTTTCGGCTTTGAAATACATTAGATAGCTTAGTGATAATGATCTCTGCTTAGTGCGACGTAAACCCCGCCCACATCAGTTTCTCCTGCGCAGAGAGTCAGAGCATGCCCTGCCTCTCTGGACTCTTCCCTTTTTTAGCCACCCGGCTTAACTAAACTATGAGTTCTTCTCCTAACTTAATTTTTTGGCTTATTTAGTTGGAAAAAAGTCTAACCTTAATGGAAACCCTAAGTTAGTCCTATAAGGTGCTAACCCGCCAAAATCCCCTGGATATCCTGGCCCGCATGATCATCCCTATCTCAGGATCCCTTTCGGCCCGCGGAGCGCAAAATTCGGAGCGGATCTACGCAAATTTCCGCGACGGCATTCATTTGCATCGCCTCGCGGACGAGTTGTCACCGAGTCATGCACTGACGAAGAGTGAAGGTTAGTTGCTGGCTAGTTATCAGTAAAAATGCATAGCGGTTCCGATATTTCTTGTATTTTCGGGATATTTGCGGGAAAAAATCGATATGAGGAGCCAATATCCTGGAAATACAATGTTTACCACTATTTATGACGTCACAGTAAGAAATGTATTTTTCAGGTGCCGATATTTCGGGTTCCCAAGCGTCCCTTACAAGTGCCACCTGCAACTCGGTAAGTTTATTATCACTGCTATGGAGTAGTGATCGAAATTCGCACTATGACGTCATCACGGGGCGGGGCATAGAGTTTACACCACCTGTCACTTGACAAATTCTAAGGAAAAGTACTAATAATTAGATATTTGGATGGTTTTTTGTGTTTTTATGATGTTATTGAGAAAAATTTCTGGGTTGTTTCGACCAATAGGTAGCTTTAGCAGCCTCAAGGACAACTGTCACTTTTTCAAGGACAACTATCACCTCTTCAAGTTCTTCTGAACACTTTAAAATTAGTCCATTTCCAGCTTGGCGACAAATACGAGGCCGACATCCGCAAAATGGCCCGCGAACTCGAAGGATACCGCCACACCATCAGCAAGCTCACCCGCAAACAAGAGGACTACTCGCATGTCATGGAGATGTTCCAGAACAAACTGTCCCAGCTAAGCAAGCAGGTGGATAAATCGCAGCTGAAGGTACGTGTGTCCGAGTATTTCCGGACACATCCGGAATATTCATGATTTCTGATTGGCGCGCGTGGTGTTCGCGCGTCAATCAGATGTCATTTGTCGCGTACCGTACGTGGGCATTCATAATGAATGCATGATTATTCGTATGCAAATTCGGCGGTTGTGGATGAGTCCCCGGGGAGGAGTTGGGTCTGGAGGGGTGCTGGCGAAGGGGTTGAGGATTTTTGAGGTTAGGGGCTGCAGTTTGGAAAGGATAGCTTCTCTAGCGGTGTTATTCTAGTTGTTTTCCCTTTAATTTCAGATAGATTTTTGAGGATTTTGGCTGGGAAAAGTGAGATTTACCTGGATTTTGAGCGGAATCCCACCATCGCTTTGGTAGTGCATGATATGAATTCCACAAAGAATTATCTAAATTCCCCTAGGGATCCAGCAAAATTTTGAGAAATCCACGATTTATGTAGTGGGGCAGTTTATCGATTGCAGCGACACAATAGTTACTGTGATAAAAACTACCAGAAACTTATTCAATTGCTCATTCCACGTTATTTGCTCGAATACAAGGGCTGTATGCCTCATTGAAATTACCCAGGGTAACCGCGTGAACACCATCCAAATTTACCCATCATTGACGAGGGCGTCCACACTTTACCCTGGGTAATTTCCTCGCATCCAGGCTTTTAGATCCAGAATTCATTGGAGACTGCGAGGAAAGTTCTGAGGGTTTGGGAAAGTTTTGCCGCATTTTTTCTAAACCATCCGATTTCCAAAGCATTCAGAAGTTGGACTTCACTTCTCCCGGAATTAGCATCTAGGTATTTTGTCATTGGAAGTGCATGAGATACATAATTTCAAAATCCAGGAAAATTTAAAGGAACCTTATTTGGATTAGTAGTCATTTTTCTCCAAAACAAGCTAATGATTGAATTCCTCCGGGTTATTTATTCGAATACCCAATTTTTGACCTGTAGTTGTAAAAGTAACAGCATTATTTTAACCAAATAGTGACTTATTCAAAAAATCGTTCGAAATTTCTGGATTACTGCCTATCCACTAGCCCTGCTGTGGTAAATCCACTCCCAAAGCGTCCGCCCGGCTTATCTCAGGAATCTTGAATGACAGAGGTCCATATGTCGATGTGGCTGTTGGTATTAGTGCCAGTCGTTTACAACCCAACGCCATCAGCAGTCTAAGCAGTTATTACTGGCTGTTATTAAGTAGATTACTGTAATCTACAGTATCCTGTGCCAATTAGGTGACGTTGCAGCCCGACGACATCAATAAACTTCGCCAAGAAATTGATCAACTCCGATTGGTTAGTGGACGACTTGCGCAGGGAGGAGACGCTAAAAAAGGCATAGTAAGTCGGAATTCCATTGTTTTTTCCCGGATTTCCTGGGAATTTTCCAGAAATTTTTGACGTCTTCTTGTCTTTTTTGGTCGTTTTACCGTGTTTTTGTCCATTTATAGGAAGGAGCTGGTGAATTGCTGAGACAACCATCGTTGGAATCCGTGGCTTCACTAGCAAGTCACCGCTCCTCCATGTCATCCTCGAGCAAATCCAGTCGGACAGACAAGAGCAGCTTGAATAGTTTTGGAAAAACGAAGAAAAGCTGGGTGGGTAAATTTGTCCACTTGGCGACAGAGTTCAAGACATGAAGAAAATATAGGAATTTCCACTTTTTGGTTCATTTCTCGAGCTTATCCAGGAATTTTAAGGATTTTTAACTAGCATCGATTGCACTTTCATGTCCATTTTCTTTTTCCAATATTTTTTCCTTTTTCCTTCCATCATGTCCAGTCCTATAACCGTTATCTGTTCAGGCAAATGGCGTTGATGTCCAGGTATAGTACTCATTGTGCGGTTTGACTATATCGTGTAGTGGTAGTAAATATCGTGACGTCACCCATGGATATTTTATTTCAAAAATTTTCCCAAATTTTAGATTCGCTCATCACTAACCAAGGCGTTTTCCAAGAAAAAGAATAAAAATGGTGGAACATCGGACACGGAGAGCTCACCACATCATGCGCTGAACACGATCAGTGGGTCATCGAGCAGGTGAGCAACAGTTGTGGGAAATTTCCTGGAAGTTTTTCTCCTACTTGTGGATATTTTTCCCACTTGTGGAAATGGATAATGCATTTTGGGAGCTTGATTTTGCTAAGATGAAGTGAGAGCTGGAGGATTAGCTGAATCTACTGATTGACCTCGATTTTATGGGTGTCCTTCTGTCGCTTTGTCTGTTTATTCTTGAAAAATCTCTGTGGGAGTGGCGATGCCCTTTTCTTCAGGGATTTTCCCTTTTCCATGACTTTTCCCTATGAAAACCAGGAAAGTCTTCATGAAAAGTTTGAGAAAAAAAAAACAAGAAAATGGCTTCTTCTGCTGCTGCTGATTTTTTTTACATATACCTCGCCCACTCCCCCTCCCCCCGAGTCGCCGAATTTTTGGAATTATTTTACAAAATAAATAAAAACTTTGTATTACTATATTTTTAATTGTTTATTTTTATTATTATTTTTAAGTAATTTTTCTTAGTTGTCCAATATTGTAATTAATATTTTTATTAATTTTATATTCCATCCGGGTCCCCAAAACGGTGGAGACCCCAATTTTTTCCCACGCCCCCGCGCCCCGGCTCCCTGCCGCCCACTTTCTGCGTTCGCCACTGTTTCTCTCCTACATATTTGAACCCCTTATACAAGACTAGCGTCTCCTTCTTCTCCATCCCTTGGGATCCACAAGAGAGGGACATGAAAACTCGTCCCTGTGCTCTAGGCTCCGCCCCTCAAGTAGACGTTCCGCCTACTCGTCGTTTTGCGTGGTTTTCCGGAATGGCGCCCCGTTTCTCAACCCACCGCCAATTTCGAGCCAGTGGCTCCCGCCAGACCTCGGACATTCTCGGAAAGCTTTGCTCATCCAGATTCGCTGGAACATTCTGCGGTTGCGGACCTAGGAAAACATCGGGAAAATTTTCTGGATCTCAAATGTGGTTGAAGTGCTTTTTGAGCATGACTGCGTTGGAGAAGCTATAGCCAAGTCCGGAAGCGATGTATTTGTCTAATTCTGCTTTTACGGACTGTGATTGTAAGAATAAGCGCACCAATAGTACTAAATTGTGGTTAGATACGCGGGTAAAAAGTTACTCCATTCTAGGAAAGTGTCAGTCAAATCCTGTACAGAAGGTTTTTCTTTCTTTCCGTTTACTTTATTGAAACAAAGCACTAGTAAGACGCCTAAGAATTTCCAGAAACTCCAGGAAAATCTTTTTTTATGAATGGGTAATCCTCATGGTTTCCATTCCAGGTTGGACGAGGTCGAAGTGGATGAGCTGAAAAAGAAGTTAGAAGATCGTGATGTAGCCCTAACCGACATTCGCCTGGATGCCCTGGACAAAGCGCGAGAAGTCGACATCCTGAGGGAGACTGTGAATAGGCTTAAGGTGAGTTCTTGAGCCGAAGCATGGATTCGCCCTAAGGACCCTTGTTTATTTCTAGCATGAAAATAAACAGCTCAAGAGCGACATGTCCCGTCTGCTAGCGGGTCGTGGATCGAGGGCATCCTCCCAGGCCTCCATACCCATGCTAGGGGATGAAGAGCCCGTCTACGAGGCTCCACCAAGCAGCGCAAGCGGCAGCTACTCAAGCAAAAGTGGGTTTATACTTGATTTCAAGGAATTTCCCGCCTAATGCTTTAATTTATAGGATCATCCGGCTGTAACTCCGTCAAACTCACCGTGAACGTTGATCTTCGTGGAACGATCAGCAACGCTATTTGCCCGGATAACGAGATTATCATCGGATTCCTGGCGATTCCCGGCAAAGAAGTCACGTGGGAGGAGCTGGATCAGCAGATTTTCTCCCTCTTCGAGGCGTACATAGCGCGCATAGATCCGGATCATCACCTTGGGCTACACTGCTCTGAGAGTGTCATAGGTTACCAGATGGGTGATGTGGTCCGCGAGAAGGGAGCCATCCCACCCACGCAGGTTCCTGGAGACGTGCTGACCCCAACAACCACGGTTAGGATGTTCTTGAGAGGTGGGTTTTCGATTTTTTCTCAGGTAGTTGGAAGTTTTCTGGAAATTTCCACGTTTAGGCGCTGCTCAACACGCTGTAGATTCGCTGGTATTGGAGTGCCTATTTCCACGAACAATGCTCGAACAATTGCTCAAGTTTTTACTTTCACATAGAAGATTGGTGTTGTCCGGAGCGACTGGAATTGGGAAGGTAAACCCAAATACTATATTTCCTTCATATTGGTGTAGGGTGTAAAAAATCTTACCAGTATAGCCCATCAATGTCCAGTGTGGCTCATCACTGCCCAAAAAGTCTTATGAAATATAAATCACTCTATGAAAATTCTCTCCCTACTACAGCTTACCCTAACAGGGCCTGGATGCATAATTGAGATTACCCATGGTAAACGTGTTGCCGCTCACAAATCTACCGTTTACCCGCTCTTGGATGCCACTGAGATTACCCAGGGTAAACGCGCTGGACTTTCCGCACACCCAAAATGTACGCAAATTCACCACAAATGTTCGTTTTCTCTGGTCCTCATATTTTTTTACTAAGGGTAAACCCATTGACGCCCGCATTAACGATTGGTAAATCTGAGGCCGTTAACACGTTTACCTCGGGTAATCTCAATCATGCCCTCGGCCTCTGCAACCACTCAATATGTTTACCTACACGTGACGTTTTATATAACCAGCGGCTACCCATTAATAATCATACATATGGGTATGAGATGACCGATCCTTCCGATGATGTATCCGGGACCAGATTGGATAAATCGATCGCACCAGTCGAGGGTTGGCGCAGGTATGTAGGTCTAGCTCATACCCTTTTCTGAGAGCCCATCAGCTAAAATCGTCGCGGAACAGCCGTATTCTCTGGTTATCCGAGCATTGATCTAAAAAGCATTCGGGTCTTCCACCTCTTTTCCTTTGAACTTCCTGGAATAATTATGGGAAATTTTGCTGGCGTAGGATACCCTCCGAAGCCCCACTACATTCTCACCAATCCTGTATCGACGAAAAACTAGCGCTACTCCTGGGCAGTCACGGCAATTTCCCGGATTTTTTTGAGTAAGGCAGTCCAGACCACGGGAATTTCAGACCTTTTGGCTCTCTCAGCCGTAGCGATATGATAAGTTTTAAAAAACACATCGTAGAAATGGTGGTAGTAGTACACGGTCTCTGAATTCTCCAGATTTTTTCGAAATAGGAAAGAAATCCACTAAAAATCAAATCCAGAGCGATCGTCTGTGTTTTCAGAGCAATCTTGCCCGCCAGTTGGCCGCCTACCTCTCCGTTCGCATTGGACTCGACCGCAACGGCGTTGTCGATGTGAAGATACCAGAAGACACCAGCGACAAGGGCATTGTTAAGGTAGGACCACTACTTGCTCAGCACATTTTAAAAATGACGCGTTTGAGATTATTCGTCTGGATGTGTGCATGGTTTATGGATACGGTGAAGAAGAATAAGACAAAAACTATAATTATCTAGAAATGGGTTGAAATTGTTCGATTTTTGCTGCTCATGGCGCATCGATCTGGATTCTTATGTTTCAGTATTCAGCAAAAGTTTAGAAAATTATCTAGAAAACATCCAAAAAGTTCACTGTTCCCGGAAAAAACCGTATCCCTTTGACGGATATCAAACCCAATCCTGAACGGTTCATACAAGTACATACATATATCCTCTGTATTTTTTTGCATTGATAACCGGATTTCCGTGGAGTTCCAATTTTTTCGATAGTGTTAGTCAGAATATCTGGGAAAATTCATTGTTTCGAGAGCAGGTAATACTATTGGTAGAGAAGTTTCCTCCAACATTTGGAAATGCCTTTAAAACCTACTTGTTTTTCTGAGTGGAGCTTTGTGCCTGAAGGGGCGGTCCCATTGGAACACTGCTATTGGTCAGATGAGTGAACTAGCCAATAGTAGAACCACCGTGCGTTACCTTCTTTTGTTCAGTCCTCTATCTCTTTCCCTCCTTCTTTAATTATGTCAAGCTTTTCTTTTTCGCATCAGACTCGACCGTTTCAGCCTTTTGATCCATGTGGTCCTAGAGATTTGTTTTTTTGGGGAACTTAAGAAAATTCTGGATTTTCTCGCTGGGAATCCTTCCATAATGCGGATTGGGCGTTTTCCCAAAGAATAATCTTGTATTTTTATCAAGGTTATCTGGGAAATTCCCTGCTGTCTGGATTTCGTGGATTACCTTCATTTTCCGCCGATGAATTTCTTGAAAGCAGGAAAGTCTTGGCGGATAGGGGGATTGTTCGGGGAAACGTGGATCCTAGAGGTCGCAGTAGTCCAAGAAGTAAAACTAGCGAAGGTTAATATTGAAAAACTCGCTTCTCATGTAATCCTGGCCCTATTCCAGGTGGAAAAACAGCTGGAGAGTCTGCTGAGGTCTCCCGACCCGACGGTGGTACTGATCGACAACATTCCCAGACATCGAATCGCCTTCGTCTCGTCAGTGTTCTCATCCGTGGAGCTCAGCCATGACGGTATGTTCCTACACTCATCAGCGGGTTCTCATGAATTATGCATGATTTTTCACATTATGCGTGAGATTTCCGAGAAAAAATGCCCTTTTCGGGCATGTATCATCATAAATTTGCGGAAGAAGTGGTGTGAATCTTCGCTTCGGAAAGTGCGGAGGAAGTGTGGATGCACTCCTTGTGACCGTGGCTTTCGTAGAAGTCGCTATTCAGCTCAATCTGGGATACACAGCCAATGGGCGAGTAATTGCACCAGGGCAATGGCTGGTATTTCCGGGTTTCCGCAGGAAAACCTCGATGTCCATGCTTGTTATTGCGTTGTTGACTGACTCTGCAAGGCTCAATCCTGAATCCGATGCTGTTTTTCTTCAGAAAAACTCCTTCTGAGCTCCCTATCGGCTTGTCCTTTCACCCAGTGGGAAAACACGAGGAAATTCGTTTTCACTTCCGTGTGATATCCTACCAGGATGTGATTGCTTACGAACAGACGTAGCTTTGTGCGGGTGAGATGTTTGCCGAGACCAATCCTTGGATTCAGCAGCAGACACGTGCTCGTCTGTCCTTCTGTCTGGACCAATCCGATTGTGACGCGTGTTCATGTGTGGGATGTCTAATAAGCTGATCCAGGATTTGCCTGCAAAGAGGATTTCGCCAGATCTTTCAAAAATCTGCTTTTCCACAGCATTTCCTCAAAGCTACCTAGAATTTTTTGCCAGATTTTCACGGTTTCATTGCCCAAAAAGGATAAAAGTGAAATTTGTAAAGGTTTGTAAAGGTATATGAACGCAAGCAGGAAAAAATCTCCAAAATCTAACAGGGGACTGAGACATTATTTCGAATATTTGGATGAAAAGTCGAATAATCGAATAGGAGGAAAAAGACAAAGAGAATGACTAGAATGAATGAATGAATGAATGAATGAATGAATGAATGAATGAATGAATGAATGAATGAATGGCTTCTTTCTGCTTTTGTTCATCTCAATTGCAATAGGCGATGACTACACTAGCGGCCGTGTAATCTCAAAAATTTCCGAGAATTCGCGAGAAATTGCATACTTTGCGAGATTTCCTGATAACTTGCTTGAAAGTGGTCTTTCTTGAAAACTAAACACACCACGGTATTCTAGGAGCCGTTCTCTACCTATCTGCGTTATCTGCTCCAGAAATGAACTTCTCGTTAACTTGCAGGCTGCGTGACCTCCTTTTTTCCGCGCATTTCCCCATTGGCACTCTATCATATGACCAATTAACACGTAATTAGCTACTTTAGAAATTTAATCTTTGTGGAGGAACCTTCAACAGTCAATATTACTAGAATCGTATAGGTGAGTTCACGAGCATCATTTCAATATCTCACTCGATGTTAAAATTTGAAGAAAAAATTCCGCGTGGGCGAATGACCAGGAATTTCACAATTTTCAAAAATTTCTTTCTGGGAAATCAAGAAATCACTTCACATTTATGTCCAATGTCATATTTTAGTGTTCCTTTTGTTTAAGCAGTGTGGTATGGGAAAGAATATTTTCACACACAAATATTAAATCTGAATTCGTTTCACATTTTGAAAATAATCAGCTCATGTTCAACTTCATTCTTTCGCAGCCCACAGTACTCAAGTAAAAATAACTCTATAACATGATATTGGATATAAATGAAATGATTTCCTGTCTTCCCAGAAACAAATCATGGAAAGTTTTGAAATTCCTGTTCATTCACCACATAGAATTTTTTTTTCAAAATTTAGGATCGAGTGAGGTATTGAAATGATGCTCGTGAACTCACCTATACGATTCTAGTAATATTGACTGTTGAAGATTTCTCCACATAGAGTAAGTTTCTGAAGTAGCTAATTACGTGTTAATTGGTCATATGATGGAGTGCCAATGGGAAAATGCGCGGAAAAAGGAGGTCACGCAGCCTGCAAGTTAACGAGGGGGTCATTTCTGGAGGAGATAACGCAGATAGATAGAGAACGGCTCGTAGAACACCATGGTCTATTTAGTTTTCAAGAAAGACAATTTTTAAACAAGTTATGAGGAAATCTCGCAAAGTATGCGACTTCTCGCGAATTCTCGGAAATTTTTGAGATTACACGGCCGGTAGTGTAGGTCCCGTGACGATAACAGAAACACAAGTTGTATTCTAGACCAGTTTTCCATTTATCATGTTCCTCAGTTTTTTTTTTCAAATACATTCCGCGATATGTGGACTTTCAGCAGTCAACGTTTTCGAATCAGCGCCTGGATACATAATTATTCGCATTACCCATTGTAAACATGTTGACGCCCATGTTAACCATAGTTTAATTTGAGGGGTCTTCGCCCGTTTAACCTGGGTAATCAGAAGAAGAACAATAATCTCCCAGATGTCTTGTGTCCAGTAAATTGTCAGGAGCAGCCTAATATGTTCAGGATATTCGTGCAATGTCTTACTTTCATGGACAAAGGCATATAGCCATAATACTGCAGATGTCGTAGATTCGTGTGCCATTAATGAGAATCGAAGCAAATGCGTGCGTCTCATCTGCGTCAGGAGTGCGTCACAGCTTTCATTATGATATATACATTATTATTCATTATGACATATACATTTACATTGTACGAGGCTGACGTGCGCACCTATCAAGTGAAAGTTGCTCTGAAATATCTGAATGGTCTCATAGAAGATATGAGTACTGCAGATATCTTGCCTTTTTAAATTAACTCTGCGTTGAATCGTTTCCGAATGGCGCCAGATTTGAATTTTTGAAAATTCATTCTTTTTATTTATTTATTGCAGAACCTGCTTTCCGACAGCATTTCTCTCAGGAACTCAGAAAAAATTTCAGAAACCTGGATGAAATGATATGGAAAAGCAGATTTTTGTAATAAATTCTACACTCGTGTTGTAAAAAGCAAATGAGGGCGTAGGACTGAAGAAACCAAACCTTAGCCTTAACTTGGAATGGTCAGTTAAACAGGATAGGTATGGGTGATGGTGAGATTAACCAAGAGAGCGGGAGAAGATCAAGGACCTTTGGGTCTCTATCAAACCCTATCTCCAAAGTAATTTTGTGATTCGTTACCCAGATGCAAATTTTCAAATATTAAGAGCTCGAAGTTCGTACTTAGAGGGCGGAGTGCGTTAATAATGCGTACATGTCAACTGCAATGCATAGCTAAAACTTTCCGTGCGGGAACCCAACAAAAAAACAGGATGTATGGCAATTCTGGAGCAGCGTTGTTTAGCTACAATTATCCTGCAACCACATGGAACACCCTCCAACTCACTTGTTTTTACTCCGGCCTCCGGCTTCCTACGGAAGCCACCCATTGTTTCAATGCCCCCTCCCTCGCCCTCCCACCCCTCCTCGTCATTATTAAATCCACGAGCTGCTCCTCCAGCTGCTCCTTAGCCAGACCAGCTCGAAAAGAACGCTCATTAGGCATGCAGCGCCTAGCCCGAGGCGCCGGATCCTGCATTTGTTGGCGCTTTTTCGCCGTTTCCGCAGCCTCCTTCGCAGAGCGGGGGCGTGGCGTTCCACTGGCGCGGCTCATAATGTCATTCTTCGCCGCGGCCCTAAGAGAAACCTATTTGTGCTCAGTTTGCGTGTCTATATGACCCCTAATGCGTGTGTGTATGCGCTGCTACATTATTACTCATTGAACTTCAACTTCCTTATTGGTCGGCGTAGCGCGGTAAATAGGTTGGTAACAAGGCGGCTAAGTGCTAGTTTGCGCTGGTAAAGTTCCTGGTTACTTGCTCTTTGACAGTAATACTCCAAAACCTCTCTTAAAATCCTATTAAAAATTACTATTAGTTAGCCCTAGTTCCAGAAAATGTCCAAGCTGCGCACAACCCCATTTTACCCCTAGTCAAATGTTTAAGAATTTTTTCAGAACATTTATGCACGCTGGTAAAAAGTTCCCATCCGCAGAGCCCCCAGAGCATGTTATCTGAACCCCATCTTGACCCAAAACTTGTTGGCGACCTATTTTCTCCTTTTCTTGTCGGCAAGTTTTCAGCCCAAACCTTGCTGGAAATTCGCAAAGTATTCCGCTGTTGGTTCAGAAAGCTGCCGACAAGCTTTAAACTGACAACTTGTCAACCAGAACAGGTGAAAGCAAGTTGTCAGCAAGCTCATGGCTCGAACAAGATCCAGATGCGGTCAGACAACTTGTTTTGTGTGTTCTGAGACAGTGTTGAGATTGGTGAACATTTTCGGTAAGGTTGTGACCTACCCCTTTCCAAAATGGACGAGTTATCCGCCTAGCAGGATGAGTATGCTGTGTTCGATGGATTCGTCTCGGTCAATTATGACAAGTTCTGGTACAAGTAGCCAGTTATTCCAAATCTTGCTCCAGGAACCCGTCCAATCCGGAAGGGTGGACCGGTGAGAATCCTCTGGGGACGTTCATGAATCCTACCATAGGTTTTTTCCCTATTTTTACAAAAATTAAGCGTAATTCTAATAATTTGGAGACCGCGGGAAGGCAAATCCTCACAATTTATTGGTTAATCTTACGAACTTGGGAACCTTTCATTTCTACTACCTAAAGTTTACTCCAAGTGCTAGTTTACCCTGCACGTAGTTCTCAAGGCTTGGTTGCATTGAGAATACCCGTGGTAAAAGGGTTGACGTACGTGTTACCGATAGGTAAATTTGCGTGTTGTTAGTATATTTACCCTGCGTATCCTCAGTAATGCATGCAGCCGCAAGTTTTTAAGTCATGAAATGTGAAAATCATCAGTTAAAATAGTCAAAAGTTATAAATAAATCATTGTAGCGGGGTGGAAGTAGGATTATGCTTGCTTCATCTCTTTCCCTATGCAGAAATTATTAGGTAACCACTCCCAGGCTTCAGATAACGACTACCACAGGATCTTTACCATATTCCTTGTGGTTTTATCGCTTTCTATGGGCTATGTATACTACTCCATTCCCAGTGAAAGAATGGTATTTGTCCATAACCGACGTACCTGGTTATATAGAAGAACTTATTTTCCTGCAGTAAAACAGAAAACTATGCATTACTGTTGAAGTGTAACTATTCCTTTTAACATACCCTTTATACCTCGTAGAAGACTGTGTTTATAATAATCACAGGGAACATTCTCCTGCAGAAATAAGTAACAATTTTCTCCACTTAATTATGATGGTTTTCCCTTGCAATTAGGATATTTTCCGTTTGGCAAAGGTAAATTGCTGGCTGTAATTTTCACATGGTAGTTAATTCATACAAATCTTTTACCACGACTAACATTGCAAGCAAAATGGATATTAGTTGCCGATTTGAAAGGCTCCCCATCCCCCTTCCCTCCCCCCCCC
>JARK01001671.1:198232-223567 GCA_000688135.1 Ancylostoma ceylanicum
CCCCCTCCCTCCCCGCACCAGTGCACTCTATGATTAGGACTGAACAAAACTTGGATATCCCTAATAAATTCATAAAAATCAAATTGGTCTTTGATCCAAGAAATTCTTCTTGATCTAGGAAATTCTTTTTATGATCGTAGTTCCTTAATTGTAGCACGTTTTTCTCCCTTTTTTCCAGAAAACCAAGATTTCTACTCATTCGAAAGCGATTTTTTCTAATGTGAATATTTCTAATGCATTACTCGATCCCAAATTCACTGCTCTCATTGGTTGCCGCAATGTTTTGACCAATGAAGATTCGCTCGATTCCCGCCCAATTGCCGAAATGCCCCTTTTCGAGACAACTGGAATCACATCTTGCTAGGAAATTCTGGAAAAAAATTCTGATCTTGCCCAAAAGGGCTATTCTGCTGATTAACTTCCTTGTCGAGCTGGCAATATAGGACACTTGTCAGGGCGTGGATGTCGACTTGTCTCTCAGCACATGACGTTTTTGCCCATGGTGACTGACATCTATCGGATGTTGCGCTGGCGAACGTGCTGTCCTGCCTTTTTATGGAGGATAAAATGCCATTTTTGGTTGTTATGGAAAATTCCAGGCATTTCCGACTTTTTCTGGAAATGGAAATCGCACAGAGTAGAGTAGCATAGCGTTTTCTCAGCTTTTCAGTGTCTGACGCAGCACTTCCCCCTGTCTTTTTAGTGATGGAACATTCTAGAACCAGTGAAAATTGTACCTTCTATGAGTAACAAAATTTGTACTTTGTAGTACACCTTTGCCTTTCTCTCAGGAAAAATTGTGATACGGATGGGAAATCCAGGCTGATGTCATTTCGTGCTTGTCCCATAGTTCCAATCTCAAGTACTGCCCTTGGTGAGAAGATTTCCAGGGCAGCAGTGATCATCTGCTAGTGTGACTATGTGTGACTTCCGTGTACTTCGCTGTTTTGATGGCTTCCCGGCCATGAATAGCACGGAAATGTGCGCCCCACTGCCAATATTGTGGACTATGGCCAATATTTTCCCATGGCAAGGCAGCAGTGATCATCCACTGTGTTTTTGACTTCCGTGTGCTTCGATGTTTTGATGGCTTCTTGGCCTTGAATAGCACGGAGATGTGCGCTCTACTGCCAATATTGTGAACCATTGCTAATGTGCGCGAAAATGTTTGCTCTACTGCCAATATTGTGGACCATGGCTAATATTTTTGTGCATTTTCTAGGAAACTCGGTCGAATTTCTCAAGGCAGTATGTATGAATGGTGGAAAATGGCAATAATTTTCGGAAAAACTTGGAAAAGCTCTTGTCCTGGATCTGTCAAGAATCCTGGCAGAGCTGGATTGTTGTATTTTGCTATACTATGAAATTTTCAGTAACAATCTCAAGGAAGCCTATAATTTAACGAGAGTTCAGCAGTGATTTCTTGTTTAAATTTTTCAAAATGCAACCAAGGGTTTTGATGATTAGTAAAAAAAATTATTCAAGTTGATTCCGCAGGGTTCCTTCTATAATTACTTGTGAATTTCAGCCACGATTCATATAGTTTAAAATTTACTGGAACAAAGACATCCTTAGCTGTGGATAAATCTTTGAAAGTTGCCCAGAACATCGATCCTTGAAAATCAAGGACCTTTTTCCCCTAGTAATTATGGGTTGATAACTTTAATAGATGCTCTCGGGCTTAGGCCATGTTCCCACGTGAAAATATTCCTCGAAACATGAATAATTCCTGGATAAAATTGCCCGGAAGCGCCATTAATAATTCGAGAACTAATGTCCTTGAAGATAAATCTTTCCATTACGTACATTTCTCATCAATTTCCTTGTTTACACCCTCGCAAAAATGACGTGAGATTCCAAGAGTCCTTTAAATTATCGCATGATGTACTAGTCATATTAATCTACGGATCTAATCCCGTTCCGGTTATGCAAATTTCTGGGTATGACATTGGGCGGGGTTTCCTTATGATTTTCTTAGTTTTGATGATGATGGGATCCAGAAGAATCCAGAATTTCCGAGCCACCCTCCTTTCGAGCTCTTGGCCTGGAATGTTTTGCTCGAACTTGCCTGTGATAAACAAGTAAATAGATGAATAATCCAGACATCCATCTATCCACCTAAGCTCCAGGATAAGCCTGCCAGAAGCCTTCAGTTATCCGGCCAAGCTCTAGGATAATCCAGCCAAAAGTTGTCTAAGAAATTGGCCCCACGAAAGCAGCTTATGTGACGGCGATTGGTCCAGGAATCACAGCGATTTCTCATGATTGGTCCATACGACCTCGCTGTTTTTCCAGTGTGTCCTCTTCCGAAAATGATCAGAGCTCGTATTTTCGGCTATTTGCCTTCCCCCCCCCCTGGCCCTAATTGCTCATTAATTACACGTGGTTGTTTTTCAGACGGTCCATTCGTGATCTGCACAGTGAACCGCGCCTGTCAACTGCCTGAAATGCAAGTGCACCACAACTTCAAAATGTTCCTGCTCACTAATCGAATGGACGGCGTGAAAGGATTCATGGCCAGGTAAGCGGGGCTCCTCGTGTTCTTTGCTCTGCTCCCCGGATGGGTGATGTCATTTCTATGGGGCCTTTGTCTTCCCGTCACTCACTCGTGCATCAGAGAACATCCTGAAAGTGTCAGTTACCCGCCAGAGAATGAGCTGCGCAACGGCTCCGCGGGAAAATGGGAATTTTCTGGAATTGTCATTTTCCGTCCGGATCCAGTTTTATAAAAAGCTGTGCATAGAGAGAGCTGAAATAATTGCTTCTACTGAATAATTGCCACCGGTGACGAGGAAGCAGAACCTCATTTTGCAGAGTGATTGCCCCAGAATTTGCGCGCGTGGCTGCAGTTTTGCGGAGTGACTCTGGATCTCGGCGCTCTAATAGGGCCAAATTGGGCTTTTGGGATTCGTTGTGATTAAAAATCAAAAAAAAATTAAGGATAAAAAAGATCTGAGAAATGTTGTCCTTTCGTATACAAAACTGTTTAAATCTGAATAAGTTTTATCTGATCGTTCTTATTAATTTATGTGAACACTTGGACCAACTCCCAGAAAAAAATCCTGCAAGGGACATCCGTAAGTTCTCGATTTCTCTGACTTGTACAATTTTCCGAAAAAGCAGGTCGATTTCTCTGATCCGTACAATTTTCCCGGAAAACAGGCTCTCTTCAGAAGAATCAGGCATCCGCACCTCTCGCCTGCTTGATTACATTTTTTCCCCTGAAAATTTTCCCAGCATCGAGAAATTGAACTAATTAAAGTTTCCATTTTCCCACCATCCCTAGCTTCGCTGCGGATTGAAATTGAGATTTTTTGTACTTTAATGAAATTTCGATCAATGGACGGGCTTCTGGATAACTAGCTCTATTTAAAGGATAGCCTGCTTAGTGATGGTGATGGGGAGCAGTTCTCGGATGAGCTCAGCGGTGGGGTGATGTTGAAGGGAACGAAACGAAGCCCTTCATTCATTTTTTCGTTTTCTTTTTACTATTTTTTAGTTTCTCGTTCACTTTTTGTAGCTTTTTATTAATCAATATTTTTATTTGTTTGTTGCTAGTGCTTCTATTGGACAATACGAATTATTTATTTTAAAAAAGTATAAAAAATAGCACAGTGTAGTTTAGTACGAAATCTTTTTAAAAAATTGATTCAATCCCAGCTTGTCAATTTGGTCCAAAAGTCTTGCACCAAATTTTACACCTTTTTCAAACTATCATAACATTATGTTCATGGATGTAACCTGATCCGCGAATTTTCGTAGTCGAAGAGTGGTAGAACATTCTACCACATTCTATTAACGAAAGATTTGAATTCAAGACCAAGAAATTTTGGATGCATGAGTGCCTAGTAGCTTTGAAATGCGTCATCATTGTATCCAAAGCGTCAAGAAAACCACCAACCATCCAGGAATATCCCTTTTTTCCCACAGCACCTTTGACCTATTTCCAACCAACCATCCACGTTTCAGATTTCTACGCCGTCGTATCATCGAAGCCGAATTCCGTCTGTCGCGACAAACACCGCCAGAACTCGTCCGAGTCATCCAATTCCTGCCCATAGTACTTCAGGTATATCTATTTCTTTCTACTCCCACGCTTTTTTTCATTTGTATCGTATTTCGCTTGGGGAGCAGCCTTGCAATATGAACCTCCACCCCTATATATGGTTGTAAATTTGACTAGTTTCTTTCATGTTTGCTTTGTAACGAAAACGTAGTCAGCGAAACCAGCCAGTAGTTCATGCGAGTCTTTTAGGCAGTGAATTCGTTCATCGAAAAAGCGAATTCACTTGACGTCACTATTGGACCACGTATCTTCCTGCAATGTCCACTAGGTGTTGAGGAATCTCGCACGTGGTTCGTGCGTCTGTGGAACCAGAACATCATCCCATACATGGTCAAAGTGGCTAGAGAAGGTGAGACAGGATTACTTTCAGAAAATATTTTCCGTAGAAAGAAATTCCATCAGTAGATTTCTGGAAATTCTTCCAATGCGTAACCTATCGCCTATATTGCTATCCATGCAGCTCTTTCAATCATTACACGCTTTATCCAATTCATTATACTTTTTTCTTTCCAAATATCTCATTTCTTTGGTTTTTTTCTTCCTCCAATCTCTCTCTCTCTCTCTCTCTCTCTCTCTCTCTCTCTCTTGTTTTTCTCCTATCTTTCCTTTGTTTTCCTGCTCCATAGTTAAAGAGACTTTGCAGCCCTCTTATTATCAATCCCCTCCATTTATTTCCTGATCAGGAAGATCAGTTTCAAGGCGCCATTTTCCATACCTTACATTCGTCTTCATCACTCATTCTCTTCGTTAGCTCCATTCTACAATTTTCCTAGTTGTTTCTCTTCATTCATTCATTCATTCATTCATTCATTCATTCATTCATTCATTCATTCATTCATTCATTCATTCATTCATATTTCATTCATTCATTCATTCATTCATTCATTCATTCATTCATTCATTCATTCATTCATTCATTCATCCATTCCTTTCATTCATTCATTCATTCATTCATTCATTCATTCATTCATTTTCATTCATTCATTCACATTCATTCATTCATATCATTCATTCATTCATTCATTCATTCATTCATTCATTCATTCATTCATTTGAAAACTCTCGCTGTTCCATACTATGTGTCTTCCTTTCTTTTCTCCTGCTTAAAAGCTTCTCACCCTCTTCCTCTTCCCTTGCTTTTTTTTCCCATTATTTTCTACTTTTCTCCAAGTCCTCCTCTCTTTTTTCAATCTTTTGAAATTTCCTTCATAATTCCTGTTGTTCCTTGCTCTCTCCTGTTTTTTTTTATTTCTGTCCTCATTTGCAGCTATTTACATTTACGTACCTATTTACCCTATTCACACTTAAACCATTTTGACCTTTTTATCCTTGAAAAAATTCTGATTATTGATATAGTATTTGAAAGCTCTTCTCACCTGAGCTTTCATATGGAATCTTACCGCATCCTTTATAGGAGTAAAAGTGCTCGGTCGATGTGGGTCGTTCGAGGATCCTACGGATATTGTCTGCGAACACTGGCCTTGGTTGGATGGTCCATCAGGAGAGGAGTGTCTGAACAGGTTGGTGCCGTGATCACTTATGACTTCAGTGTAGTGGTGTTCTCTGTGGTAAGATAGAAGACAGTGGTGGTATGGACCCGCTCGCACGCGCCGCATCATCTGCGCCTTTGCCCTCTGGCTGTCTGCGCATCTGCACTTTCGTTGATTTCACGGCTCTCCTCTCGATTAATCCTTTGAGCGCATTGTAGCGCATTGTATAGGGCAGGACCACTGAAGTGTGCTATATATGACTTTCAAACCCTAAGTTGGCTGTGGGTCAGTGTTTTGGCGATGGAGCGCGTTTACTCCAGCACTATCGAAAGAGTATAGAAAAAACCGCGTAGCGCGTACCTGTGTGAGGGACTAAACTCATGGAAATCACTTTATCCTTCTCCATGGATTTCGGATTTTTTTTTCTATTATTTTTGATTTTTTTCAGGTTATCGATCAAAGAGACGATCGGACAATCGATGCCAAAACAACCGTTCAACCCTCTCGACACCCTGATCCGACTACAAGCCAGCCGGAACGCGGCAATCGATAATGTTTAACAGAAAAATCAATATATTTATTCCAAATCTTACTATACTCTATTACTAACCCCGCAGTGATTCTAGTCAGTGTTCGTATTCGTCGTTGAAAACGGGTTCTAGTCTCCGCATCCCTCGCTTCTTCACTCAAAGTCCCCGTTTTCTCTTCTGTGATTTCGCGAATTTTCATCTGTGGATTTCAGATCCGGTCAAGAAAATCGCTGAAAAAAATTTAGTCATTCTAAACTAACAATTCTCATAAGTGTAAATTAACCATTGTTATGTTACGCTCAGGCGCTCCAACAGACACTTTTACTGTTGTAACTTCACACGAGTCAGCATATTGTCGCCCCGTATGTTACGCTTTGCTCCTTGCACATTCGTTCCTTTTTATCGTTGGGTACATTTACTCGTTTTGCTTTTACCTTTTTGCACTTTCTTTTCTAATAAAGATTGTATTCTAAAATTTCATGTCAGTGCATTCGACGTAGTGTGAGGCCAGCTTGCCTACAAAAACTTTCCATAGATACAATGATGTGGAAGCACCGCCTATTGTCGTGCATTTGCAGAATTCTAAGAAGATAGTATTCTATTCTCTGGATACCATAATCTGCAATCGGAGACTTCAAGCCGAGGCAGTCCTGCTCATACGCGTTGGCTTACCTCTTTGGACAGGTATAGACGAAAGGAGAATCGATCGCGAATGAGAAATGTGTGGATGCGGAGACGAGCAGAATATCATCACGGATGGGCGGATTATCCATTTCCGGTTGTCCGGTAGTCCTTACCCGGTGGTTTTTTGTCCACCGTCGTTACCCGGACCGTTTTCTGGGCTTTAGGCACCGGATAGTTGTCCGGATGGTGCACAAAAATCGGTTGCATTAAATCCGCATTTTTTTTCTCTGGAAGACAATCGTCATTTACAGAAAAAAACGTTTTTGGTAAGTGTTCTAACGACTTTTCCGTCAATTTTTACCCATGGTTTAGATTCTTTGAATAATGGAAGGGAAAATGATTCAGACCATTTACTTTTGGTCAGGAAGAAAAAAATCATTCAGGTTTTCTGGATTGGATTGTCTACGTGGGTGATGTTCTGCCCACAGAACCTTTGCCCGTTATCCGCTACCCGGCCATTTTTGATCATCCCGTTATCCTGACCCTCATACGGCTATTATAATAATATATAGTGCGTTTCACCACAGACGATAGTCGGGAAGACAGCAAAGAGGAAAAGAACGCGGGAAAGGGTACAACAAACGGGGAAGAATGAGAGAAAAGCAGGTTGTCTGCACGAATACACGTGTGAACGTCTCCAAAACATTCAAACATACTGAAACAATTAGATACACACTGAGAAATAGATTTTCTGTCTACGCGACAAAAGGTGCATTGCGTGGTTATGATTGGTCAATCCATGTGCGCGTCAAGGCTGCAGGCTTCAAAGGTAGCAGCACAGCCGTGGAGAAATAGACACGTTTTCCAAGCTCGACTGTGAGGGAAGAATGCTACTGGATCCGAAAAACTGCAAGGAGGTGGCTACCGATGTCACTCAATGCGTCGAATTCGTAGGAGTAACATGGATTCAAGAAGCATGCAACGCGGTGGCGTTGCGGCGTACATCCTGACCGCCTCCCAGATTTTCTAAAACCTCAAGCATAAGCAGCTCAACCTCCCGTTGGTGAAGTAATGCTCAAGAAAGTGGTTTAAAATGCCTGGGAATTCAGCCATGCGGGATGAAGGCTGTAAGAAGTGAAAAAAAAGATATTTGAACTATGGATCTCATATAATCCATTAAATTAGCAAAGACGTCAGGAGAGGCACTCTAGAAAAAAGAGCGAGCAAATGCTTATGGCACTCGAGGAGGGAGCAGAGAAATGCAGGAAGTGTGCACAAGTAATTAACTGTTCTCGATTTTGGGACAAACTTCGGAAAATCATAAAAACCAACATGTCAAAAAATGTCTGCTCGAAAATAAGCCTTGTTTGATCGGATGTCTCAGCTGTACGACCGTGCGGGTTGTGCATGAATTAGAACGACTGATTGAACCAATTAATTGCTGCTCTAAAGCATGGAATTCCGCTTTTGGAAAGGATTTGAAAGAGTTCAAAGATCACATGGCCTCGAGATCAACCTGGGGACAATGTAACTGATAAAAAAACCATACTCATATAGGATTTACAAACATAAAACCAAAAGAACCATACTCTCGCTAGCCCAAACACCTCCAATGAGCAGTCACTCGCCAGCTACAAGTTTTCTTTCACTCTGAAGTTCCGCAGTCGTACTGTGCATTATTGTTTTACTACAAGTAGGTTTATGTACCCTATAGCGCAATTAAATAGTGCAGAAATAAATAAATACTCATAGTATGAACATAAAAATGACCAAACCATAATAGCTGATTCCCTATGAGTAACCGAGTGCCTTCAGAGAGGCTCACGACGATGACCTCGGGGGTAGGAAGGAGAGGGTGAGAGGGCTAAGAGGAAATCGATGGTGCCGAGAGACTTGATCTCTATGGAAAATAGTCTATAGGCGCTTCCAATGCTATAGCCCTTTGGAGGAAGGCATTTTCGTGTTTTAGTAACCTTACTATCAACTGAGACTTGCCAGGAAGGGTAATCTCATCAAGACACAACTTCAATTGGGTAAAAAGGTCTGGACTAGTGGCTACCACTGCGTCAAGTGGGATTCTGCCCACATCCTCTGGCACACCTGGAATCCTGTGGATCCGACTGCGTATTGATTTCCTTCTCTTTGGAGTTTACCCCATCGTATGGTTTTCTCTTCTATGGCTCCTTGTCACCTATTCTCCTTGCTCTTACCTCTCCATCCTTTGAGATGAGTCTGGATAATTTTTCATATCGAGTTAGAGTTATTATAGTTTTATGCGGTATCTTCTCTGAATTGTTGGAATGTGTTGTTACACTACATATTTCTCTTTTTTTTTCCTCGGGCTGTACTTGGTATAATTAATCCTGGCGGATAAACACGTTCCAACAGATATACTCTTATGGTTATTATACTCTTTGGAAAATAAATGTTGCTGCCTAATTAGAACTGTGTGGGCATCATCTCGTCCCACTGCAGTATACCCTTACCTGTGAATGGTGCGATACGTAGTGCCATGATTTCTGGGTAAGATGGAATAGGCCGAGGGCAGTTCTAAAGATGGGCTGCTAGAACGTGTTATCCCTGCGCTCAAGAGTGTTTCTCCTTCCAATCCTCCCACTTTCGCACTGTATTTTCCTTGAGAGGACTTCGCATAAAAACATAAAAACGAAAAGGTTTTAGGGTAATGTGAAAGTCAGTCAGTACTTCGCAAATACGTAGGTCAGTAGGTGTTGAACGCATTTAGCTTGGAGATAGCAAGATGGATACTGACATTTGAAAAATTAGCTACTACTACTATTAAGTTAATGGTACTACTAGGAAAGTTAGCCAATATTAAGCTACTACTCGATTAACAAACCTTGGAAACCATGCCGATTTGTATTCGTTTGGTTTTCGACACTGAGGTCGCTGGCGGAAGGGCGACTGTGACCTCTGGATTATCGGAATCCAATACTGTCACTTGCTGGATTGCTGATGGTGTTTGGATCCTGCTCCCTTTCAAACCTGCACTTCCGCTTTTTTTAGATGTTTTGTTTTCGTTCATCCATGTAGTCCTGTTTCCATAGTGTAAAATCTTACTAAATCCACTTATTTTTCCGTGCACACTTAATTAACACCTATCCAAATGGATTATATTCAATCTCCTTTAAATTTCGAGAAGATATGGCATGTTTATTCTTCAGCTTGTTCTTGAAATTTGCAATTGACCGATGCTGAAAACGAGTTTATCCTATCACCACTAGTTCTATAGTATCGATCTTCACCTACCTCGTCATTCGTGCTTTTTCCATCACTTTTCACATGGTTTCCGGCAGCCAAAAGAAATGTGGAGTCATGTAGCAATAGGGTATGCATTAGGACAGCATGGTGGATTTCCATCTAGGTTATCTGGTTACCTGGACCATTCCCGACGGTGACTACATGCTCGTCCCAGTGGCGAGATTCACGAACGTTCCTCGGGAAGTTTTCATGCCTTCCGCATATCTACGAGGTGCGCCAAAATTATGGGTACCACCCATGTACTGTGATTTTCTTCTCGTTGCTCGAATGCATCAAGGGGTTCTTGAGTTTCGCCGTATTCTTCTTTTTAGACAACTGTTGTATGCCTTGTTCACCTTATTTAAACTGCTTTCCTATACTGTTCGAAGTCTAATTGAGTTGTTGTTGATATAACAGAAGTGAACAACATAGCGATCTTCTTGAACGCATGGGATCTCCTTTTGGGATGGAGCAGTACCCATAATTTCGCTGCACCTTGTATAGTGTGAGGGCTTTTTTTCTCACAAATTCAGATCTGGTAATGGTCGCTGAATAAGACGAACTGCTTTTTAAACGCGATCCTGCTCCTGTTAAGGAAACTCTTCCAGTTTCTCAGAATGACTGATGGACTTGCCTTCCAGGGAAGTTTACCAATCCGGTCACAGCTACAGCTTCAGCTAGCTTCCTCTGCACGATACCTTCAAAATTGTCCGTAAATATGGAACAGACAAGCGGAGGCCGGAAGCTTTTTGATACCCCTGCACATATGCTGCTGCCTTAACTCTTTGACGACTGTGCCTTTTTACGCGCATTTCCAGATTTTCTCTCTTTTGATCCGGAGTTCTGGCTCCTTCCTTTGAGATTTCCACATACAGGGGGCCATAAGTTATTGAACAACGTTTGATCTTTTATTTCTCCGCCAGGAACTTGTGCGCTGTTCCGCTCTTTTGACTGCCAAATAGGGAAAGGTTCAAAGTATCTTTTAGTTAAGATCAGGTTTTCTGGGAAGGTTTGGCTATCGAGCAGTCGGCCTCGAAATAAATTTTTGAGAAAAGTGGGCTGTTGTGACAGTTTTCCCTGGAAAAACCACAAAATCTTCGAATTGGATTCCACTGCTCACATGATTCCTGAAGAGCAAGAAGTGCTCTTTCTAGCTGTTCCCGGGGTTTTCCAAGAAAGCGAAGTCTAAGAAATATGCGGGAAAAAAAACTACGGCTGCTCCATGCCACCGGTAATGGCCAATTTCCACCAAATTTGAGTTCCAGGATTTTTTCCACTAAAAAAGCAGGACATCAGCTAGATTTCAATGTGTTCTGAAAACTAGAGTAAAAATGCGGCAGAATGGCTACTCAGCCTCATCAATAGGCCCAGATACAGGCCAGCTGTGCTCCCCGAAACCTAAGGCTTGGTTTTCTCATCCAAGCAATTTTGAAACAGCCTCGTCCCGTGCCCTTATCTATCCGAATCTTCAGTGGATTTTGCATATACATCTCAAAATAGGCTTCCAGAGTACGAAACTATTTTTTATCCCACTCAAATCCGTTGTTAAAGACTGTTTTTGTGGCTGTTTTGCTCAGGAATTGCGGGCTGAATCAGTGCCTTTGGCGGCACCAAAAATCTGAGTTTGAAGTTTCCGCTGAATTTTCTCCGCCATATTCCGAGTATCCAGGGCACTTTTGTAACCAGGAAATAGAGGAAATCCAGCACTATCAAGATAGACCTAGTTTGTCAAGAAACATTGCGCTACCGCAGAGTAATAAGCCAGCAAACGATGTGCAATAACTTATGCCCCCCCCCCTGTATAAAAGGTCCGGTAAAATATTGGGGTAATTTATAAGTTCTGTACTCTATGAAAACTATCGCTTGAAACTGAGTAACATCGCCGGAACCCAGCATGAAGCAATGGAATACATATTGATCGATATTGTCCATGACCTTGCCCTAACTTTTGAAAGAGTCTCTATCATCACGGTTTCAGGAAGAGTCCAGCTCGGGCTGAATATGTTCCAACACTAGTATTCCCCGATTCCCGATCAGTGGAGTTTTATCCATGAGAAACGTCTTTCAATAAGGTGAATAGGTAAATGCATTCTGATTGGACTAGGCCTTGGTAGTACACTACCGGCCGTGTAATCTCAAAAATTTCCGAGAATTCGCGAGAAATCGCATACTTTGCGAGATTTCCCTATAACTTGGTTGAAAGTGGTCTTTCTTGAAAACTAAACATACCACGGTGTTCTACACTCCGTTCTGTACCTATGCGCGTCATCTCCTCCAGAAATAACCTTCTCATAAACTTGCTGGCTGCGTGACCTCCTTTTTCCGCGCATTTCCCCATTGGCACTCTATCATGTGACCAATTAACGCTTAATTAGCTACTCAAAAATTAACTTTTTGTGGAGAAACCTTCAACAGCCGGTATTGCTACAATCGTACAGATGAGTTGACGAGCATCATTTCAATACCTCACTCGGTGTTGACATTTGAAAAAAAAATTCCTCGTGACGAGTGATCAGGAATTGCGAAATTCTCCATGATTTCTTTCTGGTAAAACAGGAAATCATTTCATTCATATCCAATGTCATGTTCTAGAGTTATTTTCACTTAAGCACTGTGGTCTGCGGAGGAATGAAGTTGAACCTGAGCTGATTATTTTTAAAATGTGAAACGAATTAAGATTTAAAAATTGTGTGTGAAAGTTTTCTTTTCCAGACCACACTGCTTAAAACTATAGGAACACTAGAGTATGACATTGGATATAAATAAAACATGATTTCTTGTCTTCCCAGAAAGAAATCAATGAAAATTTTGAAATTCCTGGTCATTCGACACGTGGATTTTTTTCTTCAAATTTTAACACCGAATGAGATATTGAAATGATGCTCGTGAACTCATCTGTAGGATTGTAGCCAATACCGGCTGTTGAAGGTTTCTCCACAAGGAGTTAATTTTTAAGTAGCTAATTAAGCGTTAATTGGTGACATGATAGAGTGCCAATGGGGGAATGCGCGGAAAAAAGGGGATCACGCAGCCTACAAGTTAACGAGAGGGTCATTTCTGAAAGAGATAACGCAGATAGATAGAGAACGGAATTGAGAACACCGCGGTATGTTTAGTTTTCAAAAAGACCACTTTCAACCAAGTTATAGGGAAATCTCGCAAAGTATGCGATTCTCGGAAATTTCTGAGATTACACGGCCGCTAGTGTAAACTGCATGGAAAATGACATTCCAGTGGTTTCTCCTTATTTTTATCTTTACTCTCACCAAAACACTACACGACCACAGTTTGTGCAATCTTCGCAGGTATTTCTGGAGAGGTAAGACTGGGAAGTCAGTTTCAACCGAAATTATTCTCGAGACCTAGCTCTATTAGATCATTATCTGGTTACTTGACTAGAGATCCCCTGCCTAAAAAGTTCTTTACTGACTATGATTGCGTGGAACCAGCAGTGCCGGGATTCGCCAGCCCCTTCTGAAGCTACGAAACCATTCAGCTGCTTAACACATAGTGCAAGATTAGCTACATCATTTGCGAGTATACTAGTGGCTGAGGTTGCGTTGTGGTAAAGTTATTCAAATTTGAAACCAAAACTGCTGATAGGGACAGAATCTATGAATCGACCCACTAGAATCTGCTCAATTACATCAATAGGCCATGCCTAACCACATCATCGGCGAAGCGGAATAGAAATGCTTTGAAAAAGTTCTTTCATTACCTTCTCCCCACCTCCTCCTATTTTGATGAGTTTCCATTGTTTTGCGCAGACAGAGCTGATTGCACTTAGGCATTGAAACTGTTTCTCGATCCAAATAATTGAGATTTGTTAATTGCATACCCCCCATTTGAACTTTTTATCTCTACCAGAGTTCCAAAAGCGACGTGGATGTTTCGAAACAACTCCTACATAGGAACGATAACAAATATGTGTTCGACGAAATCCTGAAATCAATGAAGAATGACGCGGCCGCGAACGAGGGACAGGTATGTTTCACTTTAGCGGTTTTGTTGTAGGTTTGTCCACTGATCTGGATTTAGATGAGTTTAAATGTTCGCTGGTATAATTGCTGAGCGTCAATAAAAGGTAGCACCGGAATTCAACGGCATTTTCACTCACATTCATCAAGTTTTCCGGGTAAGTCCAGCTTCAACTCATGTTGGTCAGACATCGGAAGGCAAGGGGCGGGGGAGTCGTACCTGAGTGAGAGCGAGGGAAAGAGAGAGCAAACAAACTTTGGGATATTTTCTCGGATGATGCGTATTTCCAGAGATTCTTTACTTCTTGTTACTGATCATTCTGTTTAAATTTGCGTTTCAACGTGAACGAATCCGTTTTCAGATGATCGTTTTCGGCATAGTCGCTGTCCTTCTCACCGCTTCTCTCCACACAGTACTATCGTAAGTTTTAGCGAAGCTTCTTCAAGAACTTTCAGGTTATGGACTGTGTTTCTGAATATAATTTGTTGAAATGGCATAATGGTACGGTGAAACTAAGGATATACTTTGCGTCAAGCGTAAACAAGGGTGCCACCGTCGCTTGAAGGCAATGCTCCACCATATTTTTGCGATTCAGCTTACAGAAGATCCTGCCATTAGATAATACATTATTGAGATTACCCTAGGTCATTCGTAGGTATGAAACCATCTGAAACCAGCTCGACGCGCAGAAAACAGCGCCTTAATTTCCCGCTCTATGGCGTGCTTTACGCTATTTCACCAGCGCCTCGGGTTCTTCGTCCCTAAAAAACTCTGAAATTCAGGAAAATCTCGAACACAAAAATTTCTTAGAATATTCGCTCCGAAAAACATCGATTTTGATGTGTATTGGTCATCAGTGGGATGTGGCTACGTCACTGGCGGGCGGGCCATAGGTAGTGGGTCTCAGAACTAATATCATCGATTGAGGGAGGCGCGGTCATCCACGTGGTATTTTGTAATCTCGATTGAAAAAACTTTCAATTATTCCATGAGATGGCTCTAGTTGCATAATCACAAAGATTTACTCGAGTCGTTATCATAACAATCTCTATAATGCTAGGCCAGGGTCAAACATAAACCAACAGCACATACCCGTCCTGTTTATTACCATCATCCACTATTTTATTAGATTGTAGGGAGAGATCTCGCAGTTTTTGTAACGTAACATTTTTTGACTTCCCAAATGTAGGAGAACATTTTGAGAAATGAATGAGTCACTATCAGGTTTTACCACCTTTTCCCAATTTTTAGGGAGTGATCCCATTCCTTTGGCATGCTTTTTCCTTATCGAGTGTTTTTTCTTGCATGGCGGTGGAAAGTGACGAAAAGAATGTGGTAATCTTTTGGTGCAAGGTTAGTGCTGTGCGGTGAGCGAGGCACTACTTCCCATACAAAATCGAGCAGCTTCTGGCAAGTAACTCTTCCAATAGGCGTTCGAGCGTTTTAGTGCAGACATCGGGTCGTGCCATGATTCGGACGCATTTCTGTGATTTTTGCGGTCAATCTATTCAGCCGTTGACATCACAGGTCTGCGTTAATCGCAACTCATGTGGCAGTAGCCCCAAGTGGATGATGCCTCTGCAGTCCCACCAAACACTGAGCATAATAACCTTTAGCGGGTGAAGATTTGGCTTCAGCTGCTACTCAGGCTGCTCAATCTTGTCAACCTAGTATCGTTATCACTTGGTCTTGACGTAAATGCACTAACCCTCATTTCTTGTTGAAAGGGGCTTCAGCCAGTACTATGCCGTACTACTTGTACGAGAGTATGTGAGTGGTCACACACACGCACGTTACTAAAAATTGCGTCCGGTCACATCATTATCACCCACTCTGCCAACTTGCAAACTTTGTCCAACTGGTGGTCGGCTATGGTGGTAAACTGAGCAGCCAAAACTTGTGCCCATTCACGCCTAATTGCAGTGGATCTGATTCCAGAAACTGTCGCAATCGGTGATTGTAGGATCCGGATACTCTTCCAGATTATGCGTAAACATTGAGGTTGAAGTCACATTCAAGAAGCAGTGTGAACCAATCTTGTGCAGTCCGTTCAGACACCGCGCCGTCCCCACCCCCAACACAACGGCGATGCGACGACTGGATGCTGCTCCACCAGATTCGGCATCATATACTGCTCGTTCGCGAAAGTATTAGGTTGTCGCGAAAGTTTCTCGCCACTCACTTCCGTGCATTGCGCAACTTTCCCAATTTGTCCTAATACTCCGTTGCGATTACGACGAAAAAATTTTCGTAGACTACAAACATGTTCTGCTGCTTATCCTTTGAGAGCTCAGGAAACACAGCAACGCAATCGATGCTCCAACAAACATATGTAATACGATGGATCTCTACTCTTTCTCTTGGTATGTAGTGAGGATTTGGATCCACAAGTCCAAAGAAGGCGGTCAGGATTTGAGACGAACCATGAAAAAGGCAAGCTGAAGTGGAGGACGAGCGCGTCCTGGAGCTGATTAGAGAGAATCCGTGGCGTGATACTCACGAGCTGGTAGTGGGCCGCAGGGCTATCGCGATACAATAGCCTTTCATCATTATTGCTCCAAAGAAGCAAGTAAATATGGCGCATGTAATCACCATGATCTGAGCCGCCTCCAGCTCCAAGTGTTTAGGGTGACAATTCTTTAGCTTTTGACGTGCTCTCGTTTTGTTCCGCAACTTAGTTACCAGTGCCGAAAAGTTGCCTCCTTATGTAATTCACATGACGAAATGTGGGGATGTCGGACGCCAGTAACCTTGGATTCCAACGCCAAAACGAAAACTACCTCCACAGGAGACAAGCCCAATGTTTGATGGAATTGTGAAAGAAGCACTGATCCGGGGCAGCTGCCAACAAGCATTACTATTACCGCAAGGGTTCTGGTCTATAACAGTGGCAAACATATAGCGGAATGGTCGGTTGTATTTGAGAAGAAAATTTATTTTGAAAAAGAAAACTGGAAATGGCGGGGAACTTTCGCGACAGCCTAATACTGTTCTGCAAGTTCCATCTTTCTGTGAGGGACTGTGAAGGAGTTTCCAGTCAATGATAACAGTAAAGCTGATCTGTTACATATACACAAGACAAGTTGCTGCGAATCAGTTCGATGGTAAAAGAAGAGCATATTTAAAAACCGTAAGAACATTCCCTACCACCAATACTACAAAATCGCCCTGTTTCGAATCTGTTCTTACCAACTAATCCCTCAAAAAATCCGTATTACTTGCCTCGGACAAAATTATCTTCATGCAGGTTTTGGCACGCATTGTCACGGAAAAGTTCGTGGAGCGTTTGAAGTGTTGTCGTAATGCTAAAGCTGCCATTTTGGAGAGTATTCAGTTTTGATGTGCTCTTTTCCTCATTTCATCTCTCTTAAGTTAATGATAACTTGTCAGATTGATTGCTCTTACGTAAAATATTCAGCAATTCCATCCAGAAACGCCTCGTAAGTCCTCGAACCCATATATGACGGTTCTTTTTTTTCAGCGATCGTGCTGTGGCAGTCCTACGAGGAACCAGTGGTATCAACGGAACTGTTTGGTTTCTGCAGGTTCGATTTCTCGGTACTACTAGTGTTTTCGAAAACTGCATAGAATATACTGCTAGTTTGGTCATTAACTATACATATAATCATTGTGAAGGAGTATCTCGTAAATTTCACGTGCACGTACGCATATTTAGGATCGAGCAGGCGGGCCCATAACAATCAAAGGCGACATTAGAGGTTTCCCTCGCGCCGGTCACCACGGTTTTCATGTTCACCAGCTAGGAGATTTGACGAATGGATGCATATCCGCTGGACCACACTATAATCCAGGCAACAACAATCATGGTGGACCATCGGTACGTCAGTTGGCCTTAGAAAAGAGTTGTTAAAACGCTAGAGAAGAGTAGAGTAGATTGAAGGGATTGAGCTTTTTAAAAGTCTATAATTCGGAAATCCATCCCACTGAAGGACAATGTTCGTCACGTTGGCGACCTTGGCAACATCCAAGCCGACAATTTTGGAGTTGCTCGCTTCTGGCTGCGAGACAGCCAGGTAATGATCGGAGGAATGCAGTCGGTCATCGGCCGGGCTGTGGTTGTGCATGCAAATGTGGATGACCTCGGTGAGCCTGGGGATCGTGCATACCGAGATTTGAAGTGATTTTTGCCTGTGTAGGAAGAGGAGTCGGTGCAGCACAGGCGGAGTCGTTGAGAACTGGAAACGCTGGAGCACGTCTCGCCTGCGGCGTCATCGGCATCGCTGCTTGAAACTGACAACAGCAAACAGATATTATGCAGATTTGAAAAATAAAATGCAAGCGTACACAAAGGAAAACATTTTACAGGTAGAATCTTACAGTGATAGGCCTACAAGTGTGAAATCTCCGAAATTTAGCACAAAAGCGTAACAACCTGCAGTGTCTACATTTAGTTCCTATTAAAATAAACAACGTTTGTGTGTGACTAAAACAACGTAATACAAACACAACATAACATCGACAATTCAAGATTTTTTTATCTCTGAGCTTCATGACTTGATTCTTCTGTAACTGCTCTACGTTGCTTATTGAAGACTCCTTTGTTGTATATCTTTACTGGCTAGCTTTCGGCGATAACTCCTTTTTCAAACCTCAATGTTAACAATAGATTGCTTTCTCATTCTGAACCTACCGACACGTAAAACATTAACAATACCAGTTGCCAGATAGATTCCATATACGGTACCAGCTATCTGGCAACTGGTCTTGTTATTGTTTTACGTGTCGGTAGGTTCAGAATGAGAAGGCAATCTATTGTTAACATTAAGATTTGAGAAAGGCGTTATCGCCGAAAGCTAGCCAGTAAAGATATACAACAAAGGAGTCTTCAATAAGCAACGTAAAGCAATAACATCGACATTCAACTCTCATAACCCAATTCAAGCATAAATAGAAATTCAAAGCACTCAGTGAGGTGAGGACATTGAGATCAAAGAGATAAAGAAGAGACAGTAAGTGACAGAAAGATTATTAGATTACAATAGAAATTCTCCTCAGAACTATATATATTCCTATAAATTTTTTTCAAATGTTGCTAGTTTACTTTTGATGATTGACTTATTGATAAGTAGCTCGAAATCAGGCCCCGCTCTATTAACTAGAAAGTGTTTTCTAATATTCTTCCTAGCGCTTTGCAGTACAAGTTTCCTGGAACATCCCCGTGTGGCCGACTATCTAGTATTGAATAGCATCTCCTGTTTAAGATCATTAATCCGTACAGGATTATATAAATCATGATCAGATCAAATTTTCTCCTACGGTCCACTAATAACTGTAGCCGCAGGTTGAATTTCTCAGTTTCGCTGTATGGAATTTGATTATACCAACATTCGTCTGTAGTTTTGATGAGAAGTTTCCTCATGGAGCTTTCTTTTTTTTCACTTTTCTAGCAGCATTATCGTCTCACGTCCATGTGGGTTGAAAATCACAGTTGCGTATTCGAGATAGGCCTGATGTATGTTTCAAAAGCATAAGAAGTGTGTCTGGTTCAGTTGATATTACTGCTCTAAACAAAGCTTTCATCTTTTTTGTTGCTAGTGATGCTACTTTCCCATAATGAGCATCAGAATTGAGATCCTTCCGTAATAGAATCCCAAGATCTCTAAGTTCGTCAGTATTAACAAGATGAGCTCCTTTCTTGAAGCACAAAAACTGTGGATTTTTGAGAAGAATGTGCGTAACTTTGGTTTTTCCCTCGAGATTGGTAACATCCATTCTGCCGACCACAGAACTACGTAGTCAATTGCGCTCTGTATTTTAATCTTATCTTCCTCATAACAGATAGGATTACATAGTTTGAAGTCATCAACAAATGCGCAACAGCTAACTATGTGCGGAGATACTAGTTCAGGTCTCTTATGCCATATTTCAATAAAGATTAAGATTCAACTGCTTCCATCGTGCTGATTCTTAGTTGCTATGACAACTCACGGGTTATTGGCATACAGTTTCGTGGTAGCCAACTATTGTCAGCCAATGGGAGAGCAGAGAAGCGATAGGAATTTCATCCTTACTCTTTTTCTGCTTCCTCATAGCTTCACTTTGTTTCTTTCCCTTTTATGTCTCCCTTCCTGCATGTTACGGTCATAGTAGGTTTACGAGCGCAGAGCTATGAGACCAGAACCCCATATGTAAATAAACAATAAAGCCGCATATAACTACAGCGAGAACAGCAATACGACAGAATTTCTTTACTCACAGGGCTCACTCTGATTACTTGAAGTTTAGCAAGAACAAAAGAGTGCCAGTGAAACTTTCCCTTTACAAAAGGGCAACTGGCGAGTACCTGGACAACTAACCCAAACTTGTGAGGTGGGGAGGACGTTTACAGTTCCTTTTTTTCTAACTCTACAGATGAGAGACATGAGAAGAGATTGCATTGACGCGTCATTGATTCATGACCTTCGAGTCCTTCAGATAGTTGCTTTTGCTCTCGTTCCAAGCACCTTCGAGCAAATGTAGCCGTCCAGTGGAGTGCGCTTCTAAACTATCAACTACAGTGAAAAATTCTGATGTAGAGAATCCGAATGTTGCCAATTGAAAACTAACGAGTTTCCGAGCAGTAGGTCTTTTGCATCCGGTGTACATCTGGGATTTATGGCGGAATGAAAGCTTTTTGCACTTGGTTCCGGCTCTGAAATAGTCACATTATGACAGGACTGCCCTCAGACGCAAAATTCTTTTTTTTTCTTTTCTTCTCTCCAAGTTCGAGAAATGCTCTCACCCATGCCAATCTACTCGATAGGCTCCAAAACAGTATGGACAGTGACGACGTTGGAATTGCTCTGAAAATTCAATAGTTAGAATCCAATGTATGTACCACATCCGCCCCATCTCTTAGCTCCCTGCTCAAGGGACCCATTGCTTCGGAAGGGGCGACTTTTATTGGAAGATTCCTTTAGTCTTATTTTTCCACAGTTAGCTTCTTTTTCAGATAGATGGTTCTATAGTTACGTAACAAGGTGATGACCTCAGGCCATTTCTGATCACTAATCTAAAGCTATCTATCAATTATCAACTCCGGAAGCCATTCCCCTTAAAGCCTAACGAGTCTGTAGGTTTACTTCGAATGGGAAACGGCTTCCCGGTCGTATTTCGCATGAGTTGCAATATATGATCTATAGTATTTGAAAATTATCTACAATAATCAATATTTATGCGCCGAGGAAGAAAACGTGAAGCTGAAGAAGAACGACTAAACATCTCTCCCAATCCAGCATTGCTAACCTATGCGTCAGACATATCACTAATTGTGTAGAATATTGGAGATCCTCTTTGCTTTGTACAGAATACATTTCTAAAGTGATGAGGTTGTGGATTTCTGTAGCACATGGAGCAGGTTGGGCGACGATCACGTCAATTTTACGACTGTTTGGCAATCTACTATTACTATGTTATTTATTTTTGTTACAAAAAGGGGATTGGAATAATGGATTGGACTATTAAATTCTCAAAGGAGGCCACTCACCTATGATGAATTGCTCTTCGCTCTCATCAGTGAATCTAGCTAACTCATATCCGATTTCAGCGCATTCATTACGAGCTACTCTTTCAGACGTAACTCGACCAGTAACAACCTTAAAGAGATGACCGATTATTCAGACCATAGCAGCATAAAGCAGTATCAGATTTACAGTTTATGTTGAAAGTTATTGAGACGGACCGAGCCTGCGGCGCGTGTGCGTGTAGCCTGCCTGTGGTAGTTGGGCGCACTCTGAGGACACCATCCATCAGGTATTAACCCGAGTAAAAGTTTTCCCTTTTTCTATGAACTGGATTGTACTTAGGCTCTGGACGGTGGAAGCCTGTGGCTCGGAATCTGATGAATGGCTCCCTGGAACAGCTGAGCGAGGCGCGCTTAAGTACCACAGGCAAGCTGTCCCGCAGACGCTCCGCAGAGCTGGCCCGCCTCAACGATTTCAGGACCATGCATCGGACTCATTGGAGCACTGATGAACATTATCATTTCTTTTATGTTGATGTCGTGAAGGTTTGCGAATATCTTTATATGTGAGCTTTTGGCGTTAGCGCCTTCGTCAGACCAGTTCTCCTTACGAATAAGTCGCTACTTTGTCACAATCGCACAAACACCTACAGTAACAATACCAAATATGCAGATAGTAAATAAATCTTTCGACTCCGAGGCTGAATGGTGGTTGCTCACCTATATTTCAATGAATTAGTCTCAACACCACCCCCACGATGTTGTTCAGAAAATGAGACTAGCAAAAAATGACTAAACTAGGGGGGGGGGGGCGGGGTTTATACTGAGTTTTTCCAGAGCATTTATTCTTGTAGATGCGTGTACAGTCCATAAAAAAATCGGCGGACTCCAGTTCGGCGGGAAATGGGCGCGCGGCGCGGTCGCCATCCGATCGGCAGCCTGAGATTCTACGGAAAAACGGGTGATCTACGATATCGACCGACCTTGCGAAGCGGCGCCACGCCCAGCAGGAGTCCGCCGATTTTTTTTATAGACTATAGAGGTCACGAGATGTTTCAGTGCCGGTGGCGGACGAAACACCAGCTGGATGGGTAAGCCAGACCGTTTCACTACTTCGTTCACTACACGCCCTGGGCGGTCTACCCACTCAAACTGCGCTTATCCTCCCTTATGTGGGAGTCCATCCGGTGTTGAATGTGAGAATCAAACTGTGGCACGATTCGGAATATATCCTTTCTCATAAAGTATGCGAGATATTGTTCTCTCAAACTCCGGATCCGTTCTCGAGCATAACCTGTCCTTTGTGCTCATTAGACAAATTACGACATCAACAGAAGAGAAATATATCATGGAGCTCAGAGAAAGAACTATGCTGAAAATTACCATTCCTGAGAAAAAAACATTTCGATGTCCCCTACGTATCTTAGGTAAGATTTGGTTGAATTTCGGTCAACTTACATGAAAATGTGCAACAGTACCATTTTTTCTCTTATGAGTCACTCCTTCTTTGGTGGTGTCAGGAGCGGAGGATTTTGGTCGAGAAGGCAGTTTAGCAATTCTTTCGGAACAAACAAAACCCAGCCCCTCTTCATAAGAATCCTGGAAAAGGATACGTTGAATTTCTGGTCACTGCGCCTTGGAGTGTGTTAAATTATACAAGGTCGGCTCCCGTCTTCCGCATGAGACATGGCAATCATTTGTGGGGCGCGATAGCTGTGGAAATCTTCGCCAAGTTCAGAATTGTCGACAGAGGGATATGCACATTTACTATAGCAAAGCATAATCTCTCACCAGTAGGCAGTTGTCCTCTCCAAGATATCCGGACATGGCAACGATAGGGCAATTTACTATGGTTCTGCAATACTCGAAAGGAAGTGTTTAAAAACCTTTATGCGAAATGGGTAATTTCCTCTTACCCGTGTTCAGGCTTTTGTTTATTTGACCAGCTCTCCAATTTTTCCAAAATCTCTTTAGATGCTGCGCTGAAATAATCCATCATGCTCCACATCATGTTGACCATGCTGTTTTGTTCCCACCTATCCTCTTCAGTTGTTGAACTTCTCCAAATGTAGCCAGTGTCGCAGGAACTTTTACAGTTTCTTCTATTGTGTGTAACTAAATTCCTCTGCAGCTCTTCAACGGAATAGTACTGAATTAATGAAACCCACCCATCACGTAACTCGACTCGTCTTCGTCTTCGAATGACCCCAGATGCGCTCCACTCTTCTTGCAGTAATCGTATGCATGCTCCCAAGTTGTGGTCACATCGTCATAAACCTTAACGTTTCCAGATGAAAATTTTGCAAAAGAAATCTGTTAAAGAACCTCTTGAGCAGTACCAAACGCATGTTTCCCGTATGTTTACTTCGATTTTGTGCAGGTACGGAAGAGGAATTTTCCATAAGTTACTACTTGAACAGCTTAGAGCAGAATTTTCCATAAGTTACTACTTGAACAGCTTAGAGCACCTCTCTAGGAAATATTAGTGCTGAAATTACTAGAAACGCAGATTCTCTGACAAAAGCAACTGTAGTTTGTTCTAGATCTTTAGACCGTGGAATTCTCAGAGTCGAAAAAGAAAATGTGGTTTTGCCTTCCAAAAAAATGGGGATAACGGCGGGTACCGCGGCGCAGCACTCTGGTTGCAACCCATCGCAGGCAATAAACTGTTAGTGCTCAGGCCTTTTCACCGGGTTGGCCGAAGTACGTGGCCTTCCCGGTATAAGATATGCGGCCTGGCCGGTCTCTTTCCGCGGTTTCCCGGTAATGAGTGAGCTTCATTGAAACTATGAGCCGGGACCTGCCCAATGCCCAAAAAGAAAGGCCGAGACGGGTCCGATACGTGATAAGAAAAGGCCCTAGCCTGCCCGGTACTTGATAAGAAAAAGCCGGACTTGTTCGGTACCTCAGATTTGCTGTCGGGCAGCCCGGTGAAGGTGCCTGAGTAGAAGTGCGCGAAGAGGCAGTGAGAAATAGCGACTCATCCATTTCCTCTGTGTCTCTGCCCAAGAGCCGCGCCGCGGTACCCGCCCATCACCCGGCTTTCTGTGGTTCACTGCAGCTGTAGTTGTAAAAGTGTAATTAATGAAAATATCAGTTCTGGAATAATTCTCGAATAATTGATGGCAATCGTTTAAATTGTAAAAAGAAAGAATCAGGTGTAAAATAGTTCCAAATTTTGATTTTGGGAGTATTTTCGGAAATTTCATTGTTTGTGCATTTGGGACGTAACCACTTTAGGTCGCGGCTCTGGTGTTACGCGTGTTTCTCTATTAGCATTTTTCCTGTTAGTACAGGCAGTAGTACAGTAGTGACATTAGGCTTCTAACCAGACAAATTGATAACCCTTGATGTATGATCTTAAAGTGGTCACTTCAATTGAGCTCATAATATTTCAGTTGATCATTTCTGCTCAACACTCGCTTCTCAGACCTTAAAAGCAGTGTCTCACCTCATTTTTGATCTCGGATTATCAACAGAATCTGGTCCTACTCGACGTGCTAAGCTCAGTGATGTCCATGATTTCTAATGAAACTGTCAAAAACCCGTTTTTGAGGGACCAATCCACCTTGACGCAGACGGGTTCCTCGGCAAGGAAGGTGCGTGTCTTGTCATACAGCTTCGCTGATCTCATTGATCGCACAGGTGTTCTTTTGCCAAAAACTGCGCCAAAGTCGCGGCGTGTCCGTGTAAAAGTGGGAGGCGCCTCGTACACTGGCAGAAAAATTGCACGAATTCTCGGCCAGTGTATGTGAGGTGAGACACTGCCTCTAAATCTGGAATAGAGTACACAGAATTTATAATAGAACAATTTATATAAGAATCATGACTTATAATAAAGCGCTTACTCCGTGTGTGTGTGAGTGTGTGTGTCTGAAACGAAATTCAGGGGGCGTGGCCTAGAGCTGTACAAGGGGTCCACCGTTG
>JARK01001672.1:1761-14733 GCA_000688135.1 Ancylostoma ceylanicum
GGGGGGGGGGGGGGGGGGTAAGGCACCTTCGAGCAACGAGATCAGAGTTTTAGTTTTATATCCTTTCCCCTGTGCATATCTTTCCACTACATTATAAGTTCTGAAAAGCAACCTATGTGGTTTGCCTTCTTGCCCTTTCAAAGTGTTCTTCACTGCTTGAAATTTGTAGCTACAAAACCACCTACGTATCAAAATGTACAGGGCTGGTAAATCACTCTTGCATCACAGAGTACCGCCCATTTCCTTATCCGCGCTGCAACAACTACGGTGTTTTGCTTATGTTTTTCACTATTTTCGAATTGGAAACAAACACGCTAGGAAAAACTGTGAAATACACAAACAAAACATCAAAGCCGACGGTCCCGTCTGCCCTGCCGTGCTGCATAAGTGGTGCGACGCGGTAGGACAGATAGGCACTCTGGCCGTCGTTCTTCTGAGAAACAGAATTGCTGACAGGCACTGTGAATGCACGATCTATTTCTTTTCTGTCCAATATTCTGTTGCATTAATAACCTCACGAAGGCAAATATGACAACCCTTCATGGACTCTTTTCTTTGCTGTTGGAGTGCAATATGGTTTCTGGAAAATTGAAGGTCCTCCCATCTGACTTTTCCAGTCGCTTCGGATACATCTTCGCCATTGCTTATGAGGCACAAGAAATGAGTAGCGTTGTGCTTCAAATAGGCAAACGAGCGCTGTAATCGGCCGTATGAATACAACAATCCAGCGCCTACGAGGTTGTCATTTCGGGGTAAAACGCTCCTCAAAAAAGGGCTCATTGACAGTAAAAATAAACACCGCCAGGAAACACCATGTCACGCCGTTAATGGGAGCATAGTTATACATGTGCAGATTGTTCCCGGTCGCTACCTGTATTTTTTTGTAAATTTTTATTGTTTCCTTTCCTTACTCTGAATTTCTTATTTCTCATAGCATCATGACTTATAATAAAGCGCTTACTCCGTGTGTGTGTGTGTGAGTGTGTGTGTGTGTCTGAAACGAAATTCAGGGGGCGTGGCCTAGAGCTCTACAAAGGGTCCACCGTTGCGGGAGGGGTGCGCCGGCGCCCGGAGGTGCAGATAGCGCTACGCAACGGGTCCGCTGTTGAGGGAGAGGTGCGCCGGCGCCCGGAAGCGGTGATAGCGCCACGCGACGGGTCCGCCGTTGTGATAAGGGTACGCCGGCGTCCAAAGTGGTGGGAGCCGGGTCCACAGTTGTGATAAGGGTATGCCGGCGTCCAAAGTGGGGGGAGCTGGGTCCGCCGTTGTGATAAGGGTACATCGGCGTCCAAAGTGGGGGGAGCTGGGTCCGCCGTTGTGATAAGGGTACGCCGGCGTCCACAAGTGGGTAAACGCCTCCGAACGGGTCGACAGATGGAGATGCAGTGACTGTTACACCACCCATACCATTCTGCCCACATCACCTCCCCTCCTGCGTGTTCTACCCTCATTTGTGTCTGAACACACTGCTCCGTCCTCTTTTATACGCTCATGTTGATTGTTATCAATGGATCACTCACAGCAAACAAAGAATGATAAACCATTTCCCGTGTTCATTCCAGGTTGAATCGGTCATATATAGCTACAATTAGAACGCCGGAAGACGGTCCAACGGTAGGATAAGGGTGCGCCGGCGTCGAAATGTGTGGAAACACCTGGAGACGGTGCCCAGAAGTGAGAAAACGCCGGGAGACGGGTCCAACGGTGGGTTAAGGGTGCGCCGGAGTCGAAATGTGGGGAAACGTCTGCAAACGGGTCGACAGATGGAGAAGATGTGAGCCGGTGCAAAGTAGCGCGAAAACGCTTTTAATTAGGTCGTCGTTTATTCTAATTGTCCTCTGACGCCTAAATTTAAAGAGGAAGTACCAAGGGCCCGTCTTCATTATACCACCCATATCATTCCTCATTACGCCTCCTCCATCATGTTCTACCCTCATTTGGGTCTGAACACACCGCTCCGTCCTCTTTTATATGTCCATGCTGATTGTTATCAATGGATCACTCACAAACAAAGAATGATAAACCATTTCCCGTGTTCATTCCAGGTTGAATCGGTTACATATAGTTACGATTAGCTATTGCACCCGAGAGAATGATTAAATTGCTCTCTGAGACGCAAGCAGTTCTCTTTAATCAGTCCATTTTTTATGGGGAGGCATATAGGGAAAACGGAGCGAAATCTGCATGCCCATTATTCTTCTAGGATGGATGCGAGGTAAAGTCATGCGAGCGAAGCGAGCATAAAGAGAAGTCTGGAAGTCCGGCGTCAGCCGGACGGCCAGACTGGTATATCAATAAATAAATAAATAAAATCTAGCAGTGGGAAGTCACGTCCTTATCTGGACCCTAATCTAGTACATAATGCATACATTGTGGAGTAGAATGACAAACATATCGAACTCTTCTTTTTTGTTTGTTTTTATCTTATCCCTTTTCTTTCGGCGTCCTCGCCCTCGTCAGAACCCAAGAAGTCAAAAAAAACATGTACCAGCGATCCTATAAAATGCCGCACCCCAAGAAATCCGTTTCACCAGGATTTCACGGGAATCGTGGGTTTCTACATAATTATTATGAGCTATCGCCATCTTAAGAATTAGAGGAACTGGTGTAAAGCGGCAAAATTGAGTAGGATCAAGAGCTGCACTTGCAGTGTTTGTTAAAAAAGGAAAATAAGTGAATAAAGTAAACACCGTACACAAGAAAACGTTGGTAGAAAATTCAAGAAACAACGCCAAGCAGCAAAAAGAAAGGCGATGAATGGAAAAGAACAAAAAACTTCTTTGATGAAATCGTTGCATACATGGTGGAAAATCCTTCTGAAATGCATGGAATGGAAATGACTGACGTTTTCAGTAGCGGGTGACGCAGCTTTCCCTTGGCAAACAGCAACATTTGTAATGAAAAATATATGTTCTCTATTTATTTAGTCATTTATTATTTATTTATTTATTTATTCATTTATTTATTCATTTATTTATTTATCCACACAAATACATTCGAGGGTACTCTAGAAAGCAAAAATAAACAAATCAAATTGGACACCAAAAACCTTAATTCAGAATTCTAATGGGCTAAGTAGGAAATGTCAAATGCTGCTGGTGTAGGATCATTTCTATGCTATAGTCCATTTCAAAAACGACGATAGATGCGTATTTGTGTCTATGATCTGCATTTCTCACCTACCTCTCCAAATACGGCACTGTTTCTCGCGTTCTATCTTCCTCTAATATCTTAACTGCCATGCGAACTTGGCATTCACTAAATGATAATAGTTGGAATGTCTGGGTGATAATAAAAATATAATAATTGCTCAACCAATCATAATTTCATTACTATGAACGGGTCTTCTCCAAAAGTGAAGCAAATTACAGCTGAGAAACTAGCACTGGATAAGACGTGCTTCTTCTGCTACGTATGTAGCACAATCCGGGAAGCAATCTTCCGGGAAGACGCTCATAATTAGAAAGTAGGTTCAATGTGAGTGTAGGAGACAGGTTCATTTGCCTACGAGTAAACCGAGCGGAAGTGGCACTCACTCAGAGTTATCGGTCAGCGACTCTTATACGATGTGTTGGTCGGCAATTAGATCTGCTCCTGCCATGCGTACTCCTCCTTTCGCGAGTACTCGTTGAGGCTTAAGTAAATTAGCTACAAATAAGCTAATAGCGGCCAGGGCGAGTCTGAGAGCTTCTAAGAAATATCTTATAGGATATCCAGAAGGCGAAATGCTCGCAGTTATGCCTGTTCTATGGAATGAGCGCCCAGGTCACAGAAAAATGCAAGCAGAATGAATACGCTTGAAGTCCGTTGTTGGCGAGCAGCCAGCTACAAAGATTGCAGAAGTGCAAAGAGCAGAAGAGCAACGGATTAATGCTAAGGTTCGTATCTAAGAAACGACATAAGGTAAGCTCCAGAATATTTCAGAAACAATGACGGATGAGGGTGGACAAAAGAAAATCGCGCAAAACGTGTCACACGAACAAAAACTTATAGGTGAATATGTATCCAAAGAGGCGAGGAGTGCATTCAGAAAAAAATCAAAAAAAAATCGTGGGTAAACATGACAGACGGATGTAGAAACAAATAGTCTATGATCTCTCCTCAGCTTGTCCCACTACTTTTCCGTATCCTGGGCTATTCGCGGAGTGAATTTCACGGCTTATTTCATTTTCACATATCGCGTGCTGAATGGAATTAAAAGTACCCCAATTATTACTCGATTTCTTGGAAAAAGGAGCACTTGAAGTAAATATTTATGGAGGCATGCATAGGTGTCCATTTGCTGTTTGAGAATTACTTCCTGAATTCTTTGGTGTCGAATGGCTGCAATAATTGCTGAAGCACGAAGAGTTAAAATTTGCTAAAATCAGGTCCAGGATCGAAAAAGTGGAAGCTCTCGCGCTACAGCCTTAATTTTTGAGAATTATGTAATGTGCAAAAAAATCGTTTGAACCGCAGAAATGTACTGCAGAGATCAGGATTCGGATGCCGAATGAAACTCCAGCAATTTTAAGAAGCAACAAATCGGGTATGCCCCTTTATATCATAAGACCAACTCAGAAATTCCGCTTATCCATATTTTACCTCATGAGTTCCAAGGAAGGGAATAACCCAATGAGAAGTGCTGTCACAGTGAGATTGTCCAGACGGCTCATTTTGAGGACAAAAGTCTGCATTTTTTAATTAAAATTAACTGTACACATATCAGTTTCTCCTTCCATAATTCTGAGAAGTATAGAGTTCTCCTTGGACCAAGACACAAGACCAGAAAGTGAATGTCCGAGCATCTGTTTAAATTACTTTCAATCTTCGCTGGTTCTAACGTGACAACTCTGCGAATATGTACAGGGCGTTTTCGCTTGTGTCTCGGAGCTGTTCCCACTTCCAGGCGACAGAACGGCTAAGACGAAAATTTCCGTGGGCGCTGCCCTTAAAGGTACCGCCCTACTTCGGAGTCCTTGTTGAAATTTCCAGATAGAAAGAATCTCTGGAAGCTCGTGACCACAACGACATACATGATTCTCGTTTCCGAGACTCACTTTTTGAGATCTCGTGGGCGGAACCAAGCACGAACCACGGCGCTTCCGCATCATGTACTTCTTTGTTGATTACACATGAAACGCATTTTATGCCCTGTAAGGGAGTGGAAGATGAGGAACTTTCACGTGGAATACGAATTTCTTCAAGAGAAGCGCTCCCGGGACTTCATTACTGAGGAACCTCGTCCTACCGCCTTGCTTCCGTCTTCAAGTGCTACCCACGAGGTTCCGAGGGACCGGGGCTAGGAAACGGGTTCTACGGCAATTTTGCACGGAATCGCGTATCACGTGCGATATATTAGCAACTTCTTCGCCTGTGAGAATCTCAGAAACGATTCCAAGGGTTGGATGGTGTCACTAAAACAGCGACGAAATGCTAAACGATAGAGTACGTATTGCTGTAATTGGCATACTATGCTCACAAAATTTTAAGAATCGGTGGAACTGTTAACCGCCGTAACTTCTTGAGAAGTCTCTTAATTAAAGAATATCAAAGAGTGATGGGGACCACTCTCCTCGGTGAGCTACATCTTTCTGAAAGCATTCACAATAGTGCACCACGTTTTTCCCATCCTTGCGTTTGTTAAACGTAATCGATATATGTATTGTTTGGAGGCATCCTGTAGAAACGTCGGCAGAATTATGTTCTATGCCAGTACATCGGAGCATAAAGTACGTATGTAGATCTTTCTTTTTTTTTGTCGTAATGGAGTAACGTTCTGGGGCCGTATGTGTTATTGAAATTATCCAGGGTGAACGTGCTGACACCCTATAAATATACTCATGATTAACACGTTTACATTGGGTAATCTCAACGATGAATCCGGGTCTCGGATTAACACCACTTGAAGGCTAAACAGATCGAGCGATTTCGAGAAGGTGTCATTCATGTGCGCGACGAGCTAGCGATCTCTCTGCAGAACGGCAAAGTTACTCGAGTAAACCTTCCAGTCCAACACTAATTGTGGAGAAATATTAACTACACTTGACTGTTCCATTATTTCGACCGTCCAAAAGTTGTTGAAAGTTGAGCCGGCTAACTAGTAATCGCAAGGTATCTCACGAAAAAAAAAAGCGACCCGGCTACTTTCTGAGACTTCTATGAATGGTGGATGATCTCAGAAACCTGGCACACTTTAGCTAGAGACGATGCAGTTCTAATTAAAAACTGAGTGCATCTCAAATCCAGATACCTACATATGCTATGTGAAAAAGATCATTTCCGTATCAAGTATTGTGGTTACCGCTGTGACCTCAAGAACGGGGCACTAGGGTTATAGTAGGCACTGATCACAATGGTACTATAGAAGGAACTCCACGGCTTGCAAAAAACGCCGGCAGTGGAAAGTTGGGGGAGGGTGGTACACTATAATTACTGCGTCCTATTTCGGATTTTCGTTTTTGCATAACAGAAAACCATGTTGCGAACGTCGTGCAAGCCTCGTGCAAATCTCAGTGCACCACTCGATATACCGATTACTTTGTAGAAATGGATAAATAAAAGTAGTGTTCAAACATCATATGTATAGGGATTCTGTTGGAACAGACAGCGAGTCAATTCACAGCAGCTCAACGAGTGGCGGTCGAGTTTCGACATTTCATGATCGAGTTTCAACATTTCATGAGGAGTACCGTACTGTTCTGGTTGGAATCCAACTAAGCATGCATGATGTACTGCGTTAGTACTTTGTACGTAGATATGGTCTCGGCATTACGAAAAGAAGGGAAAAGGCAGATCCATGCGGAAGAACTAGCGCTAGTCATGAACTCACCCAAGCGTACACAGCTTACATCATCCACAACCACCTTCTGCCAGAGTCACATAGATGGATTTGTCGTTCGAAGCATAGAAGAGACCAACACATTTAGACTCAACCGCAGGCTATTTTATCATCGGACAGGCTACCGTAGAGAGCCCTAATAAATGAATTACATGCATACTTATGTATGTAGGTTTCAAATCCCAGTCGTTCCATTCATCAATGTCAACCGCAATAATTTGAGGGAAAGAAACATCGGTTCAATGTCAGTAAGCGCTGCAAGGTTAAATATGGGCCTGCTTGTCTAGACACACTGCCGGAGATTTCGCAGCAGGATAAGGCGGCTTTCAAAAAAAAACAGCAGCAGAAAAGTGTTCACACGCATGGAAACGCGTGGAGGAAAAGCGCTTCGGAGTTTCTCTAGCAAAATATCGGGATTTCCGCAGCAGGAAAGCACAAGAACGTCACTTGCCGAAATTCCGGTACTCCGCTGAAGAAATTCTGTACCAGTGTCTGAATCGTTGACATTATCCGACAATCCAGTACAGTAACAAATCCAGAGCCTTTTTTATAAGCTATGGAGAAAATCTGTGGAGAAAAATCCATTTCTGAGCTGCTTTGATCCAACACTACAGAAACAATTTCAAAAAAGCCCACTTAGTGGCATTCTTCCAAAGTATCGTGATGTAAGTAGTCAAGCTAGGGTCATTGGATTGCCATGGAAGAGAGTGACAAAGCAAGCGTTCCACTTGACAGAGTGCTTGTTCAAAGTCACACGAAAAAATTGCCCAATGTAACTGCTCTTCTTTGGTGCCACCAATAAATCACACCGACAATCGGAAGTTCGCGCGTACTTGTGGTTTGTTAGCCAGCGATGTTGCGAGGGTAGGGGACTCGATGTGGAAAGTGCTTTATCGAGACTCTGATGTCCAACGTCGGTAACACATTTTTCGGGATTATGTGTTTGCCTACAAATATGTTCCGGTTGAAGTTTTTTGCCTGGTAATATGATATCATATACAGGAACTAGGAGAATGCGTTGACGAACAAGATCCCAGTTGTCTAGAAAATTGAGAGGCGGAGAGTGTGTTTGTCTATTTAAACATACATTCCGCTCGATAACCCGTTGAGTTAACTTTATTTCACCATTGGGAGGATGTATAACAGCTCGCGGTGTCGCCGCAGAATCGGAGTGAGTCCAGATTCAAGGATCAAAGGCAGTGTGTGCCTCATATTAGCGGTTGAGTTATTATATCGACAGATTTTAGCCCCTCTCGGTACGCAGATTCCGGTCGTTCATTTCGGAATGGCCTCTAAAATTGCTTAACAAACAGGTCTGTACCAGTTCGCTGAAAAAAAATTTCTTCTGCAAAGCTGTGCATCTCTGTTGACTTTCTCACTAGGAAATGCCAAAATTTGTTGGCCGACGCTGCAGTCGTGGAGAGGGGGCAGCCTTCACGCAAGGTATCTAAAATGAGTTATTACTAAAATCACCATGGACAGGACAGTGACTTGCGGGGACATCTGATGAACCAAGTCAGACCAAAATCTGCTCGAATTTGGTGCGAATGAGAGCAGAACTCGCCTATTTGTTCAGAAACATCCGAGAAAAAACACACTGAATAAGCAATAAACAGACTCTGCTCGTCGAATTTTCTCTACCAGAGTAACCCAGAATACGGATGCACATCTACGCACCGACTGTGCGCGTCTAAACTTGACGCCCAAAAATTCTTTTCCGGAACGATGCGGCACTCCCAGTTATCGCGTTGAGCGTGACTTCACTCCTAAGAACCAATTCAATACAATTTGTTTCAGTTCATCGTGAAAATTTCATATATTAGAAGAAATTATGATGGCTATTGAAAATGTTTCGCATGTAACAACAAGACCGGAGATAGAAAAAAAGGAGCAGTAGAATAAATATAATCTTCTTATTTGTAATAATATTATCCACCTCTCGATCATTACCTCCTAGAACGTTATGTCATGTATATATCACTCTAGACTTATGGTTGTAAGAGTTCAGTGCTATGAGAAGATAAGAAACAGAGATGTCGATCAAATCATACAAGGTTTTTTTAATGAGACACTAAGTTTGGTAATAACACTAGTCGTCCCCAGAATAGTATGAAAACATTACTAGGCACTATAATTAGAGCGAGAAGAAGTAACGATGGCTCTTTTCAAAGAAGCAGTCTTTATGGTGTGCATGAATCTTGTTTGCTTCAGTGACTGCTGCGTACAATTATTCAGTTAGTTGCTGACAAATTTCATTTCGCCTACTTGGTTTTTACCGGCAATTCACTTAATAGAATGGGCCGTTGACGTAGAAAAACAGTGAATACAATAAAAGAACTACCAGTGAACATTCGCCATTGGTTGCTTGTCGAGAACATTGCATTAAAAACCAGTACGTGTACTAAAATGAATTCTACGACGCATTTGACAGCAGTGGTTGAGTACATGCAGCAACACAACTGCAGACATATACGTCATGACATTTACGTCATGATATAATCAAATTCTGAACACTAGTTGACAACAGAATCTGCGTAACCAGATTTATACCATGTGATTCATGGCTTTGGTACGTAACAGCAACAAGTGGGAAATTACCGGTGTCGCCACGGTTTTAATCTTCGGAACAATGAGAATACAGGGAATTCACGACTCGGCAGAAGTCATTGTATAAATTCGAAATCCTCGAGCTAACAGTGGCAGAGTATAGCCCAAGCGACTTTTTTCCGTTGTAGTTGCATGTCATGAAACAGCGACTCTACCTTTTCTCATCTGCTCTCATAAAGCGAGTCGAGGACTTAATGAATTCCCGCAATACGCTTGAGAAGACGTGTTCCGCAAGATCGGGCTATCGAGTTTGAAACACGGTCCTTTTCCAGCAGGACTTCACCTCTGAATTCTCATAGACAGTGAAGCCTTGAACATTGGTGCGCTCAACAGGATACGAGAATATCTAAGATTATTCCGGGTGTAGAGCGTTATACCTGGGAAGGCGGCGCAGCTGAGCTCTGCGAATGGTCAATCCACCTAATAAGCCAATCAGAGAATTCATCCGCGCCGCCCATTCCAGGTATGACGCCCTGCACCCATTATTTCAGTACACGAGCACATTCGATGTCGTCATTCTCAGACAATTAGATGGAACCTACAGCAGCAATTCTCGCAGTAAGCCCTATGACAGTAAATTTTGTTCAGGAGTTTCAGTCACCATCTTAAATTATAGCCAATTGGAGGAACACCTCCAGTGCCAGCTCTGAAACAAGCATTTCACCTCACTGGAAGTTGGCAACAGGGATAATAAGATGTAAGATATGTCTTGTAGGAAAGGCACAGTTTGCAATGGCACGAATAGTTGCATGGAATACAAAAACAAAGTGATGAACAAATCATTTTCATCTAATGGACTGTAGGAGCTTAGAGAGCCACACTAATCAACGTTCTCAAGAAAGCAACTCGCGTTTTCATGACAAGTCGGACTGAATTCTTTCCTTAAGAGGTAATCTAATTTATGTGTTCCTGTATGGGCAATCGACCTCGCAGTGAACTGAACAATAATGACTATAGTGAGAGTACTTTAACGTAGGTGGCAGCCTTGAAATAAAGCAGACTCCTTAATCTGTGAGAATTGGCGGCATTTCTATTTCTACTTGACAGCTTCATTTTGCTGATGACTTGTTCAAACCCTCTAAGCAATGACAATGCGCAACCCCCAAATAGCCTTAAAACTGAGTGGAAAATTTGAGGTGCCTACATAGGGCGTGATTATCTGATATGGTGAAATCTATCATCATAGGTGCTAAGTAGAGGTGCCATCCGCTACCCGAATTCGGGTTTGCTGCTACCAGACGTAGGAATGTTACGTACGAATCGATGTAAGATAGAGGTCTGAGTACGTGTACGACCCTATCGCTCCACCAGCTGTTCGTAGAATCCTGAGAAATGGCTCGAAAGTTCGAAAATATGGTATGGGAATTTGATGGAAATGGCAGCGGGATAGAGAATTTTTCGGAAATTATGATGTATATCTTTCGAAAGTACAATTCATGGAATACAGCCTTAGGACCGTATTTTCTGCCGGGCTTCTTCGCCTGATCACGGTAGACAAAAAAAGCAAAAATAGGTCTCCAGCCTCGGGAAGAAGAAGACGTTCGACGAGACGTTATATATTCTCTGGAAATGCCTAAAGAGGAGAATCTCACAGATGTTTCAGATCAGCGACAGCTTCTTCCCTGCCGATGGCAGTGCGACAAAAATCAGTGCAGCAGAAAGTTCTCCTACTTTGGCGGAAATGACAAGAGTGTGCAGGTCATCACGGGATTCATATCGTACTGCTATAAAAAGCATGCACTGGCTTTTGACCGTCCACCGTACGTCAACGAGCTTTTCAAAATGGGAAATATTGTTACTCACAAGTACTCGACATTAGAAAGATTAGACAGTAAAATGAAACATTTAAAGTTTGTTTGAACTGATTTGAACTGAAGCAGACACACAGCATGCGCAGAAACATGAAACGGTTTGTGACGTATTAGAAGACCGGGATACGTAATCCAGAATAGACTTTATTGAATGCAAGGATGGGCATACATACAGAGACTACATGACTTCTTTTCTCTCCCTACTTTGATGTGCAATTTCTGGTCGATGAAAGAGTTCTATGCTATACCTCCGGGCGAGAATTTTTTCTGATTCGTCGGTATTTCGAGCAGAACGGTCTCGGGCTTTTTTGAGCTTTGAAAGACACTGTTCTCGGATTTTCTTAATCACGAGAATGAATGTCTTGGAAGTCAAATCATTCGAAACTCCATTCTGTTTGGCTTGCTCATGTCTGTTGACTTGGTTCGGCGCAATTCTCATGAGAATTATGGCGATTATGATGGAAAGGTGCCACGATATATCGCTCCTTGTCGGAATTTTGTACATCTACGGAATCTCTTCTATTACACTTCACACAGGAATGGCACCCACAGATGTTTTGTTAATGACCAAATGTTTCGGATGAAGAGTTTCAACACAGTGAATACAAACTTCATTTTATTTTTAATTGGGAATTCCACTTCAATGAGAAAAACAATCAACTGCCCGCTAGTACATACGGTGGTACGTGATCAGATGTCGAGTCAACATTGTTGAAGAGCGACTTGGAATTTGCAATGAACCTTATAATTTTCGATCGGGACAGGTGTTGAAGCTACTTTTCTGAACTGCGCCAGGTAGCAAGACTCCAATGAGTGTGAACAGCGGGAACATTTTTGAAATATTTGCTTTTTGTAAGCTTTTATAACTCTTGCTCTGCAAGTCAAATAGGCTTCCGAAAAACCTATTTCTATAGAGACGCCTATGAAATCGATTCACAAGTCCTGTTACAACAGAAAATTCCGTAGCTAAACCAAATAAACTTCGACGAAACGCAACACAAGCTTTGATCGCTACTATCCACGCCAGTGCCCTCATTTGTTATGCTGTGTTTATACTTTTTGAGATGCAATGATGTGCGATGGGGTTAATGAAAAGTTAACTGACAAGCCGTCGACGGTTGCCGTGATTTTCTGTGGTGAAGGGACCGAAAGACCAAGTCGATGGCAAGAGATCCGCAATAACCATGTCCGAATACATTCGGCGGCTTATGCAACATCTCACATCCAGAATATGTGCTCATTTGGTGAGCAATTTTGGTCGGAACACATTCCAAAGAGCCTTATTTCCCGACGCAAAACCGTTGATTGCGTATGCATGGACCTAAATAGTTTAGTGAGGGATCCTGTTCCAACAGTTTTCATCCATTTACCGGGTAAAGTACTCATAATACAAGATTGCTCACGGCATTATGCAATAAAAGATTGCTCGTCATCGGTCGGTTGAGGTGGGAATATTTCGCTTACTCGGCGAGCAGTAATGTCCTGATCGCGGAAATCGTACTCGCACTATACCGTAGCCTCGTCCTTGCAGGAGTGCGCTGAAATTATACCAAGAATCCACAGGAAGATGTCAATTTAGACAGGGAAGTAGGGGATGGAAGCAAAGTAATGCTGACGAGAACTCGCCTTTTCTACCCTAAAAATCATTAGCTCCAAGCTAGCTGAGTGTAGTTACTGTATAAAATGGACATGACATTTGAATTCAACCGATACAATAACACCCCCCCCCCCACC